>CM061747.1:58517066-58977602 GCA_030979885.1 Lolium multiflorum | reverse complement strand
ACGCCGTCGTTTACCGCCCCGCCCTCGCGCTCTTCCCGCGACACCTCCCAACCCCTTCCAGCTCGGGCCGCCCTCCTTTTGCCACCGCCTTTTGCCACCGCCACCACCCTTCTTCACTTAATTAATTTGTTTTGACTACATGTTTTCAGGACTGACATATGGCGGACGATAGAGCTGACCCGATTCTGGACAACTATGATCCGGACGCTGAAGACCATATGTTCGGCATCATAAAAGGCGATATTCCATATGTGCCGACCGGAGAAGAAGAAGATGATATCTCTTCTTATCTGAACCTTGAGTGTGAAGATGAAGGGCGCCGTCAGCAAGCAGATGATGCCGAAGAAACGTCGATAAACGACGATCTTCAATTGGAAGTAGCAACCACCTCCGGCGCCGAGGTATATATATATATATACATATTGAGCGTCTGGTGATACAACTAACTGATTTGAATAAATGTGTGTGTACTAACGCGCGCGACTCTCTTTCTTATTTTAGCCCTCGGCCGGATCGTCGAAAAAATCGAGTACGTCGTCAAAGCGTGGCGCAACCAAGACGATGAAAGCAGGAGAAACATGCACCATCGATGTTGTCGACGAAGCAACCGGCAGGCCGCTGGAGCCCAGCAAGAACGCCACCAAGTTTGTCAGCCAATGCGGAGCCGTTGTTAGAGACAACGTCTCGATCACCCGCCAGGAGTGGAATGAGCCAAAGAAGGCACGTGTTGGTTTCACTTTTGTCGATAAGAGAGAAAAAAAAGATTGCTTCAACAAGCTTATGGAACATTTCGTTCTACCTCCGGAATACCGCAAATACGATGAGGAGGGTAACAAGATTGCGGAAAACAAGAAGAGGCGCAAGCTAGTCAAACAGTTCGCTCTTTCTAGGATGGCCAACGCATTCCGGAAATACAAGCAAAATCTAGCCCATGACTTTGTCAACCAGGGCAAGACTCCGGATTTCAAAGGACAATATGAGAAACTGCAACATGATTGGCCAGAATTTGTGAAGCAAAAGAAATCGGAGCAGTTCCTTGAACTATCGAAAAAAATAAGGAAAATGCGGCCAAGAAGGAGTACAATCATAAAATGGGGCCAGGAGGGTATCGCTTTTGGCAGCCTAGGTGGGAGAAGATGGAGAACGAGCTGAGGGCGCGAGGAATCCGTCCAGGTACGGAGGGATGGGACCCAAGGGCCAAAAGCTGGTGGTACGGGCATGGGGGATCGCTGAACCCGGAGACAGGGGAGTGTGTTTATCAGGGCAAAATAATTACACCCACCCAAAAGCTTATTGAGGCAATGAGGGAGGCTCAAGAGGGGAGGATCAGGTTCAACAGAGAGAACGACGCCCTGACAAAAGCCCTCGGGAATCCTGAACACGGAGGACGTATACGAGGCATGGGGCCCATTCCGTGGAAAATAGGGTTCCCCCAGAACGATGACCCGTACGGTTACAGAAGCCGTAAGAGAAAGATGGATCGGGATGCAGATGTTGTGGCGAAGTTGGTAACGGAAATGGATGTGATGAAGAAAACCGTGAGTGTACTAGTCGCCGAAAGAGATGCAGCTCGGGCGCAGCATGCTGAAGATCATCCAATGGATCTCGGAAGCCAGCAGAGAAGAAGCAGCGTGGCTTCCACGGAGGCCTCACCGGCTGGTGCACCGACGATAGAAATTACTGCACCGGAGCCTCTGGTGGTCGAAATTACTGCACCGGAGCCTCCTCGCTACCCCGTGGACGATATAAAGGAGATGAAAGCATGTCATCTGTATTATCCTATCGGGAACATGTCCATGAAGGTAGCCATCGGCAGTGCTTTACCACCTGGAGCACTCCACCACAACAACCCCATTCAAGATGGCTATGCTCGTGTGACGGTGGAGGAGATAGTCCAAGGGTTTGAGGACCTGGACATTGACATTGCTACACCTGAAGGGGTGAAAAGACTTGGAGATGTCAAGCGCCAGTTCATTCTATGGCAGAAGAAATTTATCAAGTTTCCAGGCGAGGCGCCAACAAGTCCACCCCCGTACGGTGGTGGTGGTGGCGGTGGCGGTGACGGTGGCGGTGGCGGTGGCGGTGACGGTGGCGGTGGCGGTGACGGTGGCGGTGGTGCTTCACCTAATACACCTCATTCACGTCAGCCGACGCCGCCCCCCAGTCCTCGTCCGGCGGGTGATCAGACACCGGTACCGCCCCCCAATCCACCTCCGGCGAAGAAGCAGAAGCAGTCCTGGGTTATTAACCCGGACCCTTACGTACCTAAGAAAACAAAGGTACCGGAGGTATCACTGAAGCCTCTCCCCACGAGGCCTTGGGAAAGTAGTGCCGAGGAAGTCGAGGCGGGCGCGGCTGCTGATTTAGAGAAATGGAAGGCGAGCGTCAAGAAGAAAATAGAGGGCGAGCCCAAGCCAGTATATTCTGACAAGGAAAAGCAGTGGGCTAAGTCATTTTTGAACACACCGTCCCAAGCCGCGAAGAATCTGCCTGACGACTATTTACGTGAACTTCGTAGGCAAGCACTCGCGTTCAAGAACAGGAAAGAGTTGGCGGAGAAGAAAGCCTTGAAGGACGAGGCCGAGTCAAAATTAGAAAGGGGGAAAGAAGTTGCCCAGCTCGGGGAACAAAGTAAACAATCGATCGCCCCGCTCATAGTGCAAGCCGCCGATCCGGATGCCCCCGATATCATAGCAGCTGCGGCAGCACATGGATTGACTGTAACGAGTGCCAGAGAACAAGCGGCCGAGTTAGGTATCACTCTTCGTGCACTGCTAGGCCTTGATGAGGCGCCAATGAAGGACGTAGTATTTACATATGTGAAGAATGGCCCTCTCGTCGAGCCTGCGCAGGAAGGGGATCTACCTCGACAAATGCTAGGTCTGCTAAATTGGTACAAGGGTTACATAAAACATAAAAACGCCAAAGACTATATCTATGCGGAAGTTAGATATGAGCATCACTTCAAACATTACTGGGTACAAATTCCTCTGAGTGAATTGTTCCAGCTGTTCAATCTGCGCGACCTCGACAAATCTATCATCAGTTGCTACGTTCTGTAAGTGATTTATTAATTTCTACCCCATCTCGTTCATTGCCTGCACTGTCCTAACTATCTTGTTGTGTACGCTATTATGCAGAATGAAGAAGCGGGAAATGCGAATAAGGAACATCCATGATGTTGGGTTCATTGACCCACACATCGTTAATTCACATGTGTTAGAACACCACCCCGCCGACGTGGAGGATGACCTGTGGCGGTTTATTAGAAAACAGCAACAGAAAAGTGATATTCTATTTCCTTACCATTTTGGGTGAGTGTTTCTGTCTTGAGCACATTCTCTTTTGTTTACTCCATGCATGGTATGTGGCTAATCGATGAGTTATGCATGACTGTGCATGTATCGTGTCCGCAGGTTCCACTGGATTCTTATGGTAATTAAAGTTCAGACCTCCTCAGTTCTCGTCCACGACTCTCTGAATATGGATCCGGCGCTTTGGGGCGACATGAGAAAAATGTTGCAAAAGTAATTATTTTCATTCATTTGCGCTCTATATCGATCGGCCTATTTCGTTCATCATTTCCTAATATCAAGTAACTAATTAATAACTCTCTTGTTTATTTAATTTTCTTTGCCTCGTAGGGTTTGGAGACGGTTCGTAGATACCAAGGTCGGTGAATTCAAAAAAGAGCTACATTTTAAAATGGCAAAGGCTGCGACCGGGGATATTCAGCCACCGGGGACCAATCTATGTGGATACTATGTTTGTGAGAGGATCCGGAGATACTGCAATGAGCGGGACCAGACGTGTGAGAACAACATCCTGAGGAATAACCTCCGGAAGACGCTTAGTCCAGAAGCTCGCTTCCGACCACTTCAAGAGGAACTAGCTGGATGGTTCGCGAGGGAAGTCATCGATCCTAGAGGAGAACACTATTACGATGACGTAGAACTTTATATGCACCAGAATTTGTAACTAACTTGTTCAAAATTGTATATGGTCATCCGATATTGAATATATATTGTATATGGTCATCCGATATTGAATATATATTGTATATTCCTCTTGAATTCTTTTTGGTTCTAATTTCAAATTTGTTTGAAATTGTACATTCATATGCATGTATGTATACAGTACCGTAGAATATGTGAAACTCCTTCAAAATTAAAACCCAAAAGAAATAAAATAATACAAATTAAAAAGAAACCAGATTTAGGGGGAGGGGGGCTAAAACCCTAAACCCTGCGGAGGCCTTTAGTCGCGGTTGGCCAGAAGAACCGCGACTAAAGGTCCTCCGCCCTGGCGCTCGCCTGCGGCCCACGTGGACGGGCCTTTAGTCGCGGTTCGTAAGGAACCGCGACTAAAGGGGGGCCTTTAGGTGCACTAGTTCGGCGCAAGCGATAATGGAGTTGCAAGCGACTAAAGGATTTATATGGGTAATAATAGCAATCTGAATAAAATATGGCAGCGAGTAAACATGCAACAAAACAGTAAATAAACGGTGTTTCAGTATTGGAAACAAGGCCTAGGGATCATACTTTCACTAGTGGACACTCTCAACATTGATCGCATAATAAATACTTCTTCTCATATGTGCTACATACACTCTTGTTTGATAATGAACATCATTCGTTGCGTAGGATTACACGAACCCTCAATGCCGGAGTTAACAAGCTCCACAACATTCGATATTCATGTTTAAGTAACCTTAGAGCATAATAGATCATTGCAAAATAAACCAAGAACTAACATAGCGCACGCACTGTCCACATTACACTATGAAGGAGGAATAGATCACATCAATACTATCATAATGACAATTAACTCCACAATCTACAAGAGATCATGATCATAGCCTACGACAAGAACCACACGGTGCACGCACTAATCACCTTTACACCAAGTAGGAGGAATAGAACTACTTTAATAACATCACATGAGTAGCACACAACTAGTAGCGATACAAAGCTCATCATATGAATCTCAATCATGTAAGGCAGCTCATGAGATCATTGTATTGGAGTACAGAGAGAGAGATTAACCACATAGCTACGGTAGAGCCCTCACTCGGGGGAGAACTACTCCCTCCTCATCATGGGAACAGCTGATGGCGGTGAAGATGACGGCTCGGGGCATCTCCGTCCGGTGGTGCCGGAACACAGACTTCTGTCTCCCCGAATCTTGATTTCGCGATGGCGGCGGCTCTGGAAGGTTTTTCTCCGTCTCGTGGTCTCCCGTCGGGGTTTTTAGGTCGAGAGGCTCAATAGGCGAAGAGGGGAGTCTGAGGGGCCACGGGGTGCCCACACCCTAGGGCGCGCCCCTCTGGCCGCGCCGGGTGGTGGTGGGGCCCCCCTGGCTCCCCTCTCGTCCCTCCGGTGTTCCGGAAGCTTCCGGGAAAAAATAGGAACTTGGGCAGTGATTTCGTCCGATTCCGAGAATATTTCGTTACTAGGATTTGAAACCAAAAATGCCAGAAACAGCAACTGGCCTTTCGGCATCTCGTCAATAGGTTAGTTCCGAAAACGCATAATAATGACATATAATGTATAAAACATGTAGATATCATCAATAAAGTGGCATGGAACATAAGAAATTATAGATACGTTTGAGACGTATCAAGCATCCCCAAGCTTAGTTCTGCTCGTCCCGAGCAGGTAAAACGATAACAAATGATAATTTCTTAAGTGACATGCCATCATAACCTTGATCATACTATTGTAAAGCACATGAGATGAATGCAGAGATTCGAAGCAATGATGAGATAATGAGTAAACAAATGAATCATATAACAAAGACTTTTCATGAATAATACTTTCAAGCCAAGCATCAATAAGTCTTGCATAAGAGTTAACTCATAAGCAATAAATTCTTAGTAGAAGGCTTTGAAACAACACAAAGGAAGATATAAGTTTCAGCGGTTGCTTTCAACTTTAACATGTATATCTCATAGATAATTGTCAACACAAAGTAATATAACAAGTGCAATAGGTAAACATGTAAGAATCAATGCACACAATTTACACAAGTGTTTGCTTCTAAGATAGAAAGAATAGGTAAACTGACTCAACAATAAGGTAAAAGAATGGTCCTTCAAAGAGGAAAGCATCGATTGCTATATTTGTGCTAGAGCTTTGATTTTGAAAACATATAGAGAGCATAAAAGTAAAGTTTTGAGAGGTGTTTGTTGTTGTCAACGAATGGTAGCGGGTACTCTAACCCCCTTGCCAAACAAACCTTCAAAGAGCGGCTCCCATTTTATTTTGTTTTTGGGTGGCACTCCTTCCAACCTTTCTTTCACAAACCATGGCTAACCGAATCCTCGGGTGCCTGCCAACAATCTCATACCATGAAGGAGTGCCTTTTTATTTTAGTTTTATTATGATGACACTCCTCCCCACCTTTGCTTTCTCAAGCCATGGCTAACCGAATCCTTCGGGTGCCGTCCAACAATCACATACCATGGAGGAGTGTCTATTTTTGTTAATTAATTTGGGACTGGGAATCCCATTGCCAGCTCTTTTTGCAAAATTATTGGATAAGCGGATGAAGCCACTAGTCCATTGGTGAAAGTTGCCCAACAAGATTGAAAGATAAACACCACATACTTCCTCATGAGCTATAAAACATTGACACAAATAAGAGGTAATAACTTTTGAATTGTTTAAAGGTAGCACTCAAGCAATTTACTTTGGAATGGCTGAGAAATACCATGTAGTAGGTAGGTATGGTGGACACAAATGGCATGAATATTGGCTCAAGTATTTGGATGCATGAGAAGTATTCCCTCTCGATACAAGGTTTAGGCTAGCAAGGTTATTTGAAGCAAACTCAAGTATGAAATGGTGCAGCAAGACTCACATATAAACATATTGTAAGTATTATAAGACTTTACATCGTCTCCTTGTTGTTCAAACACCTCAACCAGAAAATATCTAGACTTAGAGAGACCAATCATGCAAACCAAATTTTAACAAGCTCTATGTAATTATTCATTAATGGGTACAAGGTACATGATGCAAGAGCTTAAACAAGATCTATATGAGCACAACAATTGCCAAGTTTCACATTATTCAAGACATTATACCAATTACTACATGTAGCATTTCCCGTTTCCAACCATATAACAATTAACGAAGCAGTTTCAACCTTCGCCATGAAAATTAAAAGCTAAGAACACATGTGTTCATACGAACCAGCGGAGCGTGTCTCTCTCCCAAACAATCATTTATTCAAACAAAAACAAAAACAAAAGCATACAGACGCTCCAAGTAAAGAACACAAGATGTGACCGAATAAAAATATAGTTTCAAGAGAAGGAACCTGATACTTTGTCGATGAAGAAGGGGATGCCTTGGGCATCCCCAAGCTTAGATGCTTGAGTCTTCTTGAAATATGCAGGGATGAACCACCGGGGCATCCCCAAGCTTAGACTTTTCATTCTTCTTGATCGTAGTATATCATCCTCCTCTCTTGACCCTTGAAAACTTCCTTCACACCAAACTTCAAGCAAACTCATTAGAGGGTTAGTGCATAATCAAAAATTCACATGTTCAGAGGTGACACAAACATTCTTTTCACTTCTGGACATTGCACATAACTTCTGAAAGTTAATGGAACAAAGAAACTCATTCAACTTAACAAAAGCGGCAATGCGAAATAAAAGGCAGAATCTGTCAAAAACAGAACAGTCCGTAAAGACGAATTTTAAGATGGCACCAGACTTGCTCAAATGGAAAAACTCAAAACTAATGAAAGTTGCGTACATATCTGAGGATCACGCTCGTAAATTGGCAGATTTTTTCGAATTTTCTACAGAGAACTGAGCCCAGATTCGTGACAGACAGCAATGCTGTTTCTGCGCAGCGATCCCAAATATAACATCAACTTTGACATAGAAACTTTACTTGGCACAAAAACATGATAATGAGAGGTTGCTACAGTAGTAAACAACTTCCAAGACACAAATATAAAACAAAGTACTGTAGCAAAATAACACATGGGTTATCTCCCAAGAAGTTCTTTCTTTATAGCCATTAAGATGGGCTCAGCAATTTTGGTGATGCACCCGCAAGAAATAGTATTTGAAGCAAAAGAGAGCTTCAAGAGGCAATTCAAAACACATTTGAGCCTAACATGCTTCCTATGCAAAAGAATCTTATACACAAATGAATTCATGAAGAGCAAAGTGACAAGCATAAGAGGATAAAACACGAGTAACTTAAAGATTCTCAACATAAAGAGGGGAAACTTAATATTATTAAGATGCATATAAACATATTTCCCTCTCTCATAATAACTTTCAGTAGCATCATTGATGAAATCCACAATATACCCATCACTTAAAACATTCTTATCATGGTTCATATGCATAGAAGTATCATTAATTTTGGCATAAGAAGAGTTATTCTCATTAATAGTAATTGGAGCAAGATTATTATCAAGAATTTGAACATGGTAAACAAGTTGCATATTAAAAGAATTGTTTTTGGCAAGCCCATCATAACTATGACAAGTTTCATAAGGATAATTGTAACATGTGTCATATACATCTCTATAGCAATTATCTAAACCTGAATATGTAATATCATCATTTTCACTAAAAGTAGATGTCTCAAATACAGGATCTTCAAGCACAACATCCCCAAGCTTAGAGCTTTCAATATCATCGTTTAAGGGGACATGAATAATGCTATCATCATTAATTTCATAATCAGTACCAAAGAGATTTCCAATATCAAAGGTAGTGTGCTCATTCAAATCATGATCGCTAATGTATGTAAAGGGCATAGGAAGATCATCGTATTCAGATTCATTATCACAATAATCATTAGGAGCAACATACTTACGGTTACCTAGCGTTATCTCGTTCACGCGGGGATACGCCGTTACCTCTTTCTTTTTATTCTCCTTCTTCTTCTTCTTCTTCTTCTTCGTTCCTTCTTCTTCTTCTTCTTCTCCTTCTCCTCGTTCCCTTCTTTAGGAGGAAGAGGCTTGAAGGGTGGCTTGTCCGCATAACCTGATTTACTTTTAGAAACAATAGAAGAAACTTGGGAGGATCCCTCCTTTTCATTAATTAGTTGAAAACACACAGCGGTCCTATCATATTTTGGCAAGGTGTCATCTTCTAAAATATTTTGTATGTAAGTATTTGTATGGCTATTATTAATGCAATAAGAAAGACAACCATGCAGGACATCATCAATATCAAGATCGTTAATATTTAACAAAGAAATTTTTCTTGATAACTCTTCACACTTCAAAAATAAGGTAAGTTCATCATGCTGATTAGGAGTAATTTCATCATCACAATACAAATTTGCAGCACTCATGGGGTTCGAATTATCATTGGAGGAACATTGAAAATTAAAATGACCAACTCTATGGCAAAGTTCACAAATAAAAGGATAGAGGGCACACACTTTTTCTCCAAGATCATCTAGAGCTCTAGACCACTTTCTAGTTTTTTCATTTCTGTGATGGATACAATATTCATCTTCTATTTGATTAATTCCACAAGGTCTATGTATTCCACAAAAATTAACATGCTTATAGGAAATAGCATTCTTAGGAGTTTGAGCATGCTTATTGCAATCATTAACAACAATGTCATTCTTCATGCAAGCCTCTTTAAAAGGTTCATGATACTTATCAAAATTCTTTTTAGGCAATTCTAAATGAGAAGCAAAGGCTTTATAAAGATTTGCAGCAACTTGAGAGTCAAGACCATAAGTAGCACTCATATTTCGAAATTTATCAGTATTCATAAAAGTTTCAATGCATTCATAATCATAGTTTATACCTGACTCTTTACCTTTGTCGTTCTCCCAATCTTCAGCGTTCTCCTTAATCCGATCAAGAAGGTCCCTTTTAAACTCTTCTTTATTGCTCGTGAATGATCCAGAACAAGTAGTATCCAGCAAGGTCTTATCTTGAAAAGAAAGTCTTGCATAGAAATTATCAATGATGATATTACCTGGAAGCTCATGATTGGGGCATTTGAGCATTAAAGTCTTCAATCTCTCCCATGCTTGGGCAATACTCTCTCCATCATGAGGCCAAAAATTATATATATGGTTTCGATCTTTGTGAATTTCACTTGGAGGATAGAACTTGGAATAAAATAGAGGCACAATATCCTTCCAATCAAGAGAGCGCCCGTCCTTCAATAGTTTATACCAATGCGCCGCTTTACCAGACAGCGACATATCAAATAATTTCTTTCTAACTTCATCCATTGAAATACCTGCACACTTGAATAACCCGCATAATTCATGCAAAAACAGTAAATGATTACTAGGATGGACAGTTCCATCCCCTTCATAGCGGTTATCCATAACACGTTCAATAATTTTCATAGGTATTTTATACGGAATACTTTCAGCAGGTGGATTTAAAATATCAGAAGCATCATTAAAGTTATCGCATATGGGAGATAAAGCATTATCAGAGCAAAATATTTCTTCCAAAGCGGAGGAGCTAAAAAGATTATTTTTAGGTAAACCAGCTTCCCCAAGCTTAGACTTCTTCATAGCATTAGCAGTAATTGCATTCATACTAATAACATTGCTACTATCATGTAAATAAGGTTCCATAGGTTTTTTAATTTTCGCATCAAACCATCCATGTCTTAAATCAGGAAATAGAATAAGAAGCTCTTTGTTGTCCATTATGCCTAACTAGTGTAAACAAGAAACAAAAAGATGTAATTGCAGAGTCTAAAGGAAATAGCTTCGAGCACACACACAATGGCGCCAGAAAAGTACTGTTACCTGGAACCGGAGTATGAGTGCCTTTTACCTTTCCTCCCCGGCAACGGCGCCAGAAAAGTGCTTGATGTCTACGGGTGCTTCTATTCTTGTAGACAGTGTTGGGCCTCCAAGAGCAGAGGTTTGTAGAACAGCAGCAAGTTTCCCTTAAGTGGATTACCCAAGGTTTATCGAACTCAGGGAGGAAGAGGTCAAAGATATCCCTCTCAAGCAACCCTGCAACCACAAAGCAAGAAGTCTCTTGTGTCCCCAACACACCAAATACACTTGTCAGGTGTATAGGTGCACTAGTTCGGCGAAGAGATAGTGAAATACAAGTAATATGGATGTATATGAGTGGTAATAGCAATCTGAATAAAATATGGCAGCGAGTAAACATGCAACAAAACAGTAAATAAACGGTGTTTTCAGTATTGGAAACAAGGCCTAGGGATCATACTTTCACTAGTGGACACTCTCAACATTGATCGCATAATAAATACTTCTTCTCATATGTGCTACATATACTCTTGTTTGATAATGAACATCATTCGTTGCGTAGGATTACACGAACCCTCAATGCCGGAGTTAACAAGCTCCACAACATTCGATATTCATGTTTAAGTAACCTTAGAGCATAATAGATCATTGCAAAATAAACCAAGAACTAACATAGCGCACGCACTGTCCACATTACACTATGAAGGAGGAATAGATCACATCAATACTATCATAATGACAATTAACTCCACAATCTACAAGAGATCATGATCATAGCCTACGACAAGAACCACACGGTGCACACACTAATCACCTTTACACCAAGTAGGAGGAATAGAACTACTTTAATAACATCACATGAGTAGCACACAACTAGTAGCGATACAAAGCTCATCATATGAATCTCAATCATGTAAGGCAGCTCATGAGATCATTGTATTGGAGTACACAGAGAGAGATTAACCACATAGCTACGGTAGAGCCCTCAGCCTCGGGGGAGAACTACTCCCTCCTCATCATGGGAACAGCGATGGCGGTGAAGATGGCGGTGGAGACGGCTTCCGGGGGCAATTCCCCGTCCGGCAGGGGGCCGGAACAGAGACTTCTGTCCCCCGAATCTTGATTTCGCGATGGCGGCGGCTCTGGAAGGTTTTTCTCCGTCTCGTGGTCTCTGTCGGGGTTTTTAGGTCAGAGAGGCCTAAATAGGCGAAGAGAGGGAGTCGGAGGGGCCACGGGGTGCCCACACCCTAGGGGGCGCGCCCCCCCGGCCCGCGCCGGTGTGGGGCCCCCCTGGCTCCCCTCTCGTCCCCCTCCGGTGCTCTGGAAGCTTCCGGGAAAAATAGGAACTTTGGCGGTGATTTCGTCCGATTCCGAGAATTTGTTATTTAGGATTTCTGAAACCAAAAACAGCAAAATAAAGAACTGGCCTTTCGCATCTCAATAGGTTAGTTCCGGAAAACGCATAATAATGACATATAATGTGTATAAAACATGTAGATATCATCAATAAAGTGGCATGGAACATAAGAAATTATAGATACGTTTGAGACGTATCACTTACTATATGACATAAGAAGGCTATATGCTTTGGTTTTTCATTTTTTTGAAATTTTATGCCCATTTGAATCTTGATCAAATCCTAGGTACGGTTTGACCAAGATTTGAACAATTTTAAAACATGAAAATAAAAGGTAAGCCCGACCTGGATCCTTTAGTCACTCTAAAATGAAGCTTTTGGGGGGTTCTTGAAATTTCCAAGTTTGAAACCCAAAACCACTTCTCTTCATGCTTGACTACATAAGACAGAGTTTAGGGTTAGGGGTAGATACATGATTTTTCTTGTTTGAATATATCTAGACCTTGTTTATATCAACTTTAATGCTAACTATATGACATAAGAAAACTATGTGCTTTGGTTTTTAATTTTTCTGATTTTTTTTATTTTGATGCACATTTGAATCTTTGTCAAATCCTAGGTTTGACCAAGATTTAAACAAGTATAAAACATGAAAATGAAAAGGGGAAGCCTGTATCCTTCTTAGTCACTCTAAAATGAAGTTTTTGGGATGTTCTTGAAATTTTCATGTTTGAAACCCAAAACCACTTCTCTTCATGCTTGACTTCATAAGATAGAGTTTAGGGGCTAGGGGATAGATACATGATTTGCCTAGGTTTGAATATGCATGTCCAAACCTTGTTTATCAACTTGAATGCTTACTATATGACATAAGAAGACTATATGCTTTTGTTTTTCATTTTTCTGATTTTTTTAAAATTTTATGCCCATTTGAATCTTTTGGTCAAATCCTTGGTTTAATTTGACACGGATTTAAACAAGTTTAAAATATGAAAATGAAAAGGTGGTAAGCAGGCATGGATCCTTCTTATATATATTAGTCACTCTAAAATGAAGCTTTTGGGAGGTTTTTGAAATTTCCATGTTTGAAACCCAAAACCACTTCTCTTCATGTTGTTGACTTCATAAGATAGAGTTTAGGGGTTAGGGGTATAGATACATGATTTGTCTTGTTTGAATATGTGTCTAGACCTTGTTTATCAACTTTAATGCTTACTATATGACATAAGAACACTATGTGCTTTAATTTGGTTTTTAATTTTTTTAAATTTTGATGCACATTTTGAATCTTGGTCAAATCCTAGGTTTGACCGAGATTTGAACAAGTTTAAAACAAGAAAATAAAAGGTAAGCCCGCCAGACTGGATCCTTTCTTAGTCACTCTATAATGAAGCTTTTAGGGGGGTTGTTGAAAATGTAAGCATGTATCCTTCTTAGTACGTCACACCACAATGAAGCTTTTGGGAGGGTTTTTGAAATGTCCATGTTTGAAACCCAAAACGACTTCTCTTCGTGCTTGACTTCATAATTAAGACAAAGTTTAGGGTTAGGGGTAGATACATGATTTTTCTGGTTTGAATATGTCTAGACTTTGTTTATCAACTAGCTTGAGTGCTTACTATATGGCATATATAAGAAGCTAGGCTATGTGCTTTGGTTTTTTTTTTGAATTTTTATGCCCATTTGAATCTTGGTCAAATCCTAAATGCACGGTTTGACCAAGATTTGAACATGTTTAAAACATGAAAATAAAAGGTAAGCATGGATCCTTCTTAGTCACTCTAAAATGAAGCTTTTGGGAGGTTTTTGAAATTTCCATGTTTGAAACCCAAAACCACTTCTCTTCATGCTTGGCTTCGTAAGATAGAGTTTAGGGTTTGGGGTAGATACGTACATGATTTTTCTAAGTATTTTTACGCCCATTTGAATCTTCGTCAAATCCTAAGTTTGACCAAGATTTGAACAAGTTTAAAAACATGAAAATGAAAAGGGTAAGCCTGGATCCTTGTTTAGGGTTAGGGGGTAGATACATGATTTTTGTGGTTTGAATATGGCAGACCTTGTTTATCACCTTGATATATGACATAGGAAGACGGTGTGCTTTTGTTTTTCTTTTTTTTGAATTTTTATGCCCATTTGAATCTTGGTCAAGTCATAGGTTTGACCAAGATTTAAACATGTTTAAAACATGAAAATGAAAAAGTAAGCCTGGATCCTTCTTAGTCACTCCAAAATGTACCAATTGATAAATGAGTTAACTTGGCTTCATGGAAAAAATAATGTCATGTAAATGATTTAACTTGGCTTTCGTACCCTTGAATCCATAGGAAACTTTGTATAAATGTAGTAGTATAATAATCAACCGAGTTTTTACATCAACAGGTCTGTCACTTACGTGTGGTGCCCATGCGTGAGGTCCCACACTTCAGTGAGCACAAGTCACGTGCAATAGGTACGCAAACTCCCAGCCATTTTCTTTGTCAAGAGAAGACGCATCAGGATGCGTATTGGAAGTCTGTGGGTCCTTCTGGATCCTTCGGTTGTCCCTCTCACAAAAAAACAAATCTCTCTCATTCTCGGCCTCGCTCGACTCGCTCGCTCGCTCGCTCGCTCCGCTCACTGACAAACCCTGCACAAAAGTCAACATCATCACCCGAAAAAGGGGAGACACCATAATTCTCTCCCTTCTTCTCTCCTTCCGAGTGATCCCTTCTTCCTCCGAGTTTCACTCGACGGGCAAACACACATGTGCTGCATAGTAATAATAAAAAAGTAGAAAAATCGACCTACGAATCTATGATTAAATAGGTTAAACTAGGGTTTTGCCCACTACTACAGATCAAGTTCAAAAATATCCAACTACTAGTTCGATTTTGGGCTACTAATATAAAATTAAAATAAGTTGAACTAGTATTCCTCTAAAAAATCATTTTGGTATGCATTGTTTGATACTTTTCATAGCTATAGTGCATCACAAATTTATGATTTCATGCTTTGCTTTGCCAATTTCGATTTTTTCTAACCACCTTCTCTTTGATTTCAAATTTAGGTCAAACTATCGATGCCTACTATGTGTTCTACTTGAATTGGATTCAGCGTGCGCACATGTTTTGCCATTGTTCTGGGCTTCCACACATCTTTGGGGCATCCAAGTATTTAAGTTACCTTGTTTTTTGAATTGTAATTCATACCCTTCCTCCCAATTTTTATGCCCATTTGAATCTTGGTCAAATCCTAAGTTTGACCAAGATTTGAACAAGTTTAAAACATGAAAATGAAAAGGTAAGCCTGAATCCTTCTTAGTCACTCAAAAATGAGAAGCTTTTGGGAGTTTTTTGAAATTTCCATGTTTGAAACCCAAAACCACTTCTCTTCATGCTTGACTTCATACATAGTTTAGGGTTAGGGGTAGAAACATGATTTTTCTGGTTTGAATATGTCTAGACCTTGTTTATTAAATTGCTTACTATATGACGAAGAAGTGATGGCGTGTAACTCACACGTTCGTTGGGAACCCCAAGAGGAAGGTATGATATAGCAAGTTTTCCCTCAGAAAGAAACCAAGGTTTAATCGAACCAGGAGGAGCCAAGAAGCACGTTGAAGGTTGATGATGGCGAAATGTGATGCGGCGCAACAACAGGGATTCCGGCGCCAACGTGGAATCTGCACAACAAAACCAAAGTACTTTGCCCCAACGAAACAGTGAGGTTGTCAATCTCACCGGCTTGCTGTAACAAAGGATTAAGCGTATCGAGTGGAAGATGATTGTTTGCAAGAAAATAGTAAAACACAATTGCAGTAGATTGTATGCTATGTAAAGAATAGGACCGGGGTCCACAGTTCACTAGAGGTGTCTCTCCCGTAAGATAAAGCATGTTGGGTGAACAAATTACAGTCGGGCAATTGACAAATAGAAAAGGGCATAACAATGCATATACATGATATGATAAATATAGTGAGATTTAATTGGGCATTACGACAAAGTACATAGACCGCCATCCAACTGCATCTATGCCTAAAAAGTCCACCTTCAGGTTATCATCCGAACCCCATTCAGTATTAAGTTGCAAAGCAACAGGATAATTGCATTAAGTATGGTGCGTAATGTAATCGACAACTACATCCTTAGACATAGAATCAATGTTTTATCCCTAGTGGCAACAGCACATCACAACCTTAGAACTTTCTGTCACTGTCCCAGGTGTCAATGAAGGCATGAACCCACTATCGAGCATAAATACTCCCTCTTGGAGTTAAGAGTACAAACTTGGCCAGAGCCTCTACTAATAACGGAGAGCATGCAAGATCATAAACAACACATAAACAATAGATTGATAATCACCATAACATAGTATTCTCTATCCATCGGATCCCGACAAACACAACATATAGAATTACATATAGATGATCTTGATCATGTTAGGCAGCTCACAAGATCCAACAATGAAGCACAATTAGGAGAAGACGACCATCTAGCTACTGCTATGGACCCATAGTCCAGGGGTGAACTACTCACTCATCACTCCGGAGGCGATCATGGCGATGAAGAGTCCTCCGGGAGATGAACCCCCTCTCCGGCAGGGTGCCGGAGGCGATCTCCTGAATCCCCCGAGATGGGATTCGGCGGCGGCGTCTCTGGAAGGTTTTCCGTATCGTGGCTCTCGGTACTGGGGGTTTCGCGACGGAGGCTTTAAGTAGGCGGAAGGGTAGGTCAGGGGCTGACGAGGGGCCCACACCATAGGGCGGCGCGGGCCCCCCTCTGGCCGCGCGGCCCTATGGTGGCGCGCTCGTCGCCCCACTTCGTTATCTCTTCGGTCTTCTGGAAGCTCCGTGCAAAAATAGGACCCGGGCGTTGATTTCGTCCAATTCCGAGAATATTTCCTTACTAGGATTTCTGAAACCAAAAACAAGAAAACAAGAACTGGCTCTTCGGCATCTTGTTAATAGGTTAGTTCCGAAAATGCGTAATACGACATATAATGTGCATAAAACATGTAGGTATCATCAATAAAGTAGCATGGAACATAAGAAATTATCGATACGTTGGAGACGTATCAGCATCCCCAAGCTTAGTTCTGCTCGTCCCGAGCAGGTAAAACGATAACAAAGATAATTTCTGAAGTGACATGCCATCATAATCTTGATCATACTATTTGTAAACATATGTAATGAATGCAGCGATCAAAACAAAGGTAATGACATGAGTAAACAAGTGAATCATATGACAAAGACTTTTCATGAATAGTACTTCAAGACAAGCATCAATAAGTCTTGCATAAGAGTTAACTCATAAAGCAATAAATCAAAGTAAAGGTATTGAAGCAACACAAAGGAAGATTAAGTTTCAGCGGTTGCTTTCAACTTATAACATGTATATCTCATGGATATTGTCAACATAAAGTAATATAACAAGTGCAATATGCAAATATGTAGGAATCAATGCACAGTTCACACAAGTGTTTGCTTCTTAAGGTGGAGGGAGATAGGTAAACTGACTCAACAATAAAAGTAAAAGAAAGGTCCTTCAAAGAGGAAAGCATCGATTGCTGTATTTGTGCTAGAGCTTTTATTTTGAAAACATGAAACAATTTTGTCAACGGTAGTAATAAAGCATATGAGTTATGTAAATTATATCTTACAAGTTGCAAGCCTCATGCATAGTATACTAATAGTGCCCGCACCTCGTCCTACTTAGCTTGGACTACCGGATCTTTGCATGCCATGTTTCAACCAAGTGTCACAAAGGGGTACCTCCATGCCGCCTGTACAAAGGTCTAAGGAGAAAGCTCGCATTTTGGATTTCTCGCTTTTGATTATTCTCAACTTAGACATCCATACCGGGACAACATGGACAACAGATAATGGACTCCTCTTAAATGCATAAGCATGTAGCAACAATTATTATTCTCATATGAGATTGAGGATATATGTCCAAAACTGAAACTTCAACCATGATTCATGGCTTTAGTTAGCGGCCCAATGTTCTTCTCTAACAATTTTGCATGCTCCAACCACTAAGGTGATAGATCCTTCAGACAAGACGGACATGCATAGCAACTCACATGATATTCAACAATAGTTGATGGCGTTCCCCAGAAGCATGGTTATCGCACAACAAGCAACTTAATAAAAGATAAAGTGCATAAGTACATATTCAATACTACGATAGTTTTTAAGGCTATTTTGTCCCATGAGCTATATATTGCAAAGGTGAATGATGGAATTTTAAAGGTAGCACTCAAGCAATTTACTTTGGAATGGCGGAGAAATACCATGTAGTAGGTAGATATGGTGGACACAAATGGCATAGTAGTTGGCTCAAGGATTTGGATGCATGAGAAGTATTCCCTCTCGATACAAGGTTTAGGCTAGCAAGGTTATTTGAAGCAAACTCAAGGATGAACCGGTGCAGCAAAACTCACATAAAAGACATATTGTAAACATTATAAGACTCTACACCGTCTTCCTTGTTGTTCAAAACTCAATACTAGATATTATCTAGACCTTAGAGAGACCAAATATGCAAATCAAATTTTAGCAAGCTCTATGTATTTCTTCATTAATGGGTGCAAAGCATATGATGCAAGAGCTTAAGCATGAGCACAACAATTGCCAAGTATCACATTATCCAAGACATTTTAGAATTACTACATGTAGCATTTTCCAATTCCAATCATATAACAATTTAACGAAGAAGAAACTTCGCCTTGAACATTATGAGTAAAGCCTAAGGACATATTTGTCCATATGCAACAGCGGAGCGTGTCTCTCTCCCACAAAGTGAATGCTAGGATCCATTTTATTCAAACAAAAACAAAAACAAAAACAAACCGACGCTCCAAGCAAAGAACACAAGATGTGACTGAATAAAAATATAGTTTCAGGGGAGGAACCTGATGATGTTGTCGATGAAGAAGGGGATGCCTTGGGCATCCCCAAGCTTAGACGCTTGAGTCTTCTTAAAATATGCAGGGGTGAACCATGGGGGCATCCCCAAGCTTAGAGCTTTCACTCCTCTTGATCATAGTATATCATTCTCCTCTCTTGACCCTTGAAAACTTCCTTCACACCAAACTTCAAGCAAACTCATTAGAGGGTTAGTGCACAATTAATAATTCACACATTCAGAGGTGACACAAACATTCTTTACACTTCTGGACATTGCATAAAGCTACTGGACATTAATGGATCAAAGAAATAAATCCAACATAGCAAAAGAGGCAATGCGAAATAAAAGGCAGAATCTGTCAAAAACAGAACAGTCCGTAAAGACGAATTTAAAGATGGCACCAGACTTGCTCAAATGGAAAAACTCAAAACTAATGAAAGTTGCGTACATATCGGAGGATCACGCTCGTAAATTGGCAGATTTTTTCGAATTTTCTACAGAGAACTGTGCCCAGATTCGTGACAGAGAGCAATGCTGTTTCTGCGCAGCGATCCCAAATATAACATCAACTTTGACATAGAAACTTTACTTGGCACAAAAACATGATAAGGAGAGGTTGCTACAGTAGTAAACAACTTCCAAGACTCAACAAAACAAAAATTGCTGTAGTAAAAACATGGGTTGTCTCCCATAAGCGCTTTTCTTTAACGCCTTTCAGCTAGGCGCAGAAAGTGCAAATCAAGTAACATCAAGAGTAGAAGCATCAACATCATAACTTGTTCTAATAATAGAATCAAAAGGCAACTTCATTCTCTTTCTAGGGAAGTGTTCCATACCTTTCTTGAGAGGAAATTGATATTTAATATTACCTTCCCTCATATCAATAACAGCACCAACGGTTCGAAGAAAAGGTCTTCCCAACACAATAGGACAAGATGCATTGCATTCGATATCCAAGACAACAAAATCAACGGGGACAAGGTTATTGTTAACCGTAATGTGCACATTATCAATCTCCCCAAAGGTTTCTTTTTAACATTATCGGCAAGATTAACATCCAAATAACAATTCTTCAATGGTGGCAAGTCAAGCATATCATAAATCTTTTTAGGCATAACAGAAATACTTGCACCAAGATCACATAAAGCATTACATTCAAAGTCATTGAATTTCATTTTAATGATGGGCTCCCAACCATCTTCTAACTTTCTAGGAATAGAAGTTTCAAGTTTTAGTTTCTCTTCTCTAGCTTTTATGAGAGCATTTGTAATATGTTTTGTAAAGGCTAAATTTATAGCACTAGCATTAGGACTTTTAGCAAGTTTTTGTAAGAACTTTATAACTTCAGAGATGTGGCAATCATCAAAATCTAAATCATTATGAGCTACAGCAATGGGATCATTGTCCCCAAGGTTGGAAAAAATTTCAGCAGTTTTATCACAAGCAGTTTCAGCAGTTTTAGCAATTTCAGGCAGTTTTGTACGCTTTGCACTAGGAGTAGAAACATTGCCAACACCAATTATTTTACCATTGATAGTAGGAGGTGCAGCAACATGTGAAGAATTAGCATTACTAGTAGTGGTAATAGTCCAAACTTTAGCTATATTATTCTCTTTAGCTAGTTTTTCATTTTCTTCTCTATCCCACCTAGCACGCAGTTCAGCCATTAATCTTATATTCTCATTAATTCTAACTTGGATGGCATTTGCTGTAGTAGTAATCTTATTATCAATATCATTATTAGGCATAACTTTCAAATTTAAAAGATTAACATCAGAGGCAAGTCTATCAACTCTAGAAGCAATAATATCAATTTTATCAAGCTTTTCCTCAACAGATTTGTTAAAAGCAGTTTGTGTACTAATAAATTCTTTAAGCATGGCTTCAAGACCAGAGGGTACACTCCTATTATTATTGTAAGAATTCCCATAAGAATTACCATAACCATTACCATTAGCAGAAGGATATGGCCTATAGTTATTACCAGGGTTGTTCCTATAAGCATTGTTGTTGAAATTATTATTTTTAATGAAATTCACATCAACATTTTCTTCTTGAGCAACCAATGAAGCTAAAGGAACATTATTTGGATCAACATTAGATCTACCATTCACAAGCATAGACATAATCACATCAATCTTATCACTCAAGGAAGAGGTTTCTTCAACAGAATTTACCTTCTTACCTTGTGGAGCTCTTTCCGTGTGCCATTCAGAGTAATTTATCATCATATCATCAAGAAGTTTTGTAGCCGCCCCCAATGTGATGGACATAAAGGTACCTCCAGCAGCTGAATCCAATAAATTCCGCGAAGAAAAATTTAGTCCTGCATAGAAGGTTTGGATGATCATCCAAGTAGTCAGTCCATGGGTTGGGCAATTCTTTACCAAAGTTTTCATTCTCTCCCATGCTTGAGCAACATGTTCAGTATCTAATTGCTTAAAATTCATTATGCTACTTCTCAAAGATATAATTTTAGCGGGAGGATAATATCTACCAATAAAAGCATCCTTACATTTAGTCCATGAATCAATACTATTCTTAGGCAAAGATAGCAACCAATCTTTAGCTCTTCCTCTTAATGAGAAAGGAAACACTTTCAATTTAATAATATCACCATCTACATCCTTATACTTTTGCATTTCACAAAGTTCAACAAAATTATTGAGATGGGCAGCAACATCATCAGAACTAACACCAGAAAATTGATCTCTCATAACCAAGTTCAGTAAAGCAGGTTTAATTTCAAAGAATTCTGCTGTAGTAGCAGGTGGAGCAATAGGTGTGCATAGGAAATCATTATTATTTGCATTTGTGAAGTCACACAACTTAGTATTTTCAGGGGTATTCATTTTAGCAACAGTAAATAAAGCAAACTAGATAAAGTAAATGCAAGTAACTATTTTTTTTGTGTTTTTGATATAGAGAGCAAGACAGTAAATAAAGTAAAACTAGCAACTAATTTTTGTGTGTTTTGTTTAGGTGCAGCAAACAAAGTAGTAAATAAAATAAAGCAAGACAAAAACAAAGTAAAGAGATTGAGAAGTGGAGACTCCCCTTGCAGCGTGTCTTGATCTCAACAACGGCGCCAGAAAAAGAGCTTGATGGCGTGTAACTCACACGTTCGTTGGGAACCCCAAGAGGAAGGTATGATGCGTACAGTAGCAAGTTTTCCTCGAAAGAAACCAAGGTTTAATCGAACCAGAGGAGCCAAGAAGCACGTTGAAGGTTGATGATGGCGAAATGTGATGCGGCGCAACAACAGGGATTGCGCCAACGTGGAATCTGCACAACAAAACAAAGTACTTTGCCCCAACGAAACAGTGAGGTTGTCAATCTCACCGCTTGCTGTAACAAAGGATTAAGCGTATCGAGTGGAAGATGATTGTTTGCAAGAAAATAGTAAAACACAATTGCAGATTGTATGTATGTAAAGAATAGGACCGGGGTCCACAGTTCACTAGAGGTGTCTCTCCGTAAGATAAAAGCATGTTGGGTGAACAAATTATAGTCGGACAATTGACAAATAGAAAAGGGCATAACAATGCATATACATGATATGATAAATATAGTGAGATTTAATTGGGCATTATGACAAAGTACATAGACCGCCATCCAACTGCATCTATGCCTAAAAAGTCCACCTTCAGGTTATCATCCGAACCCCATTCGGTATTAAGTTGCAAAGCAACAGACAATTGCATTAAGTATGGTGCGTAATGTAATCGACAACTACATCCTTAGACATAGAATCAATGTTTTATCCCTAGTGGCAACAAAGCACATCACAACCTTAGAACTTTCTGTCACTGTCCAGGTGTCAATGAAGGCATGAACCCACTATCGAGCATAAATACTCCCTCTTGGAGTTAAGAGTACAAACTTGGCCAGAGCCTCTACTAATAACGGAGAGCATGCAAGATCATAAACAACACATAAACAATAGATTGATAATCACCATAACATAGTATTCTCTATCCATCGGATCCCGACAAACACAACATATAGAATTACATATAGATGATCTTGATCATGTTAGGAAGCTCACAAGATCCAACAATGAAGCACAATTAGGAGAAGACGACCATCTAGCTACTGCTATGGACCCATAGTCCAGGGGTGAACTACTCACTCATCACTCCGGAGGCGATCATGGCGATGAAGAGTCCTCCGGGAGATGAATCCCCTCTCAGGGTGCCGGAGGCGATCTCCGAATCCCCCGAGATGGGATGCGGCGGCGCGTCTCCTGGAAGGTTTTCCGTATCGTGGCTCTCGGCACCGGGGTTTCGCGACGGAGGCTTTAAGTAGGCGGAAGGAGTAGACTGGGTGACGAGGGCCCACACCATAGGCGGCGCGGCCCCCTCTCGGTCGCGCCCTCATGGTGGCGGCGCCTCGTCTCCCCACTTTGTTATCTCTTCGGTCTTCCGGAAGCTCCGTGCAAAAATAGGACCCTGGGCGTTGATTTCGTCCATTCCGAGAATATTTCCTTACTAGGATTTCTGAAACCAAAAACAGCAAAAAACAGAATGGCTCTTCGGCATCTTGTTAATAGGTTAGTTCCAGAAAATGCGTAAATACGACATATAATGTGCATAAAACATGTAGGTATCATCAATAAAGTAGCATGGAACATAAGAAATTATCGATACGTTGGAGACGTATCAGGCTATATGCTTTGGTTTTTCATTTTTTTGAAATTTTTATGCCCATTTGAATCTTGATCAAATCCTAGGTACAGTTTGACCAAGATTTGAACAATTTTAAAACATGAAAATAAAAGGTAAGCCCGACCTGGATCCTTTAGTCACTCTAAAATGAAGCTTTTGGGGGTTCTTGAAATTTCCAAGTTTGAAACCCAAAACCACTTCTCTTCATGCTTGACTACATAAGACAGAGTTTAGGGTTAGGGGTAGATACATGATTTTTCTTGTTTGAATATATCTAGACCTTGTTTATATCAACTTTAATGCTAACTATATGACATAAGAAAACTATGTGCTTTGGTTTTTAATTTTTCTGATTTTTTTATTTTGATAGATGCACATTTGAATCTTTGTCAAATCCTAGGTTTGACCAAGATTTAAACAAGTATAAAACATGAAAATGAAAAGGGGAAGCCTGTATCCTTTCTTAGTCACTCTAAAATGAAGTTTTTGGGATGTTCTTGAAATTTTCATGTTTGAAACCCAAAACCACTTCTCTTCATGCTTGACTTCATAAGATAGAGTTTAGGGGCTAGGGGATAGATACATGATTTGCCTAGGTTTGAATATGCATGTCCAAACCTTGTTTATCAACTTGAATGCTTACTATATGACATAAGAAGACTATATGCTTTTGTTTTTCATTTTTCTGATTTTTTTTAAAATTTTATGCCCATTTGAATCTTTTGGTCAAATCCTTGGTTTAATTTGACACGGATTTAAACAAGTTTAAAATATGAAAATGAAAAGGTGGTAAGCATGCATGGATCCTTCTTATATATATTAGTCACTCTAAAATGAAGCTTTTGGGAGGTTTTTGAAATTTCCATGTTTGAAACCCAAAACCACTTCTTCATGCTTGACTTCATAGAGATAGAGTTTAGGGGTATAGATACATGATTTGTCTTGTTTGAATATGTGTCTAGACCTTGTTTATCAACTTTAATGCTTACTATATGACATAAGAACACTATGTGCTTTAATTTGGTTTTTAATTTTTTTAAATTTTGATGCACATTTTGAATCTTGGTCAAATCCTAGGTTTGACCGAGATTTGAACAAGTTTAAAACAAGAAAATAAAAGGTAAGCCCGCCAGACTGGATCCTTTCTTAGTCACTCTATAATGAAGCTTTTAGGGGGGTTGTTGAAAATGTAAGCATGTATCCTTCTTAGTACGTCACACCACAATGAAGCTTTTGGGAGGGTTTTTGAAATGTCCATGTTTGAAACCCAAAACGACTTCTCTTCGTGCTTGACTTCATAATTAAGACAAAGTTTAGGGTTAGGGGTAGAGATACATGCATGATTTTTCTGGTTTGAATATGTCTAGACTTTGTTTATCAACTTGAGTGCTTACTATATCAAGTTGTGTCTGAGTCGAGTCAATGTTGAGTCGTTGAGTCACCTAGTATTATTATTATGGTGGTGTATTTGTGTTCATGTACTTGTTTCAGACAGGTATTGCTGTTTTGGTGAAGGAGACATGCATCATCCATTTTTGGTGGGGTTAATTGGTTCTAGGGTTAATTGGTTCTATGCCACTCCTGAATTCACAAGTTGTGTTTATGCCATTCCAAAAACTGAAGTTGTGTTTATGCCACTCTCAATTCTCAATACCCCCTTCTATGCCATTTTCAACAATACAACATGAAAACGGTTCAATAAATAGTCGTATTTCAGTTTATACTTTCGTATTGACCAAAATAAACCTGTGCTCAGGTTTGGAGCGACTTTTGGGTGTTTCGGGCACACAAGAAATCCAAAATTTTCAAATTCTGGCAAAAATTAGAACTTCTCAGGAAAATCTATTTTTTATAGGAAATCAAAAACACTGAAACGAGTATACTATTTTAATTTGAGCCATTTATGTGCAGATTTGCATAAAAAGGCTGACATTTTCTGTTCTGTCTAGAAATTGGTAAAATTTTGTCCAAAAAATCAAACTTCTTCGAAAAATCTGATAATTTTACAGAATGTCAAGAACACTAATATGAGTCATCCAAGTATTTAAGTTACCTTGTTTTTTTTGAATTGTAATTCATACCCTTCCTCCCAATTTTTATGCCCATTTGAATCTTGGTCAAATCCTAAGTTTGACCAAGATTTGAACAAGTTTAAAACATGAAAATGAAAAGGTGAGCCTGAATCCTTCTTAGTCACTCTAAAATGAGAAGCTTTTGGGAGTTTTTTGAAATTTCCATGTTTGAAAAAACCACTTCTCTTCATGCTTGACTTCATAAGACAAAGTTTAGGGTTAGGGGGTAGATACATGATTTGTCTGGTTTGTTGTTTAGACCTTGTTTATCAACTTGAATGCTTACTATATGACATAATAATACTATGTGCTTTGATTTTCATCTTTTTGATTTTTTCTGAATTTTTATGCCCATTTGATCTTGGTCAAATCCTAGGTTTAACCAATATTTAAACAAGTTTATAACATGAAAATGAAAAGGTAAGCCTGCATCCTTCTTAGCGCATCCACAATGTTGCTATTGCCAAATCTGATACGATGGTGAATTTGGCTTTGGTGTGAAATATAGCAATAGCTCCACAATGTAGTGGTTCCAAATATTTATAACGTGGGTCCCGCCATCAAGCTAAAACAACACATAAAGCCAATATGGAACTACTCTCACAATGTAGGGAACTAGTTCCAAATGCCAAAAGTGAAATTTGGCATCGGAGCACCTACTTGCTCCGGTTGCCTGTTTTTCTGGTTTTGGAACTACCTCTACAATGTATGGAACTAGTTCCAAAAGCCAAAAATCAAATATGGAACCACTTTTGGCTACACGTTGTGGATGCTCTTAGTCACTCCAAAATGAAAGCTTACATATACTCTTGGAATACTGTTTTGGGTGATTTGTCATTCAAAAATTTGGTATCATTCGGATCGGAGGAAGTATAGTTGGAGATGAATGGCCCACCAAGTCTCTGCCTTGAAGTTTGCTCTTTGACCAGTATTACTACTCGCGAGGTGCCGAGGAGACGGGGAGGCCAAATTTAAGGACTAACCTTTGCTCTTGCCGTCTTCCTCAGTTCACCACTTTGTTTACCTCTTGGAATACTACTTCGCCACCATGACCGGGAGCAAGTCTCGCCACAGAAGGGCTCGTGCGGCTGCGGCGAAGCTGAGGGAATCCCAGCAATGGCGTCCCTGTGCTGCTGTCGAGGTGCCTTCTGCGCAAGAGTCTTCAAGGGCGTCGCAGCCCGCGACTGCTACCTTCAGGCGATCCTCCGTTCTTGCGCATCTTTCTATGTCTTTCACAACTTATCATCCCCTCCTTTTCTTACCTTCTCTCAATCGTATATTCAGGTCGGGCGGCCTTAGTTTTCCCGCAGCCCTCCTGCCTGCGGAAACATCTTCCACGGAGCCAAGTTCTCAAAGCAGCGAGGTATAGACATTCGTGCAAATTGGGATTCCCATTTTCTCTTTCTTGGTACTTCTCTGGGTACACTTCTGATTTTGTGCTCCATCCCCATCTGATAGAAGCCCCGCTACGAGATCGGGCCCATTTTAGAAATGGTTATGGGCGATTTCTGCGTCGAGACGGCGGACAGAAGCGCCCTCGCCGATGAGTGCATGAGACTTTATTCTGAGCTCGCCACTGAGAAGATCCGGATTCGCATTCTCGACGATATCGCCATGAAATCGTTCACTGCGAGTAATGAGATCCAGCGGCGGAGCCTCGGCCAGGCGGAGACCATGGACAAACTCGCCGGACTGATCCTGAACCTCACGGTTAGGACGGACAAACTAGAGGCCGAGCTGTCACAGGAGAAGGCTCTCAACTCCGAGCTGAAGCGTCAAGCAGGCTCAAGGTAGATCTTGACCAGGTCACTGTGTACCACTAGCTGCAATCCTTGATGACTGTTGTGTCACCTGGCTTCCGAGTTTCTGAAGGTTAATTTTCGAAATTTTGTTCGTAAAATTGGCCTGTGGAAATGTAAACAAACTAGTACTCTTACTTTATTATATTAGTACTTGTGTCAATGTAGTAGTTGTGTCTGAGTCGAGTCAATGTTGAGTCGTTGAGTCACCTAGTATCTATAATATCTAAATAGGAGCAACCCACTAAGTTGAATTCTCTCAACATGCAAGCATGCCACCTCATCGGTCCCACAATATCACACAACTCATGTCCATGTCATTCCATGCATACAGCAATCAGATGATATCACTTATTATGTTTTCTTTGATTTTCCAAAGTCTGTGCCGCAGCATTCGGCAGCCATATCGTCTTCTCAGTAGCACTTTACTTTTTGTCTCCCGACTCTCCGCATTGGAAATTGGAAACGAGCCGTCCACAGAATTAATCAGTAAGGTAGGCTACCAGGCGGAATTAATCACTGAGGTAGGCCATCAGGCGGCCACATCTCACTCTGCACCTACTTCCATGCATAAATACTCGGCTTCCCTTTGCAAAGATTCATCCTTCATCTGTGTGGTGCAACCTCAATCAGCCCCCGCTGATATCACGTCCTCCTCCCATAGTCCCATTCAACACTACTCCACTCGCGGTTATGCGCCCCTGTCAGTGCGATCAAGGTAACTACTCCCACGTGTGTAGTTCCCATCTGGCCAATCGTCTATCACCGTGTTGTGTTTCTGTTTTGGCTTTCTTTGGTGGAGCAAGTGCCGGCACGGCAGCACCCTGTGCCTTCCCGTCTTCAGTTGGGCCTGGCAAGATCACGGCTTGCCATTGTAGTAGCAACGTCGCTAATTTGTTTCAAAGTAAGAAAGCAAGATTTGCTAAACTAGCTAGCTCCAAGCAGAGCCACGCCTGCCAAGTCCATTGAGTTTTTGTCAATTCTATTTCGTACATTGTATATTGTGTTGTCGTTTTTACTGTGGAGAGCGACCAAATGGTGCAGGTGCGCGCAGCATTTGGTCAACTGGTTATATGCAGCCATGAGGCTGGTATGAAAATCTCAGTTTTTTTTCTGAGATATGTAATACAAGTACATACTTTTTATCTATACTTTAACATGAAAATTTTATCTGTTATTCTAAGTTTCAGAAGTACCTTTTCAACCCATAAAAGAATTATATACACCTATTTTGCACATCTTTTTTTCCTCAAAAGGACCTGTTTTGCACAGCTGATGCATATAAACATGGGCATCTGCCATAATTTTTATTTATTTATTGTGCACAATATTTACATTATATGTGTAAATCGTCTGATCATTTAATAAATTAATCATGTTGTTTCAAAGTATATTGAATGAAACATTTATGCATCACTTAATGTGTTGGGATATTGTCATTGCAAAAATATAATGAGCCTTCTATCAAACTTAGAACATTTTTAACCATCAAGTTCAATTTAATTCCCGCAGCAACGTCGCGGGTAATCATCTAGTTATTATTATGGTGGTGTACTTGTGTTCATGTACTTGTTTCAGACAGGTATTGCTGTTTTGGTGAAGGAGACATGCATCACCCATTTTTGGTGGGGTTAATTGGTTCTAGGATTAATTGGTTCTATGCCACTCCTCAGTTCACAAGTTGTGTTTATGCCATTCCAAAAACTGAAGTTGTGTTTATGCCACTCTCAATTCTCAATACCCCCTTCTATGCCATTTTCAACAATACAACATGAAAAAGGTTCAATAAATAGTCGTATTTCAGTTTATACTTTCGTATTGAACAAAATAATCCTGTGTTCAGATTTGGAGCGACTTTTGGGTGTTTTGGGCACACAAGAAATCCAAAATTTTCAAATTCTGGCAAAAATTAGAACTTCTCAGGAAAATCTATTTTTTTATAGGAAATCAAAAACACTGAAACGAGTATACTGTTTTAATTTGAGCCATTTATGTGCAGATTTGCATAAAAAGACTGACATTTTCCCTAAACTTTGTATATTATGAAGTCAAGCATGAAGAGAAGTGGTTTTGGGTTTCAAACATCCTTTTCATTTTCTTGTCTTAAACTTGTTTAAATCTTGGTCAAACCTAAGATTTGACCAAAAGATTCAAACATGCATAAATTCAAAAAAATCAGAAAAATGAAAAAACAAAAGCATATAGTCTTCTTATGTCATATAGTAAGCATTCAAGTTGATAAACAAGGTCTAGACATATTCAAACCAGAAAAATCATGTATATATCTACCCCTAACCCTAAACTCTGTCTTATGAAGAGAAGTGGTTTTGGGTTTCAAACATGGAAATTTGAAGAACCTCCCAAAAGCTTCATTTTAGATTGTGACTAAGAAGGATCCAGGCTTACCTTTTCACTTTCATGTTCTAAACTTGTTTAAATCCTAGTCAAACCTAGGATTTCACAAAGATTCAAATATATGGGTATAAAATACAAAAAAATAGAAAAATGAAAAACGAAAGCACATAGTCTTCTTATGTCATATAGTAAGCATTAAAGTTGATAAACAAGGTCTAGACATATTCAAACTAGACAAATCATGTATCTCCCCCTAACCCCTAAACTTTGTATTATGAAGTCAAGCATGAAGAGAAGTGGTTTTGGGTTTCAAACATGGAAATTTCAAAAACCTCTTAAAAATTCATTTTAGAGTGACTAAGAAGGATGCAAGCTTCCCTTTTCATTTTCATGTCTTAAACTTGTTTAAATCTTGGTCAAACCTAAGATTTGACCAAAAGATTCAAACGGGCATAAAATTCAAAAAAAATCAGAAAAATGAAAAACAAAAGCATATAGTCTTCTTGTGTCATATAGTAAGCATTCAAGTTGATAAACAAGGTCTAGACATATTCAAACAGAAAATCATGTATATATCTACCCCTAACCCTAAACTCTGTATTATGAAGTCAATCATGAAGAGAAGTGGTTTTGGGTTTCAAACATGGATATTTCAAGAACCTCCCAAAAGCTTCATTTTAGAGTGTGACTAAGAAGGATCCAGGCTTACCTTTTTCATTTTCATGTACTAAACTTGTTTAAATCCTGGTCAAACCTAGGATTTCACAAAGATTCAAATATATGTGTATAAAATATAAAAAATAGAAAAATGAAAACCAAAGCACATAGTCTACTTATGTCACATAGTAAGCATTCAAGTTGATAAACAAGGTCTAGACATATTCAAACCAGAAAAATCATGTATATATCTACCCCTAACCCTAAACTCTGTCTTATGAAGTTAATCATGAAGAGAAGTGGTTTTGGGTTTCAAACATTGGAATTCCAAGAACCTCCCAAAAGCTTCATTTTAGAGTGTGACTAAGAAGGATCCAAGCTTACCTTTTCATTTTCATGTTCTAAACTTGTTTAAATCCTGGTCAAAACTAGGATTTCACAAAGATTCAAATATATGGGTATAAAATTCAAAAAAATAGAAAAATGAAAAACCAAAGCACATAGTCTTCTTATGTCATATAGTAAGCATTAAAGTTGATAAACAAGGTCTAGACATATTCAACCTAGACAAATCATGTATCTACCCCCTAACCCCTAAACTCTGTCTTATGAAGTCCAACATGAAGAGAAGTGGTTTTGGGTTTCAAACATGGAAATTTCAAAAACCTCTTACAAAATTCAGTTTAGAGTGACTAATTAAGAAGGATGCATTCTCCCCTTTTCATTTTCATGTCTTAAACTTGTTTAAATCTTGGTCAAACCTAAGATTTGACCAAAAGATTCAAACGGGCATAAAAAAATCAGAAAAATGAAAACCAAAGCACATAATTTTCTTATGTCATATAGTAAGCATTCAAGTTGATAAACAAGGTCTAGACATATTCAAACCAGAAAATCATGTATATATCTACCTAACCCTAAACTCTGTCTTATGAAGTCAATCATGAAGAGAAGTGGTTTTGGGTTTCAAACATGGAAATTTCAAGAACCTCCCAAAAGCTTCATTTTAGAGTGACTAAGAAGGATCCAGGCTTACCTTTTCATTTTCATGTTTTAAACTTGTTTAAATCCTGGTCAAACCTAGGATTTGACAAAGATTCAAATATATGGGCATAAAATTCAAAAAAATAGAAAAATGAAAAACCAAAGCACATAGTCTTCTTATGTCATATAGTAAGCATTAAAGTTGACAAAAAAGGTCTAGACATATGCAAACTAGACAAATCATGTATCTACCCCTAACCCCTAAACTCTGTCTTATGAAGTCAAGCATGAAGAGAAGTCGTTTTGGGTTTCAAACATGGAAATTTCAAGAACATCCCAAAAGCTTCATTTTAGAGTGACTAAGAAGGATCCATGATTACCTTTTCATTTTCATGTTTTAAACTTGTTTAATCTTGGTCAAACCTAGGATTTGACCAAGATTCAAATGGGCACAAAATTTAAAAAATCAGAAAAATGAAAAACCAAAGTACATAGTCTTCTTATGTCATGTAGTAAGCATTCAAGTTGATAAAATGGTTCATGCCGGCGTCTTAGCTGCTAAAAAAAATTATACACCAATTGATTTGACGAATTGATGATTTACTCTAGTCTGCTTCTAGACCATGCAGCTAGCGAGTATTCATATGTACTGCATGGAGCCCCCAACTTTTGACTTCCCGTGTCGGAAAAGGCCTGTTTAATAATGTGGGGCAGTGAGGTATCCCGAAGTATCTAGAGGGTTCCAGTGTTTCAGGCTTTCAGCATCGCCAGTCCAAGGGAAGGATGGGTGACGAATCCGTGCATTCACAGCCGTTAGATCTGAAGAGTCCTTGTATGATGAGCGGTAGATAGCACCTCTAAGCTGCAAATCAACAGCTTCAATTACTTCAAATGAGCATTGGCCGGAAGGCTGACAGAGTGAAAAAATTCAATTTCAAAAACTCATGTATAGAATAGAAAAAAATAAAAAACATGTAGATAGAATAGAGGTATAGATAGATTAGCCCAAAAAAGAAGAGGACGGGGAAATTTCGAACGCTCGCCTTTAACTCAGCACAGCAGACACCTCCCTCGCGCACCTAAACTTTCGAACGCGCGCCCAATATTTCGAACGCTCGCCTTTAACTCAGCACCCAGCCCACCTTGTTCTTCTCTAGACACCTCCTTCGGCGCCCTGTTCTTCTCTAGACACACCCTCGGTGAACCAGGCCGCGCACCAAAACTTCCCCACGCTGTCTATCAGCCGCGTCAGCCGGCGACTGCTGGTGGCGCCGTTCTTCTCCAGCCGCACCGGCAGGCGCGGTCAGCTGGTAGATCCTCACGGTATGCATGCTATCTTCAGGCCTGGGCAAGTACGATTCATTATAGCTCAATCGAAGTCAGTCGCCGTCGCCCAGCCCTTATAAGTTCGTTAGTTCGTTCGAATCGATCGGTTGATATTGTTTTCCTCTCGATGTGTTTGTTTGACATTGTTTTCCGCTTTACCTATTTGCTCGAATTCGTTCGTACTGTACACTGTACTGCTCACCATTGCCCAATGTCTGTAGTCGTCGCTTGGTGCCAGTCCTCTATGGACCTGTTTGTAATCTTATTACTTCTGGGTTCTTTGCACTGCTAATACATCGGTGGATTTACGGCCAAAAAGAAGAAAGAATTTGTTGGTATTATATTGCTTTCGATTGATCTGTTCGCCCCCAAGCTTTTACAGAAGCCGCAAGAGATTCAAGGATGAAATGGCTCTCCTTGTTTGCAGTGGCGGATCTACAGGGTATGCCGTATATGCCACGGCATACCCTGCGTCCAAGCCGTGCAAGATCTTTGATAGTTTAATGAGCTGAGCAATTAATCAAGATGAGTGATGTATATGTATACATGCGGTGCTAATACATGTGGCGTGCAGCCATGCGAACACTGAGCTAGTGCATGTAACCGATTGATTAGACATCCGATTGATTAATGCATTGGCTTTAGCCAACAGTCTACTTGCATGTTTTTCAAGATGTGCGATTTTGTCTCGCGTGTAAGCCTACAAGGCCAGCTATGGCCATGCACCATGACCTGATTAGATATCATGATTAATCAAAGGAAATATCTTGCTACTGTATATACGATTAATCAACTGATAATTAATCTTTGGTAGTCAAGTATATGATTAATTATATATATTTAGTGAGAATTCAGTTCAAAATTAGAGCACCCCGTCAACGGTGCATTTTTCAACAATTTACATTTTGATTATATGCAAAATCTGTTTTATTTAATCATTTTGACATACTCCCTTCAATCCAAATTAATTGACTCAACTTTGTCTAGATACTGATGTATCTTAGACAAGTTTGTTGAGTAGATACATTTATATCTAGACAAATTTGAGTTAATTAGTATGAATCCGAGAAAGTATTTTATTTAATTATTTTTATTAGGACAAAAGAAATTCAATAGAAACTCCAAAATTTTGTTGTGTCATACCCTTTCCTAAAATCCTAGGTCCGCCACTGCTTGTTTGTAAGGCAAAGAGGAAATCATATCATGGCTTATCATCATGGGTATAACCTTTTTAGCTAGATTTTGCTGTTTGGGATCTATGATCCTTTTAGTTGCTGCTCTCCAGTAACATTTTCCCTCTTTTTTATTACAGTGAAAAATACACAGCGAGGAAACCACTGTCCAGCCTAAAAAAAATAGACCTCAGTTGGTTTGCTGAAATCGGCTCAAATAACGTGGCATTTAGTTATATAGTTTTATATTCGACCTGTTTGCTCAGATATGTTGGTTTACATTCATACGCAACCTGTTGGGCAAGTATGGACACAGCTTCAGTGACTTTCAGGTCAAAATTCCAGCGGTTGAGTGATTTTTGGTTGGATCCATTCCTGTGCGTTCGATCGGCTTTTGATGGCTGTTATTGAGACAAAGTCATGGCTGGACTTTTGACGCAGCTCCAGTGACGTTCAGCTAGGTCAAAAGCCCAGCGTTGACTTTGGTTCAATATCAGCCATCCAAAGCCAATCGAACACACATGAATGTATCCAACCAAAAATCACTCTACAATAAGTCGTTTCCAGACAAAAACAATGTTTATTCCCAAACTATTTTTTTTGAATCCGACCAATCTTTCCCGGAATGCAGAAGAAATATATAAGATTTACTGGAATGTTGTTCTTTTTACTGGACAGTTTGAATTTTAAGTTTAAAGTTGGTTGTAAAACATAAAATGAGGTTTATTGATAAACAATATGGCTGAATCTGATGAAACTCCCCCAGAATGCATAACCCGACATATAAGATTTACTGGATTTTTGTTTCAAAAACTTCTAGGCAGTACGAATTTTAAGTTTAAAATTTTCTCGTGAAACTTAAAATGGGTAAATTTTGGATCCATTCTCGTGCGTTCGATTGGCTTTTGATGGCTGTTATTGAAACAAGTGTTAATTGGTTCTATGCCACTCCTCAATTCACAAGTTGTGTTTATGCCATTACAAAAACTGAAGTTGTGTTTATGCCACTCTCAATTCTCAATATCCCCTTCTATATATGCCATTTTCAATACTCCACTATAATAAATATAGCATATCTATGATAGTACTCTATGATACCACCCACTATGCACCCATGTTCCAAACACCACTCCCGCTGACTGTACCTTATTGTATCGAGCGATAAGCTTGATGAGCAACCCAAACAAACAAAAAAAAGACTGTACCTTATTGTACTTGCTCTTACCCGTATCTTCTCTTTCTCTTTCATCGCGAGTGCAGCTAATTCAGTTAGTCTTCCAATGAATATTAATATTTTGTCTCAATGATGTCATGTTTCGACTAACAATTAGCACTTTTGAATTCTTAGATTGCTTTTTCACACGATGCACTTCTTTTAATTTATTTTACCACATTTCAATGTGAACCTTGACCAAATAAATAGGACAACAATATCACGATCATATAATACATAAGCAGCATTGTTAGAATCGTGTTGGAAAATACTTTCTAATGATACCAGTTTTATATCAATTTTTTTATATACTTCATCCTGAAAAATATGTTTCAACTTCATCAAAACTTGCATGTATCTGCAAACTAAACTCATCTAAATACATGTATATCTACATAAAATTGAAACATCATTTTTAAATAGAGAGATATAGATTAATATTTTTTCGAAGATAAAATACGAAAAACAAGGGTGCATTGTTTATTGAAATGGAGTGAGTAGTATATATAAAATCATTTTAGTTGCCAATGATCATGTTGAGGGCCTCTATTTCTTGTTTTGCTCAGGCCCTCCGTATTCTCAGGTACGGCCCTGGTGGTCTATGAACCTGTATGTAATCTTATTACTTTTGGCTTCTTTGCACTGCTAATAGATCGGCGGAATTACGGCAAAAAAGAAGAAAGAATGTGTTGGTATTGTATTGCTTTCGATAGATCTGTTCGCCCCTCCCCCCAAGCATTTATAGATGGCACAAGAGATTCAAGGATGAAATTGCTCTCCTTGTTCATAAGGCAAAGAGGAAATCATATCATGGGTAGAACATTTTATATATATTTTGCTGCTTGGGATCTATGATCCTTTTAGTTGCTGCTCTCCAGCAACTTTTGTACATATTTCCCTCTTTTTATTAATAAAAAAATACAAAGTGGGGAAACCCAGTGGTCAGCCTAAAAAAATCTGTTCGCTAGGTAGCCGTAGTTTTGCACTCAGTTTGTTTGCTGAAATCGGCTCAAATAATGTAGCATTTATAGTTTTATATTCGACCTGTTTGCTCAGGTATGCTTGCTTACATTCGTAGGTGACCTGTTTGTTGAAATAGCTTATCGCTTCTCTGACCATCTATCTCCTCAACAGATGGACAGAACTTGGATATTATTTGACTCATTAACCACACCAACATATTTGAGTGGTATTGAAGACTTCATGAAGCACGTTAGTGATTTTACTGACGGCGACAAGACAAAGGAAGTGATTTGTCCATGCCGCGTATGTTTGAATATTGGGTCCAAGCCTCAACATGTAGTCTCAGATCATTTATTCGTTTATGGGATGGACCAGACATATATCAGGTGGATTAACCATGGTGAACACTATGATCAGCCTGACATTATTGATCCTCTTTATTCTGATGGTTATCAGCCTGAAGATCTCGTCCAGGATGAGGCTACTGCTAATTTGTTACGGGATCTGTATCCATATGCAAGCCAACAGCCCCATGGTTATCACAAAAAGCCTCTTTTCCATGACCTGATAGAAGATGCTAAGCGCTTAGTGGCCCCTGGTTCTGTTGTGTCAAGATTCGAATTAATTGTGAAATTACTTCATGACAAGTCATACCAGGGGATTACCAATAAAGCGTTCAATGCAGTTGCGAAGACATACAGCGATGCACTCCCTGGGGCTGGACTGCCAAAATCCTTTTATGAGGTGAAGCAGTACATCAAGGTACTGGGACTTGGATATGAGAAGATTGATTTTTGCAAAAATAACTGTGCACTGTTTTGGATGGAGTATAATGACCTCGATGAATGTCCAGTATGTAAGGAATCAAGATGGAAACATGATGGAGCTGGTGGTAAGAAAAAGATTCCTTGGAAGGTTCTGAGATACTTTCCACTTGTACAAAGATTGCAGAGGTTGTTTGCTTCAGAACAAACATCTCGGGAAACAAGATGGCACAAAGAGATTCTCACGCCCGACCCTGATTTACTGAGGCATCCTGCTGATGGCGATGAATGGAAGCAATTCGACCTGGATCATCCAGATTTTGCTGCAGATCCAAGGAACCTGAGACTTGGCCTTGCTACAGATGGATTCAACCCATTTGGCAACATGAGCAACTCGTATAGCATGTGGCCAGTACTAGTTACACCTTACAACCAGGCTCCCTGGACATGCACCGATCAGTCGAACTGTATGATGGCCTTACTCATCCCAGGTCCCAAATCTCCTGGGAAGGATTTTGATGTGTTCATGCAGCCTCTTATTAGAGACTTGCAAACATTATGGGAGGGTGTCCCTACACGGGATGTGTGTCAACCTAAAGAACAAAATTTTCTATTACGTGCTGCTGTACTGTATTGCACCCATGATTATCCAGCTTTGGGCACTATGTCAGGCAGAGTAACATCAGGTTATAATGCATGTGTTCACTGTGATACTGATCAGCTGGCAGTGAGGATAATAAACAAGATATGCTATATGGGCCATCGCCGTTTCCTTCCATTAGATCACAGTTTCCGAAAAAATAGAAAAAAATTGCAATTTATTGGTGATCAGGCCTGTAAAAAGACTAAACCGCAGCACTTTAAGAGTCACGAGTTGGAGGCGCACCTAGAAGCGGTCAGAAATGTTAAACCAGGAAAACCACCAGCCGCCACAGCAGGTACAGCAGAGAAGAATACAGAAGATGCAGCAGCAGTAGTAGCAGATAGAAAAAGGAAGAAGAGAGGAGATGAACTGAGTCTAGCAGCTACCAAAAGGAAGATGGGAGGTGAAATAGCAGCATGTACCAAGAGGAAGGAAATGGAAAATGATAGACCGAGAATATTTTATAAGCGCAGGACCACTCTTTGGGACTTGCCGTATTGGGCTGGTAAGAAGCTTCGGCATAATATTGATATCATGCACATGGAGAAGAATATATGTGACAGCATTGTCGGCACATTACTCAACATTCCATCCAAGACAAAAGATAGCTCAAATGCTAGGATTGATTGTGCAACATTGAATGTTAACAGGCACTTGCAACTGGATCGTAATGACAAAGTGAACAAAGGCAAGGAAAAACATTATAAATTTCGAGGCGCGGAATTCACATTGCCGATGCCTAAAAGGAGATTATTTTGTGAGTACCTCCGAGGTGTGATGTTCCCGTTCGGATTTGCTTCCAACATTGCAAATTGTCTCAATGCTGAAGGAAACAAGCTCCAAGGGTTGAAAACTCACGATTGTCACATCCTGCTGCAAAGGCTTTTAGCTATTGGCATTAAAGATTTAGTGAAGCCAAATATGTACAACGTGATTGCAGAGTTGGGAAGGTTCTTTAGGGAAATATGTAGTAAAACTCTAAGCAGAGCTGTTGTAGAACGTCTTAAGGTGGACATAGCAGTAATCCTGTGCAAGCTGGAGCTGATATATCCTCCAGCCTTCTTTGATGTGATGGTGCATTTGGCTGTTCATCTACCTGATGAGGCACTTTTAAGAGGTCCGGTACAGTATGGATGGATGTACCCTATAGAACGTCGACTGTGCACTTTCAAGAATACAGTTAGGAACAAAGCTAGACCGGAGGCTTGCATTGCAGTGGCGTATATTGCTGCTGAAGCATATACATTTGCCTCAAGATATATTCCTGATATTGAGACCAGATTCAATCGGGGTCGCAGAATTTTGGAAGTTGGAGGATCTGTTTTTAATCATGGTGTTGAGCTAATAGGAAAGAGGACCGAAAAAACATTAGAGCAGTCTGAATTTGAACAGCTGTCTTGGTATGTGCTGAATAATGCTACAGAGGCTGATGAATATGTTAAGTGAGTACTATGCACACGAACTACTCAGTTCCTCGCATATACTATGAACTTGTATCAAAATGAAATATATTCAGCTGACTTGGCTATGTTTTGCAGGTTGTACATGGAAACGAATGGAAAGCTATCGGCACGTGGGAGTGGGTTTCAGGACTGGTTTGAGAAATATGTAAGATGTTCAATTGCACTCTGACTTGTCTATGTGTTTTCACATGAGATGACCTCTTGTCTATTTTGTAATCGTAGATCTCGAAACTCCATGCGGAGAATCCAGGCGCTGTTAGTGCTGATCTCCTTGTCCTATCACGTGGTCCAGATAAGAGGGTGTTGGTAGCTGCAGCTTGCAATGCCAATGGTGTCCATTACAGCTCCTATGAGCGTGAACAACATTTGAAGACACGAAATAGTGGCATCACAACCAGTGGAGATCACTTGACAACCAGAAAAAAGAGATCAGAGTCATTTGACCATTATGGTCACATAGAAGAGGTTATTCAGTTGTTCTATAGTGATAAGGTTACTGTCCGATCTGTGGTTCTATTTAAGTGTTATTGGTACAACCAAGATCCAAACAAGGGCAAAGGTGCCAGAAATGATGGGTATTTCATATCAGTCAATACTACTGCTCAGTGGTACAAGGATGATCCTTATATTTTGGTACCTCAAGCGGCCAAGGTACTTTTCTTGGAAGACAGATCTAGAAAAGGATGGCAGTATGTGCAAAAGTTTGTGGCAAGGAACATATATGATTTGGATGAGAATGCGGATCCAATAATTGGTGCCCAGCAAGATGATTTCGCTGGTTGTATGCAAACTAAAGTTGCTGACATTGATGAAACCTCGTTGGATACAGGTATCCCTGCACATGATGGAGAAGTAGATTTCACTGTTGAGGTTAGCATAGTCGACAAAGAGATGGATAAACTGAAGCTACCTGGTGAATCTCAGGAGGAGAATGGACAGGACGAGCAGGATGAGACCATGCACGAATATCAGAATGAAGACGGAGGTGATGATGATGATGATGATGATGATGATGATGATGATGATGATGATGATGATGATGATGATGATGATGATGATGGTTAGACTCTTGTCTCTGTATCATGCTGTGAGATGAAGAACCATGATTTGTTTTGATTTTTCTATTTGGAAAATGTATGAGTCCTGAAGACAATTATCTGTTGGATTGTAATCCCATGATGACTAATTATTTATGTTTGTTGTCCTACTAAAAGTTGGTCAAACTTAATTGTGTGGAAGTAATCCCATGCTGTTTGATTCATAGGGTCATATCCCATAGGAAAATAGAATGATAATAGATCAAACTAATGCAGAATATCTTATAACCACAATCAAATAGAATTTCTCTTGACATAGGATTCAAGTTGGCATGGCATCCCTATCATACAGGGTTTTTATTCATACTATGCTACAAATCGAAAATAAGATGGGTCAGCACTTTATCGCGGCAGATAGGGCAGCTGGCGTTCGTTACAAACCAGGAGAAGATGCACTTCCTATGGAACGGGTGTTTGCATCCCCGGAGACGCACCGTTGTGCGCTGCGACAGCCCCAGCATGCATATGCTGCAGTGGCCGTCCTCCGGCGCAACTAGGACCCAACTGTCCTGCAGCGCCGGCAAGTTGACGATGAGCCGGTGGTCCACCCTAAGGGTGAGGTCGAAGTGGAGGCCACCGAGCCGACGACACGCCTGCTGCCACATCAGGTGCATAACATCGTAAGGCATGATGATGTCCCACTCCTCCTCCGTGAGGTTCAGGTTCTTGAGCAGCCATACACGGGCAAGAATCTCGCGCATAGTTCGCACGACATTGCCCCCACTACGCAGCTTCCTCGGAGGCAAGCCAAGATCCAGCACCACCTCTTCGCAGGGTGTAGTGGTGATATCGTCCTCATCCAGTGGGGCAGGGAGGGGGCCGGCCATCCTCCTGAGCTCGTACGTCCTCGAGAAGAAGATGTGCACTGTCATAGTGTACGGGGACGCCTCGCCCTCGCCCACGGCCGGCGGCTCGCCGACGGAGAAGTCGGTCGTGCTTGCCGACACACGGCAGGCACGGAAGACATGTGGGCCAGACTCGATGATGCGCTCGCGTGAGGAGCGCTCTAGTAGGGGCGTCGCCGCCATTGGGGATTCTTCGGAGGGCTGTAGACTGGCGGCTAGTCGACGGTGAGGTGGTTGGTGTGAGATCTCTGGGATGAGGCCAGGGGAAGTGGGCGAAGTGCTCGGGACTAGGGACTGCCCTCAACTTTCCGCAGTAGTATGATAATAATTGGTGGACGAGGGAGACTAGTCCAGAGACTACCCAAAGTTGATAAATCATGTTCGAGGGAAAATGCCCAAGATTTATTATCAAAATTCAAGCTAATTTCGCCGATTTTGTTCTGCCGTTCATTAGACATCATCCAACGGCCTTGGTCTCTGGGATTCGCTGCTACAGTGTCATCTACTATTTTCTACCCAATTCCAGAAACATCCATAAAGCTAGTAGATAGCTTTCCTGCTTGTTGGCCCCACCCCATTTTTTTAATCTTTTCTTCCTTATCCCCTTCGCTCATGCTAGCAGCTACTTGCAGCCATTGCTACACCAGCGAGGTGATCTGTATGATAGGCACGGTTTTAGTAAGACAGCAAGTTGTAGATAGCTAACCATGAGACACATGCCTCTCTGGTTGAGACTGAGCTCGCTCTTGTGATTGGGCTCCAATGGTCGAGGTGAGTCACAGCTGCAATGACAGAGGTTTGTGCTGAATTAATTAGCACAGAGGCGTAACTAGCACTAGATGGAGAAGGCATAGTACACATATCGGACACGAAGTCGCGTCTGGCGAGCAGCTCGCATTCACTTGCATCAGTGCGGTACAACAAAGATGATGAAGAAGGATTGGAGCTTTGAAGGTAGTCAGAAAAGTTACAAAAAATAATACGTGCAAAACTTAACCTGTATAAACGCACATGCATGGATAATTTTACATTTCTGCATGAGAAAGACATGTCAATTTTCAGTACGACATGGTTTGATTTGTCAAATTTGATGCTCCTTAATGCATTTTAAGTGAAAATTACAGGTTTATTCATTATAATTGCCGATTTTTAACGTTACGTGCAGCTGACTAGCAAACTATAAGTGTGTGATTGCTTGCTTCCAAAATAAGGATATGTAATCATTTTGTATAAGGTAGTACCAATTAGTCGTTATATTGCAGAACTTAAAGAGTTTTGAGAGATTCAACTCGTTGCTACTCCATAAGAATGGTCATGTTGACAAATTTGATCCAGTGTTGAACAGAGCCAGAAACATTTCAAAAACTTGAGCATGGAAGAGGCTAGGGGTAAATGCCCCAAGGCCAGCCGAGCCTATCGTAGGTGCCGTCCCGAGGAGGAAGTACCTTAATTTGGGGCGCGCGCGGACGCTGCGGTACCCCGAGCTCGAGACGCCGCCGTACCGGTAGCTCGACCCGCGACGAGGCATGGCGGCGGCGGCGGAAGCGGAGCGGCGGCGGCGGAAGGTAAAGCTCCTGCTGACAAACATATTAGGCACAAATGGGCAACCTTCAGTAACCCATGTTCCATTTTTTTTGTCAGGATAACCCCATGTACCACCTTCCCAATAGAAAAAGTACTGTTCAACCTTCCCCTGTTGGGCCCAATATTTCACTTTTGGGTTGCCAAGGAACATCTACATGGTAATTGTTATCGGTCTACTTGCTCCGGCCGTCGAAGCCCAATAACTGCAAATGGGCCTTTCTGCTCATGCAATTTCGGCCCTTTTCTAATGAAACACAGATCCTATGATTGGCAAAAAAAAATACACGGAGATTCTACATAAAAGTTGTTTTTATTTATTTTGAATTATAGGGTTCCAATTTTTGAAACTGCTCATGCCCAATATGAAAATCCTTGATCGCTCCATACCCACATGGATAACGGTATTTTTAAAAATTCATAAAGTGGATTTGAAATTTAAAACATATCCTAATAATTCCTTGATTTAATCTATCAACTTGCAAGATCTTGGAGCCAAAGAGCTTGTATTAGTCTGCGAAAATAATACTGATAAACCTGTCGTTAACAAGAAATGAAGGTTTATCGTTCAGAGAGGATGCCATGTGGGACCCATGAGACAGTAGCGTCCTCAACGTTTCAAAGAAAAAGGCAAGTAGCCCGAAAATAGGGGTAAAAAATAAATCCTACAAAGGAAACATTTATAGTTCATAGAGGCTGACATGTGGGACCGATCTGCCAGCTGCATCCTCATCATTTCGAAGTCGGCAGGGATCAGAAGAAAAAGGCAAATAGCCAGAAATTAGGGGTCAAAAATAAATCCAAAAAGGAAACTTATATTCTTCATAGAGGATGACATGTGGGACCGACCTGCCAGCAGCGTCCTCATCGTTTCAAAGGCCGCAGGGGATCAAAAGAAAAAGGCAAATAGCCAGAAATTAGGGGTAAAAAATAAATACAACAAAGGAAAGGTTTATTGTTCATAGAGGCTGACTTGTGGGACCCATGAGCCAGCGGCGACCTCAATTTCAAAGGCGGCATATGATCGAAAAGAAAAAGGCAAGTTAGCAAAAATCAGTGGGTAAAAAAATCTAAGAAATGAAACTTTATTGTACAGTCCCATGAGCCAGCACCTTACTCAACGTTTCAGTGGCGGCATGAGATAGAAAGAAAAAGGAAAGTGACCAAATATCAGGAGCAAAAAATAATCCAAGAAAAGAAACTTTTATTGTACATAGATGATGACATATGGGTCCCACTTATACAAGCTCTTTCGCTCCAAGATCTTGCAAGTTGATTGTACATAGAGGATGACATGGCCTCCTTGTGTCAGCAGCTTACTCAACGTTTCCAAGGCGGCAGAAAAAAAAAAAAGGAAGTAGCCAGAAATTAGCGGTAAAAAATAACTCCAAGGAAGGAAACTTTTATTGTTCATAGAGTATGACATGCGGGACCCATGCGCTAGCAGCTTCCTCAACGTTTCAAAGGGGGCATGAGATCGAAAGAAAAAGACAAGTGACCAAATATCAGGAGCCAAAAATAATCCAAGAAAAGAAACTTTATTGTACATAAAAGATGACATGCGGGTCCCATTTTGCAGCAGCGGTGTCAACGTTTCAAATGCGGCTTGAGATCAAAAGAAAAGAGTAGCCGAAATTAGGGGTAAAAAAAGAAAAGAAAGTTGATTGTACATAGAGGATGGCATGCGGGTCCCATGACCCAGCACCTTACTCAACGTTTCAGAGGCGGCATGAGATCGAAAGAAAAAGGAAAGAGACCAAATACCAGGAGCAAAAATAATCCAAGAAAAAGAAACTTTTATTGTACATAGAGGATGACATATGGGTCCCACTTATACAAGCTCTTCCGCCCCAAGATCTTGCAAGTTGATTGTACATAGAGGATGACATGCGGGGCCCTTGTGTCACAGCTTAATCAATGTTTCCAAGGCGGGGGATCAAAAGAAAAGAATAGCCAAAATAAGAGGGTGAAAAAAATCCAAGAAAAGAAACTTTTATAGTACGAGGATGACATGTGGGTCCCATGAGCCAGCCTCTCAACGTTTCAAAGGCTGCATGAGATCGAAAGAAAAAGCAAGTGACCAAAAATAAGGTAAAAAAATCCAAGAAAAGAGACTTGATTGTACATAGAGGATGACATGCGGGTCCCACCAGTCAGCAGCTTACTAACGTTTCCAAGGCGGCAGGGGATGAAAAGAAAAAGGAAATAGCCAAAGATCAGAGAAAAAATCAAAGAAAAGAAACTTTTATAGTACATAGAGGATGACATGTGGGTCCCATGGGCCAGTTCCTCAACGTTTTCAAGGGCGGCATGAGATCGAAAGAAAAAGGCAAGTGACCAAAAATCAGAGGGTGAAAATAATCCAAAAAAGAAACTTTTATTGTACATAGAGGATGACATGCTGTCCCAACGTTTCAAATGCGGTTTGAGATCAAAAGAAAAAGAAAGTAGCCAGAAATTAGGGGTAAAAAAACTCCAAGAAAAGAAAATTGATTGTACATAGAGGATGACATGCGGGTCCCACGAGTTTGCAGCTTACTCAACGTTTCCAAGGCGGCAGGGGATCAAAAGAAAAGGAAATAGCCAAAAATCGAGAGTGAAAAAAAACCCAAGAAAATAAACTTTTGTAGTACATAGAGGATGACATAGGTCCCATGAGGAGGTTCCTCAACGTTTTCGTGGCATGGGATCGAAAGAAAAGGCAAGTGACCAAATATCATGAGCCAAAAATAATCCAAGAAAAGAAACTATTGTACATAGAGGATGACATGCGGGTCCCATTTTGCAGCAGCGGTCCCAACGTTTCAAATGCGGCTTGAGATCAAAAGAAAAAGAAAGTAACCAGAAATTAGTCAAAAAAAACTCCAAGAAAGGAAAGCTTTATCGTTCATACAGGCTGACATATGAGCCAGCAGCTTACCGAACGTTTCAAAGGCAGGGATCAAAAGAAAAGGAAATAGCCAAAAATCGGAGGGTGAAAAAATCCAAGAAAACAAACTTTTATTGTACATAGAGGATGACATGCGGGTCCCATGAGCCAGCAGATTCCTCAACGTTTCAAACGTGGCATGAGATCGAAAGAAAAAGGCAAGTGACCAAATATCAGGAGCCAAAAATAATCCAAGAAAAGAAACTTTATTGTACATAGAGGATGACATGCGGGTCCCATTTTGCAGCAACGGTCTCAAACGTTTCCATGGCGGCACAGACCAAAGAAAAATGAAGTAGCCGGAACGTGTGAAAAAATCCAAGAAAAGAAAGATTTCAATTGGGCTGCATCTGGACATCTGGGCTTTGAACTATCCTTCTGGGCCTTTTGACTCGTACAATTTCAGCCCACTCCAAAACATGATAGTTCGGATTTTTCTCAAAAAAAAAAAACAGGAAAGTCCTATGCTTGCAAAACAAAAAACAAGGAGATTCAAGATATATGTTGTAAAAATAAAGATTTAATTTATCCGTTTGCAATAGCTCAGAGCGAAATACACTGTTTATTGTCTGCAAAATAATCAAGATATCACATGTTTCTTGTACGGGGAGGCTGACATCAGGGACCCATGAGCCAGCAGGTCGTCAACGTTTCAAAGGCAGGGGATCGAAAAAAAAAAAACCAAAAATCAGTTGGTAAAAAAATCCAAGAAAAGAAAACATTTATCGTTCTGAGAGGATGACATGCGGGACCGATGAGGCAGCAGCATCCTCAACGTTTCCAAGGCGGCAGGGGATCAAAGAAAAAAAGGAAATAGCCAGAAATTAATTAGGGGTAAAAAATAAATCCACCAAAGGAAACTTGTATTGTTCATAGAGGATGACATATGGGACCGACCTGCCAACAAGCGTCCTCATCGTTTCAAAGGGGGCAGGGATCAAAAGAAAAAGGCAAATAGCCAGAAATTAGGGGTCAAAAATAAATCCAATAAAGGAAACTTTTATTGTTCGTAGAGGATGACATGCGGGTCCCATGAGCCAGCAGGTTCCTCAACGTTTCAAACGTGGCATGAGATCGAAAGAAAAAGGCAAGTGACGAAATATCAGGAGCCAAAAATAATTCAAGGAAACTTGATTGTACATAGAGGATGACATGCGGTCCCATGAGTCAGTTACTCAACGTTTCCAAGGCGGCAGGGCATCAAAAGAAAAAGGAAATAGACAAAAATCAGAGAGTGAAAAAAACCATAGAAAATAAACTTTTATAGCACATAGAGGATGACATGCGGGTCCCATGAGCCAGCAGGTTCCTCAAAGTTTCAAACGTGGCATGAGATCGAAAGAAAAACAAGTGACCAAATATCAGGAGCCAAAATAATTCAAGAAAAGAAAGTTTTATAGTACATAGAGGATGACATGGGTCCCATTTAGCAGCGGTATCACCGTTTGAGAGGCGGCAGGAGATCAAAAGAAAAAAGAAATTGCCAAAAATCAGAGGGTGAAAAAAACCAAGAAATGAACTTTTATAGTACATAGAGGATGACATGCGGGTCCCATGAGCCACAGGTTCCTCAACGTTTCAAACGTGGCATGAGATCGAAAGAAAAAGGCAAGTGAAAAATATCAGAGCCAAAATAATTCAAGAAAAGAAAGTTTTATAGATATAGAGGATGACATGCGGGTCCCATTTAGCAAAGAAATGATCAACGTTTGAGAGGCGGATCGAAAGAAAAGGCAAGTGAAAAAATATGAGGAGCCAAAATAATTCAAGAAAAGAAAGTTTTATAGTACATAGAGAATGACATGCGGGTCCCATTTAGCAAGCAGCGGTATCACCGTTTGAGAGGCGGCAGAGGATCGAAAGAAAAAGGTAAGTGACCAAATATGAGGTGCCAAAAATAATTCAAGAAAAGAAAGTTTTATAGTACATAGAGGATGACATGCGGGTCCCAGTTAGCAGCAGCGGTATCACCGTTTGAGAGGCGGCAGGGGATCGAAAGAAAAAGGCAAGTGACCAAATTTGAGGTGCCAAAAAAACTCCAAGAAAAGAAAGTTGATTGCACATAGAGGATGACATGCGGGTCCCATTTAGCAGCAGCGGTCTCAACGTTTCCAAGGCGACAAGGGATCAAAAGAAAAGGAAGTAGCCAGAAATCAGGGGTCAAAAAAATCCAAGAATAGAAAGAATTTTGGTTCATAGAGGATGACATGCGGGACCCATGATCCTGCATCGTAAACGGCTCGATCGGAGAACGTTGAACGAGATGGCGCGATCTAGAAAAAAACAATGCCAGAGAGGCTGCCATTCTGGGCCCTACATCCCTCGGGGTGCGGATTTGCGTTGACGGCCGGCGAACCCGAGATTTCGAGATGCACCACGTCCCGGGCCACCATACGCGACGTTTTGGCCGCTTTCGTCGGGCTAGGTGGCCTCAAAACGAGAAAAAAGTTTTGACATGCACCACGGAGGGACCAAAAATCGTCGGCCATGGTACACCAGCAACCACGGCGCGACTTCAACTTCGTCGGCCATGGCAACTTTTCTTGTAGTGAATTGTAGGAAGTATTATGCATAGCACATATGAATTATTACTACCGTTGACAAAATTGTTTCTATGTTTTCAAAACAAAAGCTCTAGCACAAAAATAGTAATCCATGCTTCCCTCTGCGAAGGGCCATTCTTTTACTTTATTGTTGAGTCAGTTTACCCACTTCTTTCTATCTTAGAAGCAAACACTTGTGTTAACTGTGTGCATTGATTCTTACATGTTTACTTATTGCACCTGTTATATTACTCTATGTTGACAAATATCCATGAGATATACATGTTACAAGTTGAAAGCAATTGCTGAAACTTAATCATCCTTTGTGTTGCTTCAATGCATTCTACTTAGAATTTATTGCTTATGAGTTAGCTCATGCAAGTCTTATTGATGCTTGTCTTGAAAGTACTATTCATGAAAAGTTTTGCTATATGATTCATTTGTTTAGTCATTATCTTTGTTAGCAATCTTTTGTTCAGATCACTCCATTCATCTCATATGCTTTACAATAATGTTGATCAAGATTATGTTGGTAGCATGTCACTTCAGAAATTATTTGTGTTATCGTTTACCTACTGAGGGCAGTAGGAACTAAGCTTGGGGATGCTTGATACGTCTCAAACGTATCTATAATTTCTTATGTTCCATGCTACTTTTATGACAATACTTGAATGTTTTATACATACTTTACAACATTATTATAGATTTTCCGGCACTAACCTATTAACAAGATGCCGAAGTGCCAGTTGCTGTTTTGGTTTTTGGTTTCCGAAATCCTGTAAAGAAATATTCTCCTAATTGGACGAAATCAACGCCAGGTCCTATTTTTACACGAAGCTTCCAGACCGAAGGGAACAAAGTGGGGCCACGAGGCGGCCACACACCAGGCGCGCGGCCCAAGCCCCGGCGCGGCGGCTTTGTTGTGTGGGCCCGCGCGCGATACGTCCCCGACGTATCCATAATTTTCTGTTCCATGCTTGTTTTATGACAATACTTACATGTTTTGCTTGCACTTTATGATGTTTATGTTTTCCGGAACTAACCTATTAACAAGATGCCACAGTGCCGGTTCCTGTTTTTGGTTCCAGAAAGGCTGTTCGGGCAATATTCTCGGAATTCGACGAAACGAAGACCAAACCTCTATTTTTCCGGAAGAGAACACCGAAGAAGAGTCGGAGAGGGGCCGAGGGCCACCACACCATAGGGCGGCGCGGCCTGGCCTGGGCCCGCGCCGGCCTCGTGGTGTGGAGCCCAGTGTGCCCCCGCGCGCCTCTTCGCCTATAAAATCCCTTTCGACCTAAAAACCATACCACTTGACGAAACTCCGGAAAGACTCCAGGGCGCCGCCACCATCGCGAAACTCCAATTCGGGACAGAAGTCTCTGTCCCGGCACCCTGCCGGGACGGGGAAGTGCCCCGGAAGCCATCTCCATCAACGCCATCGCCTCCATCATGCTCCGTGAGTAGTTCCCCCATGGACTACGGGTTCTAGCTGTAGCTAGTTGGTATTCTCTCCCCCATGTACTTCAATACAATGATCTCATGAGCTGCCTTACATGATTGAGATTCATCTGATGTAATCGGTGTTGTGTTTGTTGGGATCCGATGGATGATACATTATGATTAGTCTATCTATAAAGTTTGTGAAGTTATTGTTGCTGCAATCTTGTTATGCTTAATGCTTGTCACTAGGGCCCGAGTGGCATGATCTTAGATTTGAGCTCTATAATTATTGCTTAGATTGTATCTACAAGTTGTATGCACATGTCACTGTCCGGAACCAAAGGCCCCGAAGTGACAAAATCGGGACAACCAGAGGGGATGGCGGTGATGTGAGGGACACATGTTTTCACGGAGTGTTAATGCTATGCTCCGGTGCTCTATTAAAAGGAGTACCTTAATATCCAGTAGATTCCCTTGAGGCCCGGCTGCCACCGGCTGGTAGGACAATAGATGTTGTGCAAGTTTCTCATTGCGAGCACGTACGACTAAATATGGAAAACATGCCTACATGATTAACGAATTGATGTTCTTTCTTAATGCCTTATCAATCCTATCAATTGCCCAACTGTAATTTGTTCACCCAACACTTGTTATTGGAGAGTTACCACTAGTGTAGATAGCTGGGAACCCCGGTCCATCTTTCATCATCATATACCTGTTCTACATGTCAACTATTTTCTGGTACCATTTCTCTCATATTACTACTACCGCTGTTGTGTTACTGTTACTATTGCTCTCATATCACTGCTACTTTCACATCACCCCTGTTGCTAGTGCTTTTCCAGTGCAGCTGAATTGACAACTCAGTTGTTAAGGCTTATAAGTATTCTTTACCTCCTTGTGTCGAATCAATAAATTTGGGTTTTACTTCCCTCGAAGACTGTTGCGATCCCCTATACTTGTGGGTTATCAAGACTATTTTCTGGCGCCGTTGCCGGGGAGGCATAGCTCTACTCATAAGTTCACCTGGGGAGTACACTCTACCCTCTCTCTGCTTTTATCTTATTTTGTCTTGCTAGTTTATTTCTGTCTAGTTTATTTGTGCTTAGTTTATTTCTGTCTAGTTTTACTTTGCTTAGTTTACTTTTGTCTAGTTTATTTTTGTCTTGTTTTATTTTCCCTATATACCCGAAAATCCATAAAAATTTGAAAAACCTAAAAATTAAAAACTGCTGTTATGGGAGAACCAACAACCTACTTGGAGCTTATAGAATGTTATAATAATTATAGAGAATCAAGAACTGGTAAAATAATGAGTGCTATGATAGAAAAATTGAATACAATTGCTGAAATCTTGCTTGAACGCCATAATATAAACTGTTGCTCTCAACAGGATACTAAACATCTTAAATTTCAATGTGGCTTTAGTGAGGAATTTTTAATTAAGAACTATAATCGGAATTGCTATATTCATTATGGGTTCGAAGAGGTAGAACAATTTATCTTATTTATGGGAGCCTCCGAGATAGAATCCTTCATGGTTGAGAATTATGAAACTTGTGTTGTTTGTAAGGGCCTTAAAGATTATGTCTCTACTATCCTTAATTCTTGCATAGAATGCTACAGTAGGAATCCTTATATCCTTGATTATAAAGAGAGACACATTAATGCACAAGAATGCACTCACAATTTGCAGGAACCGGTGGAAGAAGAAATTGATGAACCTGAAAGCTCATTGGATGAAAAAGAGGAGGAAATTGATGAACTTGAAAGCTCATTGGATGAAAAAGAAGAAGAGAGCGACGAACAAAAGGAGGAAGAATGGATTAGCTACCCATGCCAACCTTCTAATGAGAGTAACTCTTCATCTCTTACACTATTTGATTGTCCTCCATGCTTACCGAAAGAGGTTGAATGTTATGTTCCTGTGGATTCTCTTGAAATATTTCCTATAAGTAAAACTTGTGAGAATAATTATGCTGCTGTTATATATGATAATCCATGCTACTTTGATAAATCTTATGATAATGCTTTGTTTGTGCCTGATGTCGAAATGCATGGTACTAAAGAATTTTGCTTGGCAAATGTTTATGATAAAGCTCTAGATGATGGTCCTATGTTACTTGATAATATTAATTGTACTACTAATGAAAATGGGATTGGAAAAGTATTGACTTTATTTAAGAGTCCCATATCTCTTGAGATTGATCGATCACCTTGTTATATTATTGATAAAAGTGAGTTTGGAAGTTTTGATCCTACTATATTTGAGCTTGATAAAAATTATGTGTTTGGAAATCATGAAAAGTATGCTGCATGTGATAGTTATATTGTTGAGTTTGTTCATGAAGCTACTGAAAATTATTATGAGAGAGGAAAATATGGTAGTAGAAATTTTCATGGTACTAATACACCTCTCTATGTGCTGAAATTTTTGAAGCTACACTTGTTCTATCTTCCTTTGCTTGTTACTTTGCTCTTCATGAACTTGTTTATTTACAAGATTCCTTTTCATAGGAAGCATGTTAGGCTTAAATGTGTTTTGAATTTGCCTCTTGATGCTCTCTTTTGCTTCAAATACTATTTCTTGCGAGTGCATCATTAAAACTGCTGAGCCCATCTTGATGGCTATAAAGAAAGAACTTCTTGGGAGATAACCCATGTGTTATTTTGCTACAGTAATTTGTTTTATATTTGTGTCTTGGAAGTTGTTTACTACTGTAGCAACCTCTCCTTATCTTAGTTTTGTGTTTTGTTGTGCCAAGTGAAGCCTCTAATCGAAGGTTGATACTAGATTTGGATTTCTGCGCAGAAACAGATTTCTATCTGTCACGAATCTGGGCTTATTTCTCTGTAGGAAACTCAGAAAATCTGCCAATTTACGTGCGTGATCCTCAGATATGTACGCAACTTTCATTAGTTTTGAGTTTTCTGATTTGAGCAACGGAAGTACCATTTTAAAATTCGTGTTTACTGGCTGTTCTGTTTTGGCAGATTCTGTCTCTGTTTTTTGCATTGTCTCTTGTGGACTTTATGTGAGGCTTTCTAGACGTGGAGAGCTGTAGCTAATGTTTTATTGAGTTCTTGCAATGTGTCACTACAGGACCAAGGTGGATTAAAGTTTTTTGAGTACTAACCCCTCTAATGAAGTTTATGAGAAGTTTGGTGTGAAGGAAGTTTTCAAGGGTCAAGAGAGGAGGATGATATATGATCAAGAAGAGTGAAAAGTCTAAGCTTGGGGATGCCCCCGTGGTTCATCCCTGCATATTTCAAGGAGACTCAAGCGTCTAAGCTTGGGATGCCCAAGGCATCCCCTTCTTCATCAACTTATCAGGCCCTGAAACTATATTTTTATTCGGTCACATCTTATGTGCTTTACTTGGAGCGTCTGTGTGTTTTATTTTTGTTTGTGTTTGAATAAATTCGGATCCTAGCAATCCTTGTTTGGGAGAGAGACACGCTCCGCTTTTTCATATGAACACTTGTTCTTCGTTTTACTTTTAATGTTCAATGATAAAAGTTGGAAGCTACAATACTTATTGGTATTTGGTTGGAAATAGAAAATGCCTCATAATGTCTTGAATAATTTGACACTTGGCAATTGTTTTGAGCTCTCAAGTAGATCATGATTAAGTTTTTTTCATGTAGTTTAAACCTATTAGTGGAGAACTACTGTAGAGCTTGTTAAAATTGGTTTGCATAATTGATCTCTCTTAAGGTCTAGATATTTTCTGGTAAAAGTGTTTGAGCAACAAGGAAGACAGTGTAGAGTATTATAATGCTTGCGATATGTTCTTATGTAAGTTTTGCTGTACCGGTTCATACTTGTGTTTGCTTCAAACAACCTTGCTAGCCTAAGCCTTGTATCGAGAGGGAATACTTCTCGTGCATCCAAAACCTTGAGCCAAAACCTATGCCATCTGTGTCCACCATACCTACCTACTATGTGGTTTTCTCGCCATTCCAAAGTAAATTGCTTGAGTGCTACCTTTAAACAATTCAAAATTTATTACCTCTGATTTGTGTCAATGTTTTATAGCTCATGAGGAAGTATGTGGTGTTTATCTTTCAATCTTGTTGGGCAACTTTCACCAATGGACTAGTGGCTTCATCCGCTTATCCAATAATTTGCAAAAAGAGCTGGCAATGGGATTCCCAGTCCCAAATTAATTAACAAAAATAGACACTCCTCCATGGTATGTGATTGTTGGACGGCACCCGAGGATTCGGTTAGCCATGGCTTGTGTAAGCAAAGGTGGGGAGGAGTGTCATCATAATAAAACTAAAATAAAAGGGCACTCCTTCATGGTATGAGATTGTTGCAGGCACCCGAGGATTCGGTTAGCCATGGTTTGTGAAAGAAAGGTTGGAAGGAGTGCCACCCAAAAATAAAAATAATTCATGGGAGCCGCTCTTGAAGGTTTGTCTAGCAAGGGGGTTAGAGTGCCCACTACCATTCGTTGACAACAACAAACACCTCTCAAAACTTTACTTTTATGCTCTCTTTATATTTTCAAAACCAAAGCTCTAGCACAAATATAGCAATCGATGCTTTCCTCTTTGAAGGGCCATTCTTTTACTTTATGTTGAGTCAGTTTACCTACTTCCTTCCATCTTAGAAGCAAACACTTGTGTCAACTGTGCATTGATTCTTACATACTTGCTTATTTGCATTCATTATATTACTTTGTGTTGACAATTATCCACGAGATATGCATGTTGAAAGTTGAAAGCAACCGCTGAAACTTATATCTTCCTCTGTGTTGCTTCGATGCCTTCACTTTGAACTTATTGCTTTATGAGTTAACTCTTGTGCAAAACTTTTGATACTTGTCTTGAAAGTACTCTTCATGAAAAGTTTTGCTATATGTTATCTATTTGTTAGCAACTATAGATCATTGCCTTGAGTCACTTCATTCATTTCATATGCTTTGTAATAGTATGATCAAGGTTATGTAAGTAGCATGTCACTACAGAAATTATTCTTTTTATCGTTTACCTGCTCGGGACGAGCAGAACTAAGCTTGGGGATGCGATACGTCCCCGACGTATCCATAATTTCTGTCGTTCCATGCTTGTTTTATGACAATACTTACATGTTTTGCTTGCACTTTATGATGTTTTTATGCGTTTTAACTAACCTATTAACAAGATGCCACAGTGCCGCCAGTTCCTGTTTTCTGTTTTTGGTTCCAGAAAGGCTGTTCGGGCAATATTCTCGGAATTCGACGAAACGAAGACCAAACCTCCTATTTTTCCCGGAAGGCTCCAACACCGATGAAGAGTCGGAGAGGGGCCGGAGGGCCACCACACCATAGGCGGCGCGGCCTGGCCTGCCCGCGCCGGGTGTGGAGCCCCCAGTGCCCTGCGCGCCTCTTCGCCTATAAAATCCCTTTCGACCTAAAAACACCATACCACTTGACGAAACTCCGGAAAGACTCCAGGGGCGCCGCCACCATCGCGAAACTCCAATTGGGGGACAGAAGTCTCTCCCGCACCCTGCCGGACGGGGAAGTGCCCCGGAAGCCATCTCCATCAACGCCATCGCCTCCATCATGCTCCGTGAGTAGTTCCCCCATGGACTACGGGTTCTAGCTGTAGCTAGTTGGTATTCTCTCCCCATGTACTTCAATACAATGATCTCATGAGCTGCCTTACATGATTGAGATTCATCTGATGTAATCGGTGTTGTGTTTGTTGGGATCCGATGGATGATACATTATGATTAGTCTATCTATAAAGTTTGTGAAGTTATTGTTGCTGCAATCTTGTTATGCTTAATGCTTGTCACTAGGGCCCGAGTGGCATGATCTTAGATTTGAGCTCTATAATTATTGCTTAGATTGTATCTACAAGTTGTATGCACATGTCACTGTCCGGAACCAAAGGCCCCGAAGTGAGAAATCGGGACAACCGGAGGGGATGGCGGTGATGTGAGGGACACATGTTTTCACGGAGTGTTAATGCTTTGCTCCGGTGCTCTATTAAAAGGAGTACCTTAATATCCAGAGATTCCCTTGAGGCCGGCTGCCACCGGCTGGTAGGACAATAGATGTTGTGCAAGTTTCTCATTGCAGCACGTACGACTAAATATGGAAAACATGCCTACATGATTAATGAATTGATGTTCTTTCTTAATGCCTTATCAATCCTATCAATTGCCCAACTGTAATTTGTTCACCCAACACTTGTTATTGGAGAGTTACCACTAGTGTAGATAGCTGGGAACCCCGGTCCATCTTTCATCATCATATACCCGTTCTACATGTCAACTATTTTCTGGTACCATTGCTCTCATATTACTACTACTGCTGTGTTACTTACTATTGCTCTCATATCACGCTACTTTCACATCACCCTGCTAGTGCTTTTCCAGGTGCAGCTGAATTGACAACTCAGTTGTTAAGGCTTATAAGTATTCTTTACCTCCCCTTGTGTCGAATCAATAAATTTGGGTTTTACTTCCCTCGAAGACTGTTGCGATCCCCTATACTTGTGGGTTATGCCGCCCGACCTACCCTTCCGCCTACAAATAGTCTTCGTCGCGAAACCCCCGTACCGAGAGCCACGATACGGAAAACCTTCCGAGACGCCGCCGTCACAATCCCATCTCGGGATTCAGGAGATCGCCTCCGGCACCCTGCCGAGAGGGGAATCATCACCGGAGGGGCTCTACATCATCATGCCCGCCTCCGGATTGATGCGTGAGTAGTTCATCCTTGGACTAAGGGTCCATAGCAGTAGCTAGATGGTTATCTTCTCCGCTTGTGCTATCATTGTTTAGATCTTGTGAGCTGCCTAACATGATCAAGATCATCTATTTGTAATGCTACATGTTGTGTTTGGCGGGATCCGATGAATATAGAATATTATGTTAAGTTGATTATCAATCTATCATATATGTGTTGTTTATGTTCTTGCATGCTCTCCGTTGCTAGTAGAGGCTCTGGCCAAGTTGATACTTGTAACTCCAAGAGGGGGTAATTATGCTCGATAGTGGGTTCATGCCTCCATTTAATCTGGGACAGTGACAGAAAGTTCTAAGGTTGTGGATGTGTTGCTACTAGGGATAAAACATCGATGCTTTGTCTAAGGATATTTGTGTTGATTATATTAAGCACCATACTTAATGCAATTATCTATTGTTTACAACTTAATACTGAAAGGGGTTCGGATGATAACCTGAAGGTGGATTATTTAGGCATAGATGCATGCTGGATAGCGGTCTATGTACTTTGTCGTAATGCCCTGATTAAATCACATAGTAATCATCGTTGATATGTATTGAATCTTTATTTGTCAATTGCCAGCCTGTAATTTGTTCACCCAGCATGTTAGTTATCTTATTGGAGAGACACCTGTGGACCCCGGTCCATTCTTTTACATCTGAATACATTCTACTGTTTTTCTTTACTGTTCTTTGCAAACAAACACCATCTTCCACTCGATACGCTTAATCCTTTGTTTTCAGCAAGCCGGTGAGATTGACAACCTCACTGTTACGTTGGGGCAAAGTATCTTGATTGTGTTGTGCAGGTTCCACGTTGGCGCCGGTTTCATGGTGTTGCGCCGCACTACACTCCTCCACCAACAACCTTCACGTGCTTCTTGGCTCCTACTGGTTCGATAACCTTGGTTTCATACTGAGGGAAACTTGCTGCTGTGCGCATCATACCTTCCTCTTGGGGTTCCCAACGGACGTGTATATCTACGCGCATCATGCATCGTCGGCGTGGAGGATAGGGGAGACGGCAGCGTCGATGTGGAGGATGGGATATGGCGGCCTCAGCGTGGAGGAGGAGGGGAGGCGGCATGGAGGAGGAGGAGGGGAGGCGGCAGCCTTGGCGTGGAGGAGGGGAGACGGCCGGCGTGCGGCTTCGGCGTGGAGGAGGGGAGACGGCCGGCGCACGACGTCGACATGGAGGAGGGGAGACGGTGGCGGCAGCGTGGAGGAGGAGGAGGGGAGGCGGCTGCGTATGGGCGAGGGAGGGGACGAGGGATAGGTGGGATATACGACCGTCGAAATCCCAATTATTGGTCATATTTCTATGGCGCACATTGAGAGGTGCGCCAGAAAAATACAAGGTGCGCCACAGAATGCCTTATTTCTGTGGCGCACTAGAAATAGTGAAACCAATGATTGGGGCTGACAGGGTGTGGGGGGCACCTTATTTCCGTGGCGCATGTGTGGCAGGTGCGTCACAAAAATAAATTATATGGCGCACACAAAACTGGTGCGCCACAAAATAGCATCCCACCTATAGGTAGTTTCCTACTAGTGCAACAAGCAATCGACACGAACAACAAGCAATCCACACGAACAACAATCAATCTTCTATTAGAACCCAATCCTAATGAAAACCCTATCAGATCTAATTTGCATGTCGTAACAAATGGTGAAGCACGACGTGTTGTCGCAGAACGACGACGAAGATAAGAGGAAGAGGAGCTTACCACCATTTTTCAGATCGAGGACGAGGTCGAGGTCGTGCTCGAACTCGAGATGCCGGTCAAGAGCATGGTGCAGGTTGCGGCCGAGGTCGCGGTTGTTCCCGGCGTCGTTTCCTCCTCTGGTCCCGCTCCTCCTCCTTGCGACGGTGCCGGTGGATTTGTCGGTGGTAGAGCAACCGTCTTGGTGATGTGACAGTTGAGGAGAGGGGGGAGAGTGAAGAGGCGCGTAAGAGCAAGGAGAGGGGGTGGTGAGGCTAGTTATGGCAAGTGGTCCCAAAATGACGTGGCGTTTCCGTCTCCCTTCCCGACGCGTGCAGTTGTCTGAAGATAACGGGCCAGACTCCACAGCAACGGCCGTTTTAGGCGTTACTCCAAGACCTGACCCGAAGGTGCTTTAAAACCCGGTTCGTACAACAATGAGGGAGAGTCCAGGTCCATGCAAAAGAAGAGGTCCACAGCCTACAAAACAAGCCCCTATGTACATTGGTTTACGCCCACCTCGTACTATCGTACGAGTACGACCCTATTGTGTCGCCGTAAGCAAGGTAGCATGATGATGCCTTTTGCCATCAAGATTCATTCATGCTTGTTGATTCGTTCGGGGGATCGATCGGGCATGTTACCAAAGGGTGTAGCACCGTACACCGACCGTGCCATGATGCATGCATGTGTGCTGTGTTTTGCTCCCATTGGAAGGTACTCCTAGACCTACTAGTCGAGTAGGTTTTGAATTTTGAAACTTGCTTAGCTTTGGGAGGGGAACTCGATCCCAGCTGCTGGCAATTAGTGCTTGCACTAGTTCCGGCATGCGGTACAGGACATTGATTGTGGAGGCATAAAAACCGATGACCGAACACCGAATCCGTAAAGACCGAGACCGAACCCGAAAAGACCGAAACCGAAAAGACCGATCAAAAAATGGGTAGCAAAATTTCTAGACCGAATTTAGTCCGGTCAATTCGGTCACAGTTACTACGGAATTGTTGCCCCAGAACTTTTACCAAATACTCTCCAAGTTTTGTGTTGACAACAACTCACAAAGTTTGGTCATGACCGAAACCAAACCCGAATTATCGGGTACCCGAATTTGTCGGGTAGTAAAATTGACAAGTAATTTTCGGTCTTTATTTCTAGACGACCAATTCAAAATAGACCGAAATACAAAGACATAATTTTCGGTCATGACCGAACGTCCACCCCGAGTGGATACCGTATACTCAATCTCAAGTACTATTACTTCAGACGAAAAATGACTTGTACATCGGCCCTCCATTCTGGTAGTGCGATTTCTTATCTCCACTAATAATATAGTATAAAAAAAGGAGAGAGGATGATGATCCAACTAATCATAGCCCTACATCACCTATCCAACGATACAAACACGGGTGGACAATCCCTGGCGGACTGACCCGGTGGAACTGGCTGATCGCAGGTTCACGCCATCCTTTCCGCGCATGACCTCCATCGTGCAGATCATCGCCCCATACTCTTCAATTTCTCATGCAACATCTCCCTGTCCTGCCGCCTCGTCTACAGGCGACACTGATTTTCCCCACGCCACCGCCTCCTCACATGATGTCGTCTGCCTGCGCCGCCATCCTGGCTCCCTTGGGCGCCTCCTCGGCGGCTGATGTGGTGCCGTCTGGATGAGAGGGCCATGGCAGTAGCGGAGGATGAGAGCATTCACCCAGGCACTGATGTCAAGGCCTTCACGGCGGCACTGGATCTTAAGGTCGAAGGCAAGGCTATCACCCTCCCGCAACCGTCTCATCCTCCCAACCGCTGGATCATGTCACCGGTTAGCCATGCCAGTTACCCTCATAGTTTCGTATTCTGGAATCATCTAGCTAGCTCACCAAAGTTAATCTATTTGGCACAATTGCTTGTTGCTCACGTTGAGTACATGTATCCGATCAGTTATTTTGTTAGCTGGCTTTGCTGGATCAAATCGATCGGCCTGAAACACAAAAAAATATTAAGGTGAAGTGTCATCTTCCACTCATATTTATGGAGATACTTGTCAGCCAATTTTATTGCAATGCTTTTCGTGCTCATTTGGCATCAGATGAGAATACTAATTATGTCGTAAATTAGCCTTAGGTTCTGCCTGGAGATGTAGTTTTATTCAGAATGATAAACATTAATTTCACTGGACCGTTTTTTTTAAATGGAGATTTTATTAATTTAGCAGCATTTTACATATAGGAGCATGCACTTAGGCATGGGGAATACTGATGCTACATTAGTGTTTTGACAAACTCCAGTAGAAGAGTTTAGACATCTAAAATATGAATATCTTCCCTGAAGCTTAAGAGCGAGCTTGGCCTGATGGTCAGCTTTAAAATTGAGGCTTCTGGATATGTGGAAGATCATGGTTGCATTGAAGGAAGAGCTGGCCACTATACCTGCAAGTTGTGGCCTGTCTAATCATCCAGTGACCTAGGGCTTTGAGGAGATCTTCGGAAGCTGCCGCCGTTGCTAACACGTCATTGTCCGTCAGAAAGGTAGCGCACTGAAGTTGAAGTACTTCTGCTGCCTTCGTTGCAAGCAACAAGCCATAAGCTTCAGATTGAATTGCTGAAGAGACTGGTGGAGAGACAGCCGAGATGTAAACCTGTGAGCAGGCCATGTCATCACCAAACTGAATGAAGAGACCTAATACAACCGACACCGGTTGACCATCACTCCCTTGCGACCATGCAGCATCCGTGAAGACGATCAGCATTGGAATGATAGATGTGTCCTTGACTGTAGTTCCTGGAGAAGGTGGCATCTGCTGTCGAAAAAGAGGCTGCATCCGCATACTTGCTTTTGGGCCTGCAGGCAAAAGAGTAACAGGTGGTGCGGTAATAGATTCATGAATAGTTGTATGAGCATGAGTAGCTAGGTGAGATTGTTCCTGTTGCATTGGCTGGTCTTCTATGCCATATGAAAGAATGGCAACAGCCGTATGATAAATCTGCAATACTGAACAAATCTTCCTGTTAAACAAATAATCATTGTGTGCTTTCCAAATACACCAGAGCAAGGTAAAGATTTTGTCAATAAGTATTCCAGATTGAGAATTCTGTAACATTGATTGAATAATATTTAAAGAATAGAGTGTAGTACCAAAGGCGTTGGTTTTAAATCTTATTGAAGAAGAAAACCAAATTGCTTTGGCGAAGGTGCAGTGGAGTGTGAGTCCGTTTCGAGCATACCACACCTTGAACATTCCTTGGCAATGTGTTTTGAGAATCTTGAGGCTCTAGCTCCCATCGCAAGTGCCCTTCTAATTAATCTCCAAGCAAAGGTTTTGACCCTAGGAGCTAGCCTTTTATTTCTCCACACATCCCACCAGATTTTCTTCTCCTCGCTTGAACTGGATTCCCTAGAGTTGCTCCCAGTAGCTGCAAAAAAACACTTATATGCACTCTTTTTTGTGCACTGACCATTAGGTGTGTGTATCCAACAAACTTTATCATCAAAGTTGGCCTTTATAATGGGAATTTGTTAAACTTTGTTTTTGAAGTCATCATCAAAATGAGAAGCAATTTTTTGTTCATCCCACTGTTTTGTGTCATGATGCCAAAGATCTTTAACAATAGCGGGACAAATGGAACCCGGTTGGGTTAAAATATGATCATAAATAGTTTTCCAATCTGGGCACCAATGCGAGAACCAAATACTTGAATTACCCTTTTCAAGCTGAAGATGAATAGAATTTCGCATAAGAGGCAAAACTTTTAAAACAGAAGACCAAAAGGCAGATTTCGGTAAATTGGTATCTGTCCTCCGAATAGAAGTGTGTGGAAAATATTTAGATTTCAACACTGCTGCAAGAAGAGAATTTGGTTATTTGTAACACGCCAAACCGAAGAAGCAATAAGAGCCAAATTCATGTAGTAAAGATTTCTAACACCCAGCCCTCCCTCCTTAATAGGTTTGCATATCTGATCCCAGGAGCGAAGACAAAGGGGTTTAGAATTTTGATCACTTTGAATTCCAGTCCACCAAAATTTTCGGACAATCGAAGTAAGCTTAGCTATTAAATTTTTGTTGAGCAAAATAGAGGACATGTAATAAAGAGGTATGGATGCAAAAACCGATTTAATCAGAGTTAACCTTGCAGCATGTGATAACCTATTTGCCTTGTATCCAGATAACTTTGATTTAAACCTGTCCACAATAAAGTCATATGCAGCAGATCTATTTTTTCCCGGTAGAATAAGAGGATGTCCTAAGTGAATAGTGTGTAGATCCATATCAGGGGCAGGAAACAAGTTCCGAATCAAATTTTTAGTCGCACTATCGGTGTTCTTATTGAATAAGATTGCAGATTTATTTCAATTAGGGGTTTGACCTGAAAGATCATGGTAGTGTTATATATCATGCCTGGTGGAGAATGAAACTTTAATGTAGTGCCCATGATTTCTTAAATGATCGCATGTCTATTTTTCTATGTTAACACATTTTTTTAGAGAAAGAGATTTAAACATGTAGTTTTGCATCTTATAAACGGTAAATGAGAGAGCGATGAGGATCCCGACATATTGAAATATTTTCGTATCCTATGTTGATACCAACGAAAATTCTATTACTCTGTGAAGGGCATATATATTTGCATTTGATATAGCAGATAACTGGGCCCCATTTTATGTAACCGCATCCGTTTGTTGGCCGTCATGACTGGTGTATCACCATCGTGTTTGACCCTCCAAGCCGCCTCGCGCATAGCCGCTTGCTCTGCATCGTCGGGCGCAGATTTCTGGACTACACAACTGATCTGTCTCTCGGCCGCATGCATGAATCTGGCAGTCCGAATCTTGCCGCTGCCCTGCACGCATGTCTATGCCGCTCTGGGCGCCTCCATGTATGACTCCCCGTTCCCTGGCCCTTCACTCTCTCCCTCGCTCTTTCACGGCATGCTGCAATGCATAATTAGAGAAAATTAATGGAAGAGATGTAGCTCTTTCAAATAGAGGAAACATCACTCTATTTATTTTGGAAGAGTCATTTAGTACCTCTTTAATTTTAGTACAATGGAAAAGATATAGTGCATTGGTTAGTTTAGTTTTAGTACACGGTAGACCAAGCCTGGTTCTATCTTCCTGATGTTTATTTGTTTATTATGAACTAATAGATGGGCAATATTCATATGCACTTTATCAGAATATGTTGGCTGGTCCTAGAATAGTTCTTAGCTGAATCAGTTGACATGACAAATTGAAATGTGGTTGGGAGCTTGTTGATGTATGAAAATTGTAGATATGGACTTACAAACAATTCGACATATATGTACTCTGAAGAATGTGCATGTATCTAGGTGTTCGAAAACATGAGGCGTCGCTGCGACATTTACACCTTTGGACAACAGCATCAGGGGAGATTTGGGAGTGAGGTTAAACTTTTACATTTACAATATGATTTGTTTATCTTTAAGAGCTATATTTATATGATGAATCAAGTAGAAGCTGAGATGTCAATAAGGGTATAGTTGCTCAGGAGAGGGTTTGGATCCTTCGGACTTCGTGTTCTTCGCCAAGTGTCTTCGGCATTGCCTCGGCTGGCCCAGGATGGTCGATGCCGTTGGGGTCCGATCTGAATAAAGGCGATCATCCTCGGATTCTTCTCACACCAAGTTGAAGATCTGTTGAATGCTTGTTCCCATCAGTCTAGATGGATTGTCGTGTTTCAGAAAGCCCTGCCAGCGAAATTCATTGTGTGAATAATGCCTAAAGATTGCTGAATTGGGTGTTTTGGTCGTGCGTACCCAGGTTTTTATCTGAGCCGTTTGGTTTTACAAGGAGCGCTTTGAAGCGCTACTGGTTGTTAAGATCATGGAGCTCGTTTTCTTTCCATGGTGCTGGTGGAGGTCATGAAAGCCGAGATCGGTGGAATGGCAATGGTTGTTGGATCTTGGTGGTGATGTGGAATTGGATTGGTGCTTCGTGACTTGAAACAACGACATGTATGTGGGGGCGGTTGCATGCACATGAGAAGTTTACAGTCTTATCTTTCATGGTGAAAATCCAAGGTCTGACCTTACTTGGTTGTGACTGACAATGTTCTTATTGAAGGCATTGTTTTGAGAGTGAAGACTTTCTTCAGGGTGAAAACCTAAGATATGACCGGGCGATGACAGCATTGTTTTCTTCTTGGAGGCGTCGGTTAAGGAGAAGCCGATTTTCTGGTGTTGTCTTGGTGGTGTCAATGTTGCCGTTTCAAGAAATGGATCACTGTAGCGGGACTTTTTTTCTGTAATTCTTCTCTCTTTTTTTTGGCCGTGTGCATCCTTTATGCCATTAGGGCATGATGTTGTTGTAGAGGCTGGGTGTAAAATGTAAGATTTTATTTTCATTTACTCATGTTTCTCAGTTCGGCTGTTTGTCTTAAAAGATATGTGGTGATAATGCTTCAAGACTACTTTCCATTCACCCGCAATGCACAGAGGTAAAGAGCCATCTTATTTCCAAATGGATTAGCAATTTAGAGTTGGGAATGGTTACTTTAGATACTAACTGTTGGAGGTATACCCAAGAGGCAATAATAAAAATGTTTATTGTTATATCTTAGTATTCATGATAAATATTTACATCCCATGCTATAATTGTATTAACCGGAAACATTAATACTTGTGTGTTTTGTAAATATAAAGGAGTCCCTAGTAAGCCTCTTGTTAAACTAGCTTGTTGATTAATAGATGATGATGGTTTCCTGATCATGAACATTGGATGTTATTAATAACAAGATCATATTATTAGATGAATGATGTGATGGACATACACCCATAGTAAGCGTAGCATATGATCAAGTCATTAAGTTTGTTTTGCTTCAAGCTTTAAGATACATAGTAACCTAATCCTTCGACCATGAGATCATGTTAATCACCTACACCGGATGGATGCTTTGATGACATCAAACACTACTTCGTAAATGAATAGTTATAAAGGTGGCATTAAGGTGGCATTAATAGTGGGATTTGTCCATCCAAATGACGGATAGATATACTCTGGGACCTCTCGGTGGAATGTCATCCAATTAGCTTGCAAGCATGTGACTGGCTCACAAGGGATGGCATATCACGGTATGAGTAAAGAGTACTTATCGGTAACGAAGTTGAACTAGGTATGAAGATACTGACGATCAAACTTCGGATAAGTAAAATATCGCGAGACAAAGGGAATCGGTATCGTATGTAAATGGTTCTTTTGATCACGAAGTCATCGTTGAATATGTGGGAGCTATTATGGATCTCCAGGTCCCGTTATTAGACATTGCTCGGAGAAGTGTCTCGATCATGTCCGCATAGTTCACGAACCGTATGGTGACACACTTAAGGTTCGATGTTGTTATAAGTAGATATGAAATATAGAATGGAGTTCGAATATTGTTCGGAGTCTCGGATGGAATCCAGGACATCACAAGGAGTTCTAGAATGGTCCGGAGAATAAGATTCATATATAGGAAGTCACATTCCAGGTTTTGGAATGGTCCGGTGCATTTATGAAGGTTGTAGAAGATTCTAGAATCGTCCGGAATAAATCACTATGGCAGGTAGAGTCCCGGAGGGACTCACTAGCCCTAGCCAACCCACCAAGTGGGAAGGTGGAGTCCACATGGTGGACTCCACCTTGTTGGCCGGCCATAGAAGAAGGAAAGGGAGAAATCCGTTTCCATCTAGGTTTCCAATTTTGGTAAGTTTGGGAGTTGGACTTCAAAGTGTTTTTTGGGGGAACCCTAGGTTTTCCTCCTATATAGAGAGGAGGAGAGGGAGGGGCTGAACACACCAATCTAGCCGCACCACCAAGGGGCTCCCAGGACGGCGCCCCAAGTGCCCCCCTCTCCAAAACCCTAACTACTCCCTCCTCATATTTCTCCCGCAGTGCTTACGGCGAAGCGCTGCCGGAGATCTCCACCACCACCATCACCATGTCGTCGTGCTGGCGGGATTCCGAGGAGGATCTACTACATCTGCTGCCCTCTGGAACGGGGAGAAGGACGTCGTCATCAACACCGTACGTGTGACCGAGTGCAGAGTTGCTGCCCGATTGTGGCACCGTCAAGATCTTCTACACGCTTTTGAAAGCGGCAAGTGATCGAATACATCCACCACGAGTTTTATCTCGTTAATGCTTAGCGATCTTCAAGGGTATGTTGATCTTCACATCGTTGCTACCATCTACTAGGTTAGAGCTTGGCTTGTTATTCATCTTGCGGTAGGAAATTTTTTTGTTTTCTATGCTACGAGTCCCTATAGTGGTATCAGAGCCGTGTCTATGCATAGATTGGTTGCATGAGTAGAACACAATGGTTTTATGGGCGTTGATGCTTTTTTGTCTCTTGTTTATCGTGTACTTTGCATCTTGCGGCATGGTGGGATGAAGCGGCCCAGGCTAACCTTACATGACCGCATTAATAATACTTGCTCCACGTTTGATATGCAACTTGTATTGCATAAGTGGCTTTGCAGGTGTCTGTTTCTCTCACCATAGTTAAGATCCAATTTACAATTTTCAATTGACAACACTTGTATCAGTGTTGTGGTTCATGTTCGTAGGTAGATCGGATCTTACTCGAAAAATCCTAAACCACTTAAAATATGCAAACAAAATTAGAGGCGTCTAATTAACTTGTTTTTGCAGGGTTTGGTGATGTGATGTGGCCATGATGTGATTATGAGTATATTTGATGTATGAGATGATCCTTATTGTAGTGTGGCAACCGGCAGGAGCCTTATGGTTGTCTTTATATTTCATGTAGTAAGTTTTATTTCAAAGTAGTTGTAATAGTTGCTACACGTGGTGGACAACCATGAAGACGGCGTCATGGACCTTGACGCCCTGCCGATGATGATGGAGATCATACCCGTTGATGATGGAGATCATGCCCGTGCTTTGGAGATGAAGATCAAAGGTGCGAGATAAAAAGGGACATATCATATCACATTATGAATTGCATGTGATGTTAATCCTTTTTATGCATCTTGTATTGCTTAGCTTCCGACAGTAGCATTATAGGATGATCCCTCTCACTAAAAATCAAGATAATAAAGTGTTCGTCCTTAGTTAGCACCGTTGCTAAGACTCATTATTTCGAAGCATCACGTGATGATCGTGTGTGATAGACTCAACGTGTGCATACAACGGGTGCAAGCCAGATTTGCACATGCGAAAACTAAAGTTTAACTTGACAAGCCTAGCATGTACAGACATGGCCTCGGAACACGGCAAACCGAAAGAATAAGCATGAATCATATATATGATATGATGAACATGTCGATGTTCGCCATTTAAGCTACATCATCTCTCGTGATGATCGGACTTGGTGAAGTGAATTTGGTTCGTGTAATCACTAAGGCAACGTGAGGGATGTTGTTTTGAGTGGGAGTTCACCTAGTTAATTTAAGAACTAATAGTAAACCCAATTTATCCTGAACAAAGTCTAAATTGTATTTGAATTAATTTTTGTAAAATTGGCATCCGTTTTCTACTTTACGCTAGATTTGTTATTGAGATAGAAACACTGTTAAATCTGACAAGTAACTTTACGGACTGGTACCGTATCGTTAAAGAATCAAGAAATGATTAAGTCCTATTTCAAACTTTTGGTAATCTTCAAATTTATGATTCGAAAAGCAATGGTTTCAATTAGAATATAATTTACTGAGACTATATAAACTCATAAGTTTTATGGGAATGTACGAAGGTTGAAGACGCTAGGCGTCCCGATCCTCCAACTAGTTGGGAACTAACATTATTTGCATATCCATATGATCCATAGTAGCCTCATCATGAAATTGTCATGATTTGATGGATAAAATTATGAGTGAAATTGTTCATCACATTAAAAAGTTACTAAGAGTGAAATCTGGAACAATTGTCATGTCATGATCAACTACAAAGTGCGAACCTCAAGGTTATTTGTATGTGACTAACAAGCCTAGAAGTTATTGATGTTGAAGTGTTTTCTGAAATACGAGGAAAGTCGAAGGAGAAACTACAAAAAGATTTTAGCAGAAAGAAAGAAAAGACTAGAAAGTCTAGCTCAGGTGTATATAGATGATATACATGTTATGAACGGAAATTCAATTCGGCTCCCGGGTGCATATGCTCCCTCTATCAAAAAGTTATATTTTGAAATGTCGAAAAATTTGACAAAAAATTCTACATGTACATCTCCACAATATACGTACGTTCGTCAAGTTTCGCGAGGAACCAATATGTTTTGTGGTCTGTGTAAAAAGAGAAAATTTATCTCCTGAAAAGACTTATTTTCAGCATTGAATTTTGTCTTTTTTACACACGTCACACGACAAGTCGGATTTTTATGAAACAACTTTGTGAGCGTCTAGCACGTTCGAATTTTTCGTTTCAATTTTTTGAAATTTCAAAATGTATGTAACATGCATTTTAAAATAAAGGGAGCATATGCTCCCATGTGCCAAAACACCATTCCCATCTGTTATGAATGTATTCTTTGATTGGTCACATAATGGAATTCTTGGGTATTTGTACCATATTGGTTGGTATGAGATGCATACAACACAAGGCAATACAAGAATACAAGGGCCTAAGTGACTGACAAGGAATGTGCTAATAATGCATGTCTGGAACAAAATAAAATGTGTGGGCGTTGGCATTCTACCTAGCTTTTCAGATTTATCATAAAGAACTTAATAATTGTTATTTTGCTCTGGTCAAATGAAAACAATGAGTTTTTCAAATTATGACCGTACTCCATGTACGATGGATAAGTTATTATAAATCTTAATGGTGAAACACACATGCATAGCACTGACGCTAAAATGCCATAAGGAAAATGATTTGAATTCCACTTATTTGAGGAGCCGCCATTTAGGTCATGTTAGAAAGGAACGCATGAAGAAACTCCATGCAAATGGATTTTTGGAGTCATTCGACTATGAGTCATTTGGCACTTGCAAATCTATTCTAAAGAAAATGACTGAAATACCGTTCATAGGCCAAGAGTTGAACGGGCAACTAACTTAGAGGAAACATACATGATGATGTATGTGGTTCATTGGGCATAGTTGTGTGCGGAAGATTCTTCTACTTCATGAAAATTTTCAACAATGAATTGAGTGTATATATATATAGATATATTTATTCGATGAGGAAGAAGTCTAAAATATTTGAATTACGAGTTTTAGCGAACATCTAAGAGAGTTATGAAATTGTTCCACAACTCACGTTTCTCGGAACACCATAGTTATGATGAAGTATTCGAGAGACGTATCCAAACTTTGTTGGATTAATGATGAGATATAAAATAAAATGATGCCATTATATTTTTGTGGATTATGCTTTAGAGACTAGAGCTTTTACTAAATAGAGCGTCATCATAATCTGTTGAAATGACACCATACGAGTTATGGCATGGGTATAAACCCTAACATTCCTTTCTTAAATTTTGGCATGCGTAGCATAAGTAAATGAGTTTACAACCAAAATTGGATGAATGTCTTTGTTGGTTATCCCAGAGAACAAATTGGGAATTCTTTCCACTATGAAGTCAAAGACAAAAGTGTTTTTCGATGTTTCTTGCTTATTTCCAAGAAATTTTTTCTAGCGAAGTATTTGAGTGGGAGGAAAATGGAACTTGATAAGGTTGATGAACCTGAGCATGATGACCAGAGTAGCGCAGCATCGGAAATAGTTCTGGAAGAGGCCACGACGATCATGGCTCCCATGTCTACAAAGTGTTATAGTCATGGAGATTGAAGTACCTATTGAACCTTATAAGTATGGTTTACTTTGTGACAAATAAATGATTTATGGACAAAGGATTGATTTTAAACAATGATAAACCAACTACATACAAAGAAGTTATGATGGACCCTGACTCCGTGAAAATGGATAAGAGCCATAAAATCCAAGATAGTATCTATAATCAAGCTTGTAGCTTGGTAAACCTTCTGAAGGAATAAATACTTTTTGAAATTAAGAGGATCTATAAAATTAATGGAAATGGATGAAATATCCTTGAACAAGCTCGACTTGTCGAAATTTGGTTTACGACAAAGTTAGAGTTGACTGCTATAAGATTAGATCTTTCGCAACGATGCTTATAGTCTATACGGATTGTTCTAGTAATCGCTACATATTTCTTTTATGGGATATGTTAGTAGGATGGCAGAAATACATTCCTTAACAGAAGTGTGTATTAAAAGTGTATATACAAGATACAATTGAGAGTTTTGCTAGTCCGTAGAATGCTAGAAAGGTATACAAACTTCACTGGATGAAGTGAGTATCACGGAGTTGGAATCTTCACCAGATGATATAATCAAAGAGTTTTGATTTCATCAAAAATGATGAATATGCTTGCATTTTCAAGAAATTAAGTGGGAGCGCTGAGACATATTTATAATACTTTATGTGGATAACATATCGTTGATTATAAATAAAGCAATCATGTACTTGATGTGATTAAAAGGTTTCATTGAAAATTACCTTGAATGAAAGGATATGGACTAAGAACATATTTAGCGTCAAGATCTATGAATATAGATTGAAACACATAATAAGTTTAAGTAAAATTACATAGAATACATATTTAAGTAGTTCAATATAAAAACGTCAAGAATGTGTTATTTTCCATGTGGAAGTTTAACAAGACTTGAGTGTATTTGACATTCAATGAGTAAAACCACATGAGTGATTTTAGATCATGGATAATATGTACACAATCAGATGTCATATTCTCTAAGGTGTTACGAGCATATACCAGAATGATTCATATAATTATCATTGGACAATAGTAAGAACATCCCTGAGTGCTTTGTCAGAGCCAAGGGTATAGATATATAGTTTTATATGGGGTAATGACAAACAAATCGCTATAAGGTGTTGCACCAATATTAGTTTGGTCACATATAAAAATGAATATCAATATCAATTAGGCTAAGTATTCATTAAAAGGTAGCACAATGGGCTACATGAAGTCTATGCTAGGTTTAGATGAGTTCTAAATATTGTGACGGATTTTACAAACGAAGACATAGTATATCATTGTTTTGACAATGACCGAGGGTGTTTGAGTCGAGAAGTTCTTTAAGAACTTGGTGTAGTTCTGGTAGTGTCAGACCTATGAAGCTTAAGGATAAGCTGATTTTCTGGTGTTGTCTTGGTGGTGTCAGTGTTGCCGTTTCAAGAAATGGATCACTGCAGCGAGACTTTTTTTTTTTGTAATTCTTCTATCTTTTTTTGGTCGTGTGCATCCTTTATGCCATTAGGGCATGATGTTGTTGCAGAGGCTGGGTGTAAAATGTAAGATTTTATTTTCATTTACTCAGGTTGCTCGGTTCGACTGTTTGTCTTGAAAGATATGTGGTGATAATGCTTCAAGACTACTTTCCATTCACCCGCAATGCACAGAGGTAAAGAGCCATCTTATTTCCAAGAGGCAATAATAGAAGTGTTTATTGTTATATGTTAGTGTTCATGATAAATGTTTACATCCCATGCTATATTTGTATTAACCGGAAACATTAAATCTTGTGTGTTTTGTAAACATAAAGGAGTCCCTAGTAAGCCTCTTGTTAAACTAGCTTGTTGATTAATAGATGATCATGGTTTCCTGATCATGAACATGGGATGTTATTAATAACAAGATCATATCATTACATGAATGATGTGATGGACATACACCCATAGTAAGCGTAGCATATGATCAAGTAATTAAGTTCGTTTTGCTTCAAACTTTAAGATACATAGTAACATATTCCTTCGATCATGAGATCATGTTAATCACCTACACCGGATGGATGCTTTGATGATATCAAACATTACTTCGTAAATGGGTAGTTATAAAGGTGGCATTAAGTATTCGGAAAGTATATGTTGAAGCACGTGGATCAATAGTGAGATTTATCCATCCAAATGACGGATAGATATTCCCTGGGCCTTCTCGGTGGAATTTCGTCCAATTAGTTTGCAAGCATGTGATTGGCTCACAAGGGATGTCATATGATGGTACGAGTAAATAGTACTTATCGGTAATGAAGTTGAACTAGGCATACAGATACCGACGATCAAACTTCGGATAAGTAAAATATCACGAGACAAAGGGAATCGGTATCGTATGTAAATGGTTCTTTCGATCATGAAGTCATCGTTGAATATGTGGGAGCTATTATGGATCTCCAGGTCCTACTATTAGTTATTGATCGGAGAAGAGTCTCGATCATATCTGCATAGTTCACGAACCGTAGGGTGATACGTCTCCAACGTATCTATAATTTCTGATGTTCCATGCTAATTTTATGACAATACCTACATGTTTTGTTCACACTATATATCATTTTTATGCATTTTCTGGAACTAACCTATTAACAAGATGCCGAAGTGTCAGTTCCTGTTTTCTGCTGTTTTTGATTTTAGAAAAGTTGGTTTACAAATATTCTCGGAATTGGACGAAACAAAAGCCCACGGCCCTATTTTCCACGGAGTCTTCCAGAACACTGAAGAGGAGTCGAAAAGGGCAGCAGGGGGCTCACACCATATGGCGGCGCGGGTGGCCCCTTGGCCGCACCGACCTATGGGGAGGGAGCCCCCTGGCTCCCCCGATGCTGCCCCTTCGCCTATATATTTGATGCGCGTAAATGTACACGTCCGTTGGGAACCCCAAGAGGAAGGTATGATGCGCACAGTGGCAAGTTTTCCCTCAGAAAGAAACCAAGGTTTAATCGGACCAGTAGGAGTCAAGAAGCACGTTGAAGGTTGATGGTGGCGAAATATAGTGCGGCGCAACACCAGGGATTCCGGCGCCAACGTGGAACCTGCACAACACAACCAAAGTACTTTGCCCCAACGAAACAGTGAGGTTGTCAATCTCACCGGCCTGTAACAAAGGATTAACCGTATTGTGTGGAAGATGATTGTTTGCAAGAAAACAGTAAAACAAGTATTGCAGTAGATTGTATGCGATGTAAAGAATAGGACCGGGGTCCACAGTTCACTAGAGGTGTCTCTCCCATAAGATAAAAGCATGTTGGGTAAACAAATTACAGTCGGGCAATTGACAAATAGAGAAGGGCATAACAATGCATATACATGATATGATAAATATAGTGAGATTTAATTGGGCATTACGACAAAGTACATAGACCGCCATCCAACTGCATCTATGCCTAAAAAGTCCACCTTCAGGTTATCATCCGAACCCCATTCAGTATTAAGTTGCAAAGCAACAGACAATTGCATTAAGTATGGTGCGTAATGTAATCGACAACTACATCCTTAGACATAGAATCAATGTTTTATCCCTAGTGGCAACAGACATCACAACCTTAGAACTTTCTGTCACTGTCCCAGTGTCAATGAAGGCATGAACTCACTATCGAGCATAAATACTCCCTCTTGGAGTTAAGAGCAAAAACTTGGCCAGAGCCTCTACTAATAACGGAGAGCATGCAAGATCATAAACAACACATAAACAATAGATTGATAATCACCATAACATAGCATTCTATATTCATCGGATCCCGACAAACACAACATATAGTATTATAGATAGATGATCTTGATCATGTTAGGCAGCTCACAAGATCCAACAATGAAGCACAATTAGGAGAAGACGACCATCTAGCTACTGCTATGGACCCATAGTCCAGGGGTGAACTACTCACTCATCACTCCGGAGGCGACCATGGCGGTGTAGAGTCCTCCGGGAGATGAATCCCCTCTCCAGCAGGGTGCCGGAGGCGATCTCCTGAATCCCCCGAGATGGGATCGCGGCGGCGGCGTCTCTGGAAGGTTTTCCGTATCGTGGCTCTCGGTACTGGGGGTTTCGCGACGGAGGCTACTTGTAGGCGGAAGGGCAGGTCAAGAGGCGGCACGAGGGGCCCACACCATAGGTCGGCGCGGCCCGGGCCGCGCCGCCCTGTGGTGTCGCCACCTCGTGGCCCCACTTTGACTCTCCTTTGGTCTTCTGGAAGCTTCGTGCAAAATCCTGGGCGTTGATTTCGTCCAATTCCGAGAATATTTCGTTACTAGGATTTCTGAAACCAAAAACAGCAGAAAACAGCAATGGCTCTTCGGCATCTTGTTAATAGGTTAGTTCCGAAAATGCGTAAATACGACATATAATGTGCATAAAACATGTAGGTATCATCAATAAAGTAGCATGGAACATAAGAAATTATCGATACGTTGGAGACGTATCGCACCCCAAGCTTCTGCTCGTCCCGAAGGTAAAACGATAACAAAGATAATAAGTGACATGCCATCATAATCTTGATCATACTATTTGTAAACATATGTAATGAATGCAGCAATCAAAACAATGGTAATGACATGAGTAAACAACTGAATCATAAAGCAAAGACTTTTCATGAATAGTACTTCAAGACAAGCATAAATAAGTCTTGCATAAGAGTTAACTCATAAAGCAATAAATCAAAGTAAAGGTGTTGAAGCAACACAAAGGAAGATTAAGTTTCAGTGGTTGCTTTCAACTTATAACATGTATATCTCATGGATATTGTCAACATAAAGTAATATAACAAGTGCAATATGCAAGTATGTAGGAATCAATGCACAGTTCACACAAGTGTTTGCTTCTTAAGGTGGAGGAGATAGGTAAACTGACTCAACAATAAAAGTAAAAGAATGGTCCTTCAAAGAGGAAAGCATCGATTGCTATATTTGTGCTAGAGCTTTTATTTTGAAAACATGAAACAATTTTGTCAACGGTAGTAATAAAGCATATGAGTTATGTAAATTATATCTTACAAGTTGCAAGCCTCATGCATAGTATACTAATAGTGCCCGCACCTTGTCCTACTTAGCTTGGACTACCGGATCTTCGCAATGCCATGTTTCAACCAAGTGTCACAAAGGGGTACCTCCATGCCGCATGTACAAAGGTCTAAGGAGAAAGCTCGCATTTTGGATTTCTCGCTTTTGATTATTCTCAACTTAGACATCCATACCGGGACAACATGGACAACAGATAATGGACTCCTCTTTAATGCATAAGCATGTAGCAACAATTATTATTCTCATATGAGATTGAGGATATATGTCCAAAACTGAAACTTCAACCATTATTCATGGCTTTAGGTAGCGGCCCAATGTTCTTCTCTAACAATATGCATGCTCCAACCATTAAGGTGGTAGATCCCTCTTACTTCAGACAAGACGGACATGCATAGCAACTCACATGATATTCAATAAAGAGTAATTGATGGCGTCCCAGAAGCATGGTTATCGCACAACAAGCAACTTAATAAGAGATAAAGTGCATAAGTACATATTCAATACTACGATAGTTTTTAAGGCTATTTTGTCCCATGAGCTATATATTGCAAAGGTGAATGATGGAATTTTAAAGGTAGCACTCAAGCAATTTACTTTGGAATGGCGGAGAAATACCATGTAGTAGGTAGGTATGGTGGACACAAATGGCATAGTAGTTGGCTCAAGGATTTTGGATGCATGAGAAGTATTCCCTCTCGATACAAGGTTTAGGCTAGCAAGGTTATTTGAAGCAAACTCAAGGATGAACCGGTGCAGCAAAACTCACATAAAAGACATATTGTAAACATTATAAGACTCTACACCGTCTTCCTTGTTGTTCAAAACTCAATACTAGATATTATCTAGACCTTAGAGAGACCAAATATGCAAATCAAATTTTAGCAAGCTCTATGTATTTCTTCATTAATGGGTGCAAAGCATATGATGCAAGAGCTTAAACATGAGCACAACAATTGCCAAGTATCACATTATCCAAGACATTTTAGAATTACTACATGTAGCATTTTCCAATTCCAACCATATAACAATTTAACGAAGAAGAAACTTCGCCTTGAAAATTATGAGTAAAGCCTAAGGACATATTTGTCCATATGCAACAGCGGAGCGTGTCTCTCTCCCACAAAGTGAATGCTAGGATCCATTTTATTCAAACAAAAACAAAAAACAAAAACAAACCGACGCTCCAAGTAAAGAACACAAGATGTGACTGAATAAAAATATAGTTTCAGGGGAGGAACTGATGATGTTGTCGATGAAGAAGGGGATGCCTTGGGCATCCCCAAGCTTAGACGCTTGAGTCTTCTTAAAATATGCAGGGATGAACCACGGTGGCATCCCCAAGCTTAGAGCTTTCACTCCTCTTGATCATAGTATATCATACTCTTCTCTTGACCCTTGAAAACTTCCTTCACACCAAACTTCAAGCAAACTCATTAGAGGGTTAGTGCACAATTAATAATTCACATATTCAGAGGTGACACAATCATTCTTAACACTTCTGGACATTGCACAAAGCTACTGGACATTAATGGATCAAAGAAATTCATCCAACAAAGCAAATATGGCAATGCGAAATAAAAGGCAGAATCTGTCAAAAACATAACAGTCCGTGAAGACGAGTTTTAAAGTGGCACCAGACTTGCTCAAATGGAAAAACTCAAAACTAATGAAAGTTGCGTACATATCTGAGGATCACGCTCGTAATTTTGCAGATTTTTTCGAATTTTCTACAGAGACTTATGCCAGAATTCGTGACAGACAGCAATGCTGTTTCTGCGCAGCGATCCCAAATATAACATCAACTTTAACATAGAAACTTTACTTGGCACAAAAACATGACAAGGAGAGGTTGCTACAGTAGTAAACAACTTCCAATACTCAACAAAACAAAAATTGCTGTAGTAAAATAAACACATGGGTTATCTCCCAAGAAGTTCTTTCTTTATAGCCATTAAAATGGGCTCAGTAATAAGAGTTGAAGCAAAAGAGATCATCAAGAAGCAAATTCAAAACACATTTAAGCCTAACCCACTTCCTATGAAAAGGAATCTTGTACACAAATAGATTCATGAAGAACAAAGTGGCAAGCATAGAAAAGTAACACAAGTGCAATTTCAAGATTCTCAACATAAAGAGGGGAAACTTAATATTATTAAGATGCATATAACCATGTTTCCCTCTCTCATAATAACTTTCAGTAGCATCATGAACAAACTCAACAATATAACTATCACATACAACATTCTTGTCATGAGCTACATGCATAAAATTATTACTCTCCACATAAGCATAATCAATTTTATTAGTTTTAGTGGGAGCAAATTCAATAAAATAGCTATCATTATTATTCTCATCACCATAATCATCATACATAGGAGGCATATTGTAATCATAATTAATTTTCTCCTCAATAGTAGGTGGACTGAAAATATCGTATTCATCATTGCAAGCATCATATATAGGAGGTAAAGTATCATCAAAGTAAATTTTCTCCTCCATGCTTGGGGGACTAAAAATATCACAACCAGCTTCCCCAAGCTTAAATTCTTCCATAGCTTTAGCAATAATGGTGTTCAAAGAGTTCATGCTAATAACCTTGCTACAACTATTTTGCAAACAAAGTTCCATGAGTTTTTTAATTTTCTCTTCAAACACATCATGTCCTAATTCAAGATAAATTTCATAAAGATCTCTAATTTTTGTTGTTGTTTTCCATTATGCCTAACTAGTGAAAATAAAAACAAGTACAGAACTAGACATGATAACAAAATAAATTAAATGCAAGTATCTAATTTTTTTGTGTTTTTGATATGCAGAGCAAGACAGTAAATAAAGTAAAACTAGCAACTAATTTTTTTTGTGTTTTGTTTAGGTGCAACAAACAAAGTAGTAAATAAAATAAAGCAAGACAAAAAAAGTAAAGAGATTGAGAAGTGGAGACTCCCCTTGCAGCGTGTCTTGATCTCCCCGGCAACGGCGCCAGAAAACAGACTTGATACGCGTAAATGTACACGTCCGTTGGGAACCCCAAGAGGAAGGTATGATGCGCACAGTGGCAAGTTTTCCCTCAGAAAGAAACCAAGGTTTAATTGGACCAGTAGGAGTCAAGAAGCACGTTGAAGGTTGATGGTGGCGAAATGGTGCGGTGCAACATCGGATTCCGGCGCCAACGTGGAACCTGCACAACACAACCAAAGTATTTTGCCCCAACGAAACAGTGAGGTTGTCAATCTCACCGGCTTGTGTAACAAAGGATTAACCGTATTGTGTGGAAGATGATTGTTTGCAAGAAAACAGAAACAAGTATTACAGTAGATTGTATGCGATGTAAAGAATAGGACCGGGGTCCACAGTTCACTAGAGGTGTCTCTCCCATAAGATAAAAGCATGTTGGGTAAACAAATTACGGTCGGGCAATTGACAAATAGAGAAGGGCATAACAATGCATATACATGATATGATAAATATAGTGAGATTTAATTGGGCATTACGACAAAGTACATAGACCGCCATCCAACCGCATCTATGCCTAAAAAGTCCACCTTCGGTTATCATCCGAACCCCATTCAGTATTAAGTTGCAAAGCAACAGACAATTGCATTAAGTATGGTGCGTAATGTAATCGACAACTACATCCTTAGACATAGAATCAATGTTTTATCCCTAGTGGCAACAGCACATCACAACCTTAGAACTTTCTGTCACTGTCCCAGTGTCAATGAAGGCATGAACCCACTATCGAGCATAAATACTCCCTCTTGGAGTTAAGAGCAAAAACTTGGCCAGAGCCTCTACTAATAACGGAGAGCATGCAAGATCATAAACAACACATAAACAATAGATTGATAATCACCATAACATAGCATTCTCTATTCATCGGATCCCGACAAACACAACATATAGTATTACGGATAGATGATCTTGATCATGTTAGGCAGCTCACAAGATCCAACAATGAAGCACAATTAGGAGAATACGACCATCTAGCTACTGCTATGGACCCATAGTCCAGGGGTGAACTACTCACTCATCACTCCGAGGCGACCATGGCGGTGTAGAGTCCTCCGGGAGATGAATCCCCTCCGGCGGTGCCGGAGGCGATCTCCTGAATCCCCGAGATGGGATTCGCGGCGGCGGCGTCTCTGGAAGGTTTTCCGATCGTGGCTCGGTACGGGGTTTCGCGACGAGGCTATTTTTAGGCGGAAGGGCAGGTCAAGAGGCGCGAGGGCCCACACCATAGGTCGGCGCGGCCAGGGCCAGGGCCGCGCCGCCCTGTGGTGTCGCCACCTCGTGGCCCCACTTCGACTCTCCTTTGGTCTTCTGGAAGCTTCGTGCAAAAATAGGACCCTGGGCGTTGATTTCGTCCAATTCCGAGAATATTTCGTTACTAGGATTTCTGAAACCAAAAACAGCAGAAAACAGGAACTGGCTCTTCGGCATCTTGTCAATAGGTTAGTTCCGAAAATGCGTAAATACGACATATAATGTGCATAAAACATGTAGGTATCATCAATAAAGTAGCATGGAACATAAGAAATTATCGATACGTTGGAGACGTATCAATATTCTCCCAGATGCGAAAACCCTAAAGGCATCGGTCTTCCTCCACGAAAAGTTACGTAGCCGCCGCCATCGCGAAGCCAAGTTCGGGGGACAGAAGTCTCTGTTCCGGCACGCCGCCGGGACGGGAAGTGCCCCCGGAATCCATCTCCATCGACACCACCGCCATCTTCATCGCCGTGCTGTCTCCCATGATGAGGAGGGAGTAGTTCTCCCCCGAGGCTGAGGGCTCTACCGGTAGCTATGTGGTTCATCTCTCTCCCATGGTGTGATCTTTATGTGATCATGAGCTTTGTAATCTAGTTGAATATGTAGATGTTACTCTTGTCTATTATGCACTCTAGAGGTTACTTTAATATGAACTCCGGAGTCACTCTCCACGGTGTGATGGTGACAGTGTGCGCATCGTGTGTGATTCCTTTATGAAGTTGTGGAGCTTGTTTACTCCGGCTTGAGGTGTGCTTTTGTAGCCCTACACAATGAATGGTGTTTGTTATCCAACAAGAGAGTGTTTGAGAGTAGCATTTATTTTTTCAATTATGTGATCATTGTTGAGAGTGTCCACTAGTGAAAGTAAGATCCCTAGGTCTTGTTTCTAAGCATTGAAACACCGTTTCCAACAAGTTCTGCTACATGTTCGCTTGCTGCCATTTTTATTTCAGATTGCAATTACTACTTATAATCATCCATATTACTTGTATTTCACTATCTCTTCGCCGAACTAGTGCACCTATATATCTGACAAGTGTATTAGGTGTGTTGGGGACACAAGAGACTTCTTGTATCTTAATTGCAGGGTTGCTTGAGAGGGATATCTTTGAACTCTACCTCCCTGAGTTCGATAAACCTTGGGTGATTCACTTAAGGGAAACTTGCTGCTGTTCTACAAACCTCTGCTCTTGGAGGCCCAACACTGTCTACAGGAATAGAAGCGTGCGTAGACATCAAGCTATTTTCTGGCGCCGTTGCCGGGGAGGTAAGGTAAAGGTATTCACATCCTCCGACCACTAAGCTATTTCCTAGCACTGTTGCCGGTGTGTGAGTGCTCGAAGGTATCTCCTTTAGATTATGCAATTTTATCTTTTTGTCTCTTGTTTTTATTTTCACTAGTTAGGCTTAATGGAAAACAACAAAAATATTAGATATCTTTATAGTATTTATCTTGAGTTAGGACATGAGGTGTTTGAAGAGAAAATTTAAAAACCTATGGAACTTTATACGCATGCTAATGGCAATGTTATTAGTATGAATACTTTGAACACCATTGTTGCTAATGCTATGGAAAATTCTAAGCTTGGGGAACCTGGTTTTGAGGAGCATGATATTTTTAGTCCCCCAAGCATGGAGGAGAAAATTTATTTTGATGATATTTTACCTCCTATATATGATGATTACAATGATGACTATCATATTTTCAGTCCACCTACTATTGAGGATAAAATTAATTATGATTACAATATGCCTCCTATATATGATGATTATGGTGATGAGAATAATAATGATAGCTATCTTATTGAATTTGCTCCCACTACAATTAATAGTAATGACTATGCTTATGTGGAGAGTAATAATTTTATGCATGTAGCTCATGATAAGAATGTTTCATGTGATAGTTATATTGTTGAGTTTGTTCATGATGCTACTGAAAATCTTTATGAGAGAGGATAATATGGTTGTAGGGATTTTCATGTTACTAAAACACCTCTCTTTTTGCTTAAAATCTTGAAGTTGTGCTTATCTTGTTTTCCTATGCTTATTGCATTATGCTTACATGACTTGTTTATTTACAAGATTCCTTTTCATAGGAAGTGGGTTAGACTTAAAAGTGTTTCTTATTTGCCTTTGATGCTCTCTTTTGCTTCAACTCTTATTTCTTGCGAGATCATTAAAATTACTGAGCCCATCTTAATGGCTATAAAGAAAGCACTTCTTGGGAGATAACCCATGTTTTTATTTTGCTACTGTTTTGTTGTGTCTTGGAAGTTGTTACTACTGTAGCAACCTCTCCTTATCATGTTTATTTCGTTTTTGTGCCAAGTAAAGTCTTTGATAGACAGTTGATACTAGATTTGGATTTCTGAGCAGGAACAGATTTTTAGCTGTCACGAATTTGAGTTGTTCTCTCTGTAGAAGAATCTAAAAATTCTGAAAAAATTCATGAGTAATCCTCAGATATGTATGCAACTTTCATTCAACTGGAGCTTTTCTATCTGAGCATGTTAAGTGCCTCGAAAAAAATCGTCTTTACGGACTGTTCTGTTTTGATAGATTCTGCCTTTTATTTCGCATTGCCTCTTTTACTGTGTTTGAGTGAGTTTCTTTGCTCCATTAAATTTCAGTAACCTTGGGTAATGTCCAGAAGTGTTGGGAATGATTGTGTCCTTGCTGAACATGTGAATTTTTGATTATGCACTAACCCTCTAATGAGATTGCTTTGAGTTTGGTGTGAAGGAAGTTTTCAAGGATCAAGAGAGGAGGATGATAAAATATGATCAAGAAGAGTGAAAAGTCTAAGCTTGGGGATGCCCCGTGGTTCATCCCCATATTTCAAGAAGACTCAAGCGTCTAAGCTTGGGGATGCCCAAGGCATCCCCTTCTTCATCAAAACTTATCAGGTCACCTCTAGTGAAACTATATTTTAATTCGTCACATCTTATGTGCTTTACTTGGAGCGTCGTGTGCTTTTATTTTTGTTTATGTTTGAATAAAATCGGATCCTAACATGCTTGTGTTGGAGAGAGACACGCTCCGCTTTTTCATTTGAACACTTGTGTTCTTCATTTTTCATGTTCATGGCGAAAGCTGAAAGCCGCAGCACTTATACTTATTGTTATTTGGTTGGAAACAGAAAATGCTTGATATTGTCTTGAATAATTTGATACTTGGCAATTGTTTTGAGCTCTCAAGTAGATCATGTTTAAGCTCTTGCATCATGTAGTTTAAATCTATTGATGGAGAACTACCGTAGAGCTTGTTGAAATTTGGTTTGCATGATTGGTCTCTCTAAGGACTAGATATTTTCTGTTAAAAGTGTTTGAACAACAAGGAAGACAGTGTAGAGTCTTATAATGCTTGCAATATGTTCTTGTGTAAGTTTTGTTGTACCGGTTCATACTTGTGTTTGCTTCAAACTACCTTGCTAGCCAAAGCCTTGTACTGAGAGGGAATGCTTCTCGTGCATCGAAAACCTTGAGCCAAAACCTATGCCATTTGTGTCCACCATAACTACCTATTATGTGGTATTTTTCTGCCATTCCAAAGTAAATTGCTTGATGCTACCTTTGAAAAAATTCATTCCTTGTTTTTGCAATACATAGCTCATGGGAAAGTAGCCTAAAACTATTGTGGTAATGAATATGTCGCTTATGTATCTTAGTTCTTATAAGTTGCTTGTTGAGCGGTAACCATGTTTCTGGGGACGCCATCAACCTGTCACACCTTTGTTGAATATCATGTGAGTTGCTATGCATGTTCGTCTTGTCTGAAGTAAGGGAGATTTGCCATGAGTTGAAATGGTTTGAGTATGCATGTTGTTAGAGAAGAACATTGGGCCGCCAACCAAAGCCATGTATCATGGTGGAAGTTTCAGCTTGGACATTAATCCTCGAATATTATCTGTTGTTGAATGCTTAAAGCATAAAAGAGGAGTCCATTATTTGTTTTCTATGTTGTCCCGGTATGGATGTCCTTAAGTTGAGATCTATCAAAATCGAGAAATCAAATGCGATTTATCTCCTTGGACCTTTGTACAGGTGGCATAGAGGTACCCCTTTGTGACACTTGGTTGAAACATAATAATGTCCATGGAAATCCGAGCTAATTAGGACAAGGTGCGGGCACTATTAGTATTCGATGCATGAGGCTTGCAACTTATAGGAAGTTTTATGCATAACCCATATGAATTGTTACTACCGTTGACACAATTGTTTCCATGTTTTAAAAATAAAAAGCTCTAGCACATGAGTAATCCCTGCTTCCCTCTGCGAAGGGCCTTTCTTTTACTTTATGTTGCGTCAGTTTACCTACTTCTTTCTATCTTAGAAGCAAACACTTGTGTCACTGTGTGCATTGATTCTTACATGCTTACTTATTGCACTTATTATATTACTTTGTGTTGACAATTATCCATGAGATATACATGTTGAAGTTGAAAGCAATTGCTGAAACTTAAATCTTCCTTTGTGTTGCTTCAAAACCTCTTATTAAGAATCTATTGCTTTATGAGTTAACTCTTATGCAAGACTTTTTGATTCTTGTCTTGAAAGTACTATTCATGAAAAGTTTTAGCTATATGATTCAGTTGTTTAGTCATTATCTTTTTGTTAGCAAACTATAGACCATTGCTTTGAGTCACTTCATTCATCTCATATGCTTTACAATAGTGTTGATCAAGATTATGTTAGTAGCATGCACTTCAGAAATTATTCTTTTTATCGTTTACCTACTCGAGGCGAGTAGGAACTAAGCTTGGGGATGCTTGATACGTCTCCAATGTATCTATAATTTCTGATGTTCCATGCTAGTTTTATGACAATACCTACATGTGTTGTTCACACTTTATATCATTTTTATGCATTTTCGGGAACTAACCTATTAACAAGATGCTGAAGTGCTAGTTCCTATTTTCTGCTGTTTTTGATTTTAGAAAAAGTTAGTTTACAAATATTCTCGGAATTGGACGAAACAAAAGCCCACGGCCCTATTTTCCACGGAGTCTTCAGAACACCGAAGAGAGGAGGGGGCAGCGGGGGCCCACACCATATGGCGGTGCGGGTGCCCCCCTGGCCGCGCCGACCTATGGGGAGGGAGCCCCCTGGCTCCCCCGATGCTGCCCCTTCGCCTATATATTCTCCCAGATGCGAAAACCCTAAAGGCATCGGTCTTCCTCCACGAAAAGTTACGTAGCCGCCGCCATCGCGAAGCCAAGTTCGGGGACAGTCTCTGTTCGCACGCCGCCGGGACGGGGAAGTTCCCCGGAATCCATCTCCATCGACACCACCGCCATCTTCATCCGTTGCTGTCTCCCATGATGAGGAGGGAGTAGTTCTCCCTCGAGGAGGGCTCTACCGGTAGCTATGTGGTTCATCTCTCTCTCCCATGGTGTGATCTTTATATGATCATGAGCTTTGTAATCTGGTTGAATATGTAGATGTTACTCTTGTCTATTATGCACTCTAGAGGTTACTTTAATATGAACTCCGGAGTCACTCTCCACGGTGTGATGGTGACAGTGTGCGCATCGTGTGTGATTCCTTTATGAAGTTGTGGAGCTTGTTTACTCCGGCTTGAGGTGTGCTTTTGTAGCCCTACACAATGAATGGTGTTTGTTATCCAACAAGAGAGTGTTTGAGAGTAGCATTTATTTATTCAATTATGTGATCATTGTTGAGAGTGTCCACTAGTGAAAGTATGATCCCTAGGCCTTGTTTCTAAGCATTGAAACACCGTTTCCAACAAGTTCTGCTACATGTTCGCTTGCTGCCATTTTTATTTCAGATTGCAATTACTACTATAATCATCCATATTACTTGTATTTCACTATCTCTTCGCGAACTAGTGCACCTATACATCCGACAAGTGTATTAGGTGTGTTGGGGACACAAGAGACTTCTTGTATCTTAATTGCAGGGTTGCTTGAGAGGTATATCTTTGACCTCTTGTCAACACCCGGATTTTTAAGTCCGGATGCCTATTATGTCATTCATCGCAATCCCAGGAATATTGTTGTTGCGAGACATAACAGTTGATATCATAAGTCATCATTCATTACAAACCGTCATTGTCTTACAAAAGGCGATCACATGATCCAATATTACACAAATAGTTGATCTATTGATCAACGAACAACATAGTAGCGGAAGCGTAATAGAAGTGGACTGTCTAGTTCCACAGGCCAACGCTTGGCGTTAGGCAACTCCTAATTGTTGTAGACGTCCTGCTGACCGTCGTCCTCATACTACTGCTCCTCTTCATATTCTGGCCATTTGAATAGCCAGGGACACAGCCGTGAGTACTTCAAAGTACTCGCAAACTAATGTAACTATGATGAATTTTAATAAGGGGTGCTAAGCTCCAGTTTTATTTGCATAAAGCCAGTTTTAGTTCATAAGGAATTTCATAAAGACTAAGCATAAGTTAACTAGCTCAAGTGGGAACATTAGTGTCATTCCCACAACTTAGTTGTGTTTCAAATTCAAGTCACCACTTCAAATTCAACCATCCTTTTCAACTAAATTTCTAATGACGGAACAGTATGGCCTTTCCAATTGTTCGTAACCGTGGACACGGCTATTCGAATAGTTTTACACTCTGCAGAGGTTGCACACTTGTGCCACAACATTTGATTACATCCGTCAGAGATAACTCTGAATAATCGTAACTCAGTACGCGGATCATCAACTCTAACCTTTCACTTACACATCCTAGTATAGGCACCTCTCCCCATGAGCTTGGCCTCCCGGTGAAAACAAACCGTCAACCCGGGAACTGCACAGGGCTTGGGTCGGACAATTCACCTCATTCACGTCATTTCACATATCTCGGAGGCAGCCTCGGCATAACCCCTATGACGCTTGTTCAGAGGGAACCCATACTAAGACATATAAACTTCTAGTTAGACCCTACCCATAATCAGGTATTGTGGGGGTACTTGTATATTGGAAAGGTATCGCATCCGAACCCAACCATTAGTTTTTAGCATTTTCACCAAGTCATTCATTTCATTCAAGTCATGTTTACCTTCAATCCTTCAAAGTCATTTCATATCACAATGTTCCCATCTAGAGTAGTCAATTTTAGTTATTTAGCGCTAGCCACTAGTCATGAGGGGTGCTAACTTAGCTTGATTGCCATAGACTAACTTTGATAATATTGTTCTACTCTAGACCAAGTGAATCATGAATCAAAAAGTACCTTGATAAAAATAAAGCAATAAAACTTGAAAGCAAAAGCTTGTAATAAAAACTGGGATAGGTTTGGTAAACATAAAGTAAAGTGTGAGGTGCTTTGCTCTTGGAGAGCTTTGCACTTTGCAAGGGTATTAGCTTGCCTTGGGTGGTGTACTGATCAAAGTGGTCTTCCTCTCCCTGGAAGTAGACCTCCTCCTCCTCGGCGTACTCCTCAGTACTAGCGTCTAAATACGAGTATAATACACACAATCACCACACAAAGCTTAAGTACTAGACTAAGCACACACATGAATCAATCCCACTAAGCTATCATCACAACATGCTTATCATTTAAGTTGAATTGGTTTTATTCTTAAGAAAAATAATTTCCTCTCATTATAAATATTAATTAGAGTTTCTTTTTATTTCTTGAGAGAAAATAATTTCCTCTCATTGAATCTTATTAAGATTTAATTTCCTCAATTAATATCATATGACCTAGGTTGACCAAAGTCAACCTCTTCATAAGTATTATTTGGGAAAATGATTTAAATGAGGTAAATCACCTCATGCCTTTTAATAACTCATGATTAATGATTTAATATCATCAACTAATTTAATATGAGTTTCAATTGACCATGGTCTCTACCTCATATTAACTTAGTTGAGACAAGATTTAAATGAGAGGGAAGCTCTCATACATATTAATAAATGATAGGTTTATTTAAAAAGAACTAGAAATAGCCATAGGGCCAATTTTTAAACAAAGCCATGATCACACAAACAACTATGCAATATTTTTACATATTAGATAGATATGGTGAAATATGATTTTTGAGAGTTGGTTTCAACTTAAAAGCATTTTTATTTAATTTTTAATAATTAATTGAAGTGGAAAAAGGCCCTGCCTTGTTTATTTTGTCACATTTATTCTACAAAGAATCTAGGGTTGGGACCAGTGTAGTTTTGTAGATATTTTCACAAGGTTTCCAAATATATAAAATTTGTCAAATTTGGTTTAGTGGATTTTATTCTATTTGATTTTGAAAACAGCATCAGGGAATAATTAACTAAATTCGAAAATTCACATTTGAATTAGTGGGCTTAGGCGGGAAACTAAACGGGCTGCACGAGAGAGAGGGAAGTGGGCCGGCCCAGCGCGTCCACGCAACGGGCCGGTGACAAGGTGGGAGCCACTGTCAGTGTGTTTAAAACACCGAATCGGTACGAGGAAAGGGAGCCGTTGGATCGAGGGGATCGGACGAACGACACGTCGTCGTCTCCGGCGAAAGGGCGGCACCGGCGGTGGCGTAGGGCGGCGCGGCGAGGTTGGCGAGCGCGGAGAGGCGTTGTCGAGGTAGAGGAAGCAGTGGTAGCGGTGGCGACTCCAACGGCGGCCTGGATCGACGGCTTCGGCACCTCCGCGGCTCCGGCGATGAAATTGGACGGCTGCGGTGGCTAATTGAGCAAGGCGAGTGGACGAGGAGCTTGAGAAGAGGGAGGAGAGCAAGATTGGTGTGGAGAGTGACGCACGGGGAGGTCTCCTTTTATAGCGTCTGAAGGTGGCCGGGGCGCTCGGATGAAGTCGTCGTCGACGACGGTGCTACAGGGGAGCTGGTGGCCTGGCGATGACGCGCGCGGGTAGGCGACGTCCTGGCGATGACGTGAAGCTTGATTGCGGTGAAAACGATGCAGAGGAGAGGACGAGCGCTTGATTGGAGTGGCCAGTACCGCGGTGGACGTCGGCGAAGTGGGCGTCGTCTACGGCGTTCCCGCGGACCAATGGCGGTGTCTGGGCGGTGCAGGGTGGCGTCGTGAAGCGTTTGGCGCTGGAAGCAAGGGCAGGGGTCAACTGAGTCGTCCTGGCGTCGACGTGGCCGGGCGCGTCTGCGGTGCGCACCATGCGCGCTCTGGCGTGCGTGTGCGTGTCTGGGCGTGTCTGGACGCGCATGGTCTGGTGCGTGTGGTGCACCAATTTGTCGAGGCTGGTGTCCAGGTTGATCAGGGGAGTGTGGTGCACACGAATGACAAGGTGGTGCATGCTAGAGTTGACCAGAGAGAGGGAGAGCACAAGCATGTCCATGCCATGCCACGGCATGGCATGTCCTGGTCGAAATGGTGATGATCTTGGGTACCAAACCTTGTCTTCTCTGCTTGGCAAAGCTTGGTGAGGACAGAGGGGTACCAGGGATGACCTAGGCTTGATGGTTCATGGCAAAATCTGCTGGATTTTGCAAAGTGTGGAGTTGGCAGATTGGTGCACTCAAGGTGTTTGATGAAATGGCCGCAAGAACATTCTTTTCAAATTTTTGATTGAATTTTGGTGGGTTTAAAACATATATTATTTGCAGTAGAATGGTGGTGGTGGTCAAATTTAAAGGGTTTTGCAAAAATCCAAATTTCACATGATCTTCACTTTTGTTTCTGGTTCCAACTTTGCTTGATGAAATCTTTGAATCCATAAGGAATTTGTATGGGGTTGCTTGAGCAAAGTTGTTCACTTTTATGTTGTCTTGGATGAGGTGCAAAGGTTTGACAAAGTTTAGTTTAGAATTTTTGAAATAACAGGGCTCAAAGTAGGCATCAGGTTATAAAAGTCAAAAGTGATTGGATTTGAGTTTCATAACAGAGCTCATATTTCATTCAAATTTCATTGGATTTGAGTTTCTTTGATTCTAAAAGTGATATTAGGTGTTTAGTACCCAAATACAACTAATGGTGCAAGCCATTATGGCCTAGATCAAGGATTTGTAAAAATGGCCTAAACCATATGTGAGTGTTGATTCTATTTTCCCATTTCTTTTGTTCTTTTATTTTTCCTTCTATTGGGTTGATCAAGTGATCATAGGTTAGGGTTTTAGCATCATGGTTCACTCACAAGCAATCATCATGGCAATTGCACACTTAACACAATATTAAGATATGAGTATATGCAAAGCACTTGTGTTGTGAAAAAGTTTTTGTTGGTTCTAAATTTTGGGTTTTGGGAATCTCTCTCTTTATCTCTTTATTGAATTCTTGGGATGTTACATCTACCTTCCTGAGTTCGATAAACCTTGGGTGATTCACTTAAGGGAAACTTGCTGCTGTTCTACAAACCTCTGCTCTTGGAGGCCCAACACTGTCTACAGGAATAGAAGCGTGCGTAGATATCATAGGGTGACACACTTAAGGTTCGATGTCGTTATAAGTAGATATGGAATATGGAATGGAGTTCGAATATTGTTTGGAGTCTCGGATGGGATCCAGGACATCACGAGGAGTTCTGGAATGGTCCGGAGAATAATATTCATATATAGGAAGTCACATTCCAAGTTTGGGAATGGTCGGTGCATTTATGGAAGGTTGTAGAAGATTCTAGAATCGTCCGAATAAATCACTATGGCGGTAGAGTCCCGGAGGGACTCCATCAGCCCTAGCCAACCACCAAGTGGGAAGGTGGAGTCAATGCTGGACTCCACCTTGTTGGCCGGCCATAGAAGAAGGAAAGGGAGAAATCCCTTTCCATCTAGGTTTCCAATTTTGGTAAGTTTGGGAGTTGGACTCCAAAGTGGTTTTTGGGGGAATCCTAGGTTTTCCACCTATATATAGAGGAGGAGGGGGAGGGGGCTGAACACACCAATCCAGCCGCACCACCAAGGGGCTCGCAGACCGGTGCCCGAAGTGCCCCCCTCTCCCAAACCCTAGCTAATCCCTCCTCCTATTTCTCCCGCGGTGCTTATGGCGAAGCGCTACCAGAGATCTCCACCACCGCTGTCACCACGCCATCATGTTGGCGGGATTCCGAGGAGGATCTACTACATCCGCTGCCCGCTAGAACATGGAGAATGACGTCTTCATCAACACCGTACGTGTGACCGTGTGCGACGGTGCTGCACGATTGTGGCACCGTCACGATCTTCTATGCACTTTTGAAAGCGGCAAGTGATCGACTACATCCACCACGAGATTTATCTCATTAACTCTTAGCGATCTTCGAGCGTATGTTGATCTTCACCTCGTTGCTACCATCTACTAGATTAGATCTAGGCTTGTTATTCGTTCTTGCGGTAGGATTTTTTTATTTTATATGCTACGAGTCCCTACACTTTCTTATATTACTTGGTTCTTTTATCCTTAAATTAAACTCTCGGAGACATTTAGTTGACATTGATTTTCACCTTGATCCTAGTGTTATCGTTGAGTTGTTGATATGATGTGTCTCCATTCATTTTCAAAGCGATATACTGCAACCAACATTTTCGTATGGGAAAAATATGCTACTATTGCAGGAGTTTGATATTTTTGATTCACTGTCGTACATTCTCGTTCATCTATAATGAATGTACTAGGAAGCATAGGCGCGGCGGCACGCCGCGCCCGTGGTGTTAACCAATTTTGCTTGAGTGCTTCATGTTACATATTTTAGTTTGGAGTGTGATTCTGATAGGTGTAGAACATTTTACCTGAAGAATGACGGTGGAGATGTGTGGTAGAGGAGTTTCCTTTCTTTCTATGGAGGCTTTGATCGATGTGAGAGAACATAAGATAGGAATTCTGGTAGGTCTAGGTGCCTGAGTAGTTTCGCGGTGCTAGGCTTTGCTAGGGGATATACGTCCCAAGGTTGCTGCGACATGTCAAAGCAAGGCTAGGTTATCTGAACTTTTAGTGACAAAGAAAAATGAAGCCTGACATTACAGCTCATGTAGGAGTACCACAGAGTGAAAAGATGTATCAGGTAACCTATATCCTAGAACAGATTTGGCAATGGTTCATAGTTATGTGAAAGTTGTCAGCCTTAAATTATACAAATTTAACATACACTGCTGCTGCAAAGCATCTGATTGTTGTCCCGCGCACTGCTCGCAGCTTCCATGGTTTATCCGTGACACTCTCCTTGGGGCTACTGCATGGGCGGTGGTCGAGGAAACACTGCGAGCTTCGGATTGAGCTAGGGCCATATTAATAACCGGGTATTAATATTGGAATTTGCGCTAACTGCCCATTTCAGATGGGATGCACGTTATAAATAAGAAGCTCCTAGATAAGAGGCTAATATGGATGCATAAAAAGGCAGTAAATGTTGCATTATTGCACATATAGTAAAAGAAGATAAAAGCTACTCAAGAACTTTTCTTCGTTTGCACCAACAGCATACATAATAGCTTCAGATTCTGCACTTAGATGTAAAAGAGAGCATGTTAAATTATAAAAAGAACATGTACCTGAAATGGGACTTTCTCAGAGCCTCATCTTCAATTTGTGTACATAGCCAAAAGTAAGGGTCCTGACTTCATCCTGAAGTAAATAAATTAGTCAGCAGCACGAACAGAATACCATACCTTTGGTTCACTTATTTCAGATTTGCACGGCTAAACTGGAAAAATAAAAGATAAGCCAATATTCCAAAAATCAAGAATGAAACATCTTGTTACCCAGTTGATGAGTGTAACTTTGGGATAAGCCGATTTTACGGTAATAATTGTTATCGACTGGCTGCTAAAGCTTTTCATCCTCAGAATGAGACATTACTTTTGTAGATATCCATTACTGTGAAAACCTGTAACTATGAATATTAACCTGTAATGAAAAAGAAGCACATGTCTTCCCATTTCTATGAACTTCGCAAGATGTGAAGTGCACAAATAAGCTAGATGTCTCTTCTTATCAGCAGATAGAATAGAAACTATTGTCTGCTAAAAAAAACTGCATGGATGGAACTAAATGCTTGGATGCACATAAGTTAATAACCCTTGAGAGAAAGATGAGTGATTTTGTACATTATGGGAGTCGATACAGTGGTCATAGTACTGAAAACTGCAGGACATACCAATATTGAGCTGGCTGTAAATATCAGTAGATTCCGGCTCCTGAAGAACACTCATTGGCTAAGGACATTTGAAATCGTTAACAGACACTCCAGTTTACTGGCTAAACCCTGCATAACAATTGCAAACATGAAAAGCATTTCCATTTATTAACTGACATCAGAACTGAACCAGGACCTGGAGCATCCACTTGAAGAGATATTACATTTATACTCCAAAAAGCATTCGGAAACCTGAAGTATATGTGATACAAATGTTGCAAAAAAACAACTCATGATTCTTCCACCCATTTTTTCTAGGCGGGCTAGAAAAATCCAAAGGTCACCCATAAATGAAAACTAAATAGAATAGAAATTGAATGAAGCTACTGTAAACACTGATGACATTAACAATTCATAAACCTTCAGTAAAAACTTCTACTCGATGTACTTCTATATTTTTTGCCAATTACATACAAGCATTTTACTTCCTTTATCATTATCCATGTTTCTGAGAGTAAACTAAGGTCACCTTGTTATATCAAGTAACCCAAATGGTCACCAAAGGGGCCAATCTCTGGGTCAAATAACAATTTATGGATATAAATGATTTAGGAAAGTAGAAAGTACTAACCAATCCAATCTATACTCAAAAGTAAAATACAATCTATCAATCTGACTCACCTTCCCAGTAGAAGGCTTGTTGACACTCGTTTTGCAATTCTCAATAAGGCGGACAACTTGAAGAACTCAACGGCACACTGCCGGATAGTTATATCCAGCCTCTTGTGTTGATGATGGCAGTGAACTCCCATCTCGTGCAGATGTTCTTGATGTCAAATAGGGTCAGCTAAAACACACACAAAATTAATTATCTCCAGATTTGCTAGTCCTAAATTAAGATAATGATCAATCCTCTTCTCTCAAGCCTCACGTCTAATAGTTCGGAAGTGATGCTCCGTGCCATGGTTGAAACACAACAATCAGATGAACAATACAACACAGAGAGGTAAAGGTAAGGTAATAATCTAAAAGACGATAGCCGAGGAGAATACAGAGGAGTAATTAGAGGAAAGAGATGAGGAAGGCAAGAGAAAAAAAGGACTCAGGCGCCCCTGTACCAAGCATTCACCGCGGCAGGATCCCCCGGTGCGCCTACCTTCGATGAAGTAGTAGCAGCCCCTTCCCCACCGCCTCCACTGTCGAGGAGATCACCTGCCGGAGATAAGAGATGAAGCAGAAGTAGCTTCCCCCAGCGCCTCCACCGTATAGGAGGCCGGTGCCCCCCACCGGCATCTCCGTGGATGCCTACCGCCACCGTGGTCGGCTCCACAGCGCAGGCGGCGTGGGCCACGAGCAAGGGCGGCTGGGCTGGGTGACAAAATTGCAGGGCGGAGCTCGCGCGGCAGCCCGGCGGCGAAGTACGGGTGCGGCGCGCAGCGGCCAGCATGGGCTGCGCGTAAGAAACAACCTGGGTCAGAGGTGATGCCCGGGCTGGTTGTGCGTATTGGGGAAGAACATCGGTCGCCCGGCCTTCCGCATCACTACTCGTCTACTCCTCCCCCGCGTAGCCGGCCTCCTCTTGCTGCGTGGTGGCGACCAGAGGCGCGCGGTTGAGGTGGTCATGGGGAAGATCTCGAATTCTCGACCAGGAAAAGCTCAAAGGAGAGGCCGATGGAGGCGGAGATGGTGGGGAAAAGTCCAAAGATGCTGGGTCATTGCCACGATCCAATCCAGAACTGTCTCGATTGCTCGGTGGTGGGGTCTACCACCGCTTTGACTCAACTAAATCAAACACGTGAAGTAAGGAAAGGAAACCAGATGAGGCAGTTAATAATACGCAGTCCAATATCATCCATGCCGGTAACCGGTAGCCCGGCTCTCTGAAAATAAATGAAGGCAAGTAATCGTTGAAGGCAAAGAAAAATAACAGAACACGCGTCACTCGGGGAATGAAAGGAAACGGACGGAAATTAGGCAATCTACAGTGGCCAAATCAATATCAGGCGCCTAAACCGTTTAGCTTTTATATAGGGTATAATATTTGATATTTTGCTTCATATATATGTAAAAAGAGGAAGTACGAGCAAGAAATTAAATACCTAACCCATGGGCATGTTTTAGGTCAGATAGAAATAAAAACGTGTAACGCCAGGCTTTTGTGCTACAATTAATCAAATATGGTTATTGTATACTGTTTTTTTTGGGGTTTTCGCATCTAGATTTTGTTAGTCGGGATGGTGCATTTGATTTTGTGTGATGAAAAGGAAGATGCAGATGTAAAAAAGCTATAGTAAATGCAACTCACTGAAGGATGAGATTCAAAAACCTATGTTTCATTATGGAGGGGGTGCAATGCAAGTGTGATTAAGTTACATTTACAACCATTTCATCCTATCAAAATAGAGTTGTCAATAATGGTGTGTTCATTTCTGAAAAATTAGTCAAACTTATGTTGTATCTATGAGCATTCAGTTGCTAGAACGTACAGTTCAGTCAACTAACGAAATCATTATAATGTATTAACATTCTGTTCTCACGCTGCCATTTAAAGTTTCAGCGTGATGTGCCAACTAACAACTAGGTATCATGGGCCTGATAAACAGAGAAGTAGAATAAGCTTTCTTATGACGGTCTCCTTTCAAAGTAAAATAGCCTGGTTTGATATATATGATGTTATGTTGCTTTAGTTTTGGCTTTTTTGAGGGGAAATGGTGAATGGAGATTATTTTGAGCAATGATTTTACATCTTATTGATCATATATTTTAAACCTATCTTCTTGCATAATAGAAGAGGTATAGGATGTTTTATTGAATTATTGTAAATCTGTTTTGAGAAAAGGAAGAACGGAGATAGTTTCTAGCAACGAGATTTAGGCCTTCAAGGCATCCTGTAATTGGCAACCTGCAAAAAAAGTTGTTTCTTTACATTTAGCAACACATGTTCTACTCACATCTTATATGATTTCGTTTGCATATTGTAGGTTTGAGCAGCGGAGTGAACTAAATGGTATGGTACACAATTTTAGCTCTGCATGGTCCAGTTTTCCGCAGTGGAGCAAGGTGGGCACCTGAAGTTGATGTGCGTAGCGACTGTAGTGTATCTAACTATATCTTCGCTGCCCGAGAAATGTAGAATTTATTTCATGTATGGCCTTTGTGCTTCTTTCTTAGATATAGTTGGAAGCATCTTTGGTGTTATCATATTATTTATAATAGTACATGCTTCATGTTTGAATGATCTCGCAGTTGTTTTTGAGCTGTCACTAGTGATATTAGGAGAAATTGAGAAATGCATGTGGAATGTAAAATTTATTTTTTCTAGACAAAGTCATTGGGTGTAGAGAGAATACTGATCATAAGGTATCTAAATTGCACCACGATTGCATGCTTAGTTCTTGAGACTTTTGATTGTTGCCATCTTCTAGTGCTTGATGATTGTTGGCATGGAGTGGACTAAGCTTAAGCTTGGTAAGCTACCCATGAGTTTAGAACCCTTGGTTTACTGCGGATGCATCTAAATCACATATGAACTGCTCTACAAGGTTACGAGGAAGGAGTTGTAAAGGGGTCCACATGGAAACTTAATGGTGTCTTCGGGTTTCAGGATTCTTGGGGAGGGGGGAGGAATTGCGTGTTGGAACATACATGTCGGAGGAGTTTTAAAGCAATTGTATATTGGCGTGCATTGCACGTGCAAACTTACTAGTATAAGAAACGGCGGAGAGAAACTACGGTGGGAAGAAGCTTCTAGTAACAGGTTTCTCCAATTATTTTGAGCTTCCAGAAATTAGGCTTATTTGATGGATGGCGGTTATGAAACCTAGTGGCGAGGCAGAGGTGTGTGATGTAGGAGGTGTCGGTGAGTTTCTCTTTCTTCTTTTCTTTTCTAATTTAGTGGCTAGCCGTTCTGGCTCACGAAACTGCTCTCGGCCAATTTTTTGAATTGCACTACAAGTTTGCTTCTCTGTGGAAATAAGCTTTTGTTAAGCCAAACAACTCTTTTGGGTTTTGTTACGTGTATTTTACGTCATCAATATTGTGGCTCATATGATCAGTTTTGAATGTTATTTGCCATTATATATTTTTAGTTGATTTACGAGACTTTCCTACAAAGTCCATTTCATTGGTATTTAATTTCTAGGAGACAAAAAACATCTTTTTTGTATTTTTTAATTCCAGGGACCTTCTGAACACATAAAAAATCGAAGAAAAAAATACCTGATCAATTTTTTACCGAGAAAAAAATCGTGGGCGATCAAAGAAGCACGCGAGGGAGGCCACAAGGGCCAAAAGAGCACAGGTGGCGCGCCCTACTTGGCTGGGCGCACTACCCATGCCCAAATTGGCCTCGAGCATCGTCTCGGGCCCCCCTTTTACGGACATCTCTATCTCGCCAAAAAACCGAAGCAATATTTTTCCCGAGATTTATTGAGGCGGCGGCGGAGGCGAAAGTCCTCTCATACTTCGGGAGAGGGCAGATCCTGCCGCACCGATACCTCCGGTGAACGGGAAATCAACGTCATCGTTATCACCACTCCTTGACGTAGGGGGGGGGGACATCTCCATCAACATCTTCACCATCACCATCTACGAGATCAACTTCATCCTCCTCATAGTTTGTGTTTGATTGAACCCTGGATATTGTTTTAAAGCCTAGTTGTATGTTTGTGATTTGTACTTTGTCTTTCTTTGATGGAGAGATTATACTTTTAGATTATGTTGTAACCATTATGTCTCTGATCAATATCATGGTTGGCACTTGTGAGTAGTTTCCCACGTTTCTATATAATGTGCAATAAGTATTTGATTAAGCTTTTATCTTTTACTAGGAAATTTGCCTGTGCGTTGCGACGGGTGAATCCATCGATCTCCTCATCTCCACCGTGGATGATCTAGAGATGGGAATGAAGCCTAGGAAACTTTTTTTTGTGTCACCTCCGCCTATGGCATCTACAATGACGGTGCTCCCCTAACCCTGATAAGTCCATACCATGAGCGTGGCGTCGGGTACCTCCTCTCATTGCTGGAGAGACAGATACAGAAGCAAGGCACATGAGCTTAAAAAATAGTCAAAATGCAATTAAGCCAATGACCAGTCGAGTAGCTTGCTATACTTGCAATATTCCACCAGAACAAACACATTTCTATACCCGCAAAAAAACAAATATATCTCTATGTGTGTAAATGACCTGATAAATCCGGATGATATTGGGGTAGATGGAAAAGCTCAATCATAAGTCTTGATTTCTCTCTTTGATGGAAGAGAAGATATAAGAAACACAAATACGATAAGCCATTCGGCCTATAAAATATTCCAGCTGCTAATATTACCAACACAAAGCACAATGGAAGGCGATCTTTCCTCTTTAGCATCAAAACTAAATGTATCCTTCAGCTTAAAAAAACTGAATGTACCCTAGACTGTTCTGCCCAGATTGTAGTTCTTTTAACACATCAGAATGCTTGCCATGAGGAAAAATCAATCAATGATCCATGTGCAGTGAAGAAGAAAAACCTGAGAGAGCAAACAAGCGACGCGCAGATTCCGCACAGATTCCGCAGCTGATCTCGGGCGAAGCTGATATCATAGCCACTGTTTCTATTCAGTCTTTTTTAAGATTCGTGCCAATGGTTCCCACGTGAAAAGGGAATCTGCAGCTGTCATATGTACAAAAATAGAAGTACTTTTCACAAATACTACATGTACCATTCACACAAATTTGGAAGGACTTGATAAAATCAGTACTATATTTCGCAGAACTACATGGACGTAGTGTCCGGACTGTATGCCCCAGTAATAGAGAACTCTATAGATGCAGTTTACAAAACCACTTTTAAAATATTGAATATTAGACTCATTTTGAAGAGCTCGTCGCGAGGAAGTCGAATATGAAAATAAAAATTCATTTGAATTTATTACGTGAAAGTTGTGCTAGTTTTTCAATTGGTAGTGTATTTAAAGAAGAGAATCTTGTAAAGTGGGTAGTCAAAATCGTGGGACCCAGGGGTGGACATCCCTATGTCATGCAAGGGCCCAGATATCACAACGCCCGAGATCAGCTGCGGGAACGCATTTTCGGCAAACAAGCCCAAACAATCAACGCTGCAGGAGTAGTAGATTTGAAGAGTGATTAGCGCTGATCATGGTAGAGCTGGCTACCGTGCGTTAGTTCGCCGGCGGCGTTTCGCTGGGCCGACGATGGGGCGGAAGCCGGACGCAGAGTGGAGCGGCTTGGCTGCAACCGCGCCGCCGCCTGAGGCCAGAGTGCCCGGTCGATCTGTAGCCCGTAAGCGGCTTCCCGCAACTTGTACAGAGCGTTCCTCGGACCAAGCTCCTCGATGCTCTCTTGCGACACCGGCGCGATCGGTTGTGGCCCCATTGTCGATTGTCGGTCACGCGAACACCACCACGTCCAACACCGGCGCCATCTCCCCGACACGAACTCGTCCGCCACCACTGGCCACTCCCGCCCTACCCTGTAGCTCGCCCCTCTCGGCCGAGTTCAGCACGGCAGTACATCGGAAACCAACGGGCGCGCGTGGGCAGAATCCGCTCGAGTGCGTGCAGAGACAGGAGATCCTGTCCTGCTACCAGCCGGAGGCCGTCCTAGACAGGTCCCACGGCACCGCCGTCCATCTCCTGGCGCCCGACGTCGTCCTCTTGTCTGAACTTTAGCAGCCGTCGGCCGTCGCCAGCTTCCGTTCCTCCTCGTCTTGGCCATGAAGAGCTGGCGGCGGCGTGGCCTTCCTGTTGTCCTCCTCATCTTCTCTGTAGTAGTTGTAACACTCGTTGTCGCTTGCTAAAGGAAGTCCCTCCTCGTCCTTGTCTGTGGCCTGTCTATCATCCGCCGCCGGCGTGGCCTCGTCGACCAGATCGACATCGTACTTTTCCTTCCCCAATCCCGACTCTTTCTGGTCTGCGCTGCCACCGGCCGGGCGTATGATCGATCACGGCGTGGGCCTGCCCAATCCCTACTCTTTCTCGTCCTGGCTACGGCCGGCCGGGTGCCTGGTCAATCAAGACTTGGTTACTTATATGATGCCAGTATAGATCACGTTCTAGATGGACTCTGTTTCCGCGTGTGGCCTCAACCTACCATAGTTTGTTGAGGATAGCATCTAGCGTGTTGGAGCAAGACTCTACTGCCGGTAGCCAGCACGGGACAAACTAAACCAAGGATTGGTGGGACGGGACATAGAAGACGTAAAGTGGGTTGGACGAAAGCGTAAAGTGACGGACCAAACCACGGAAACGTTAGCTCCTTTATTATTACTAGCAAAAGTGCCCGTGCGTTGCATCGGAAGAAATAAATACCCAAACTTTTTAGTAAGTCATCCGTGTTAGCACTTCTCTTTTTCACCGTCATCGATTGTGGTTACGGATATATAGCATTGCTACGGTTAAAAATGCAACTAACATAATAAATTTTTGAAACTTAAATAAAAATGAGTGAAATATACACAAGTCTGTAGGTAGTAACAGAAATATATATATCAATGCTTTATAAAGGATTTTTTTTACAATATATACGATAGGAATCGTTCATAAGTTTCTTCCAAATTACGCACAACTCCTGGATAAATATCTCCATTGCTGAAGTTTGATCAATAGAAAGTTACAGAACCCGCCCAGCAGCCGGCCATCACCCGCAGCCTAGCATGCACCTTCTAGGAACAAACGAACTGAGCAAAAACAAAAAAAAGGATGCACGTATGTAGGGGCAGGAACTCTTCTCTAATGTTGAGATCAGCCTACAACACCCCACTCATATGCAGACATGCAGTAATCCATACATCTGCCACACAGCACGGCTACAGATGCCCTCTGCACGTTATCTTCATAAATTTTTTGTATGCAGTTGGCATTATCTCGCACTCACTATTCCATGTTTAAATTCACCTCTAAATATTCATCATATAAATAGATTGTAATCCTAAGAATCACGGTCGGAGAAAGCCAATAAATTTATAGAAAAATACTTGCCTGTTTCTATTAAGAAGAGCTGCAGACCATTAGTTTCGTTTGGATGGTGTCCTGCTGGTCTTGACAGAAGGCATCTTTTGGACATCAGATCAGCCGACACAATGTCGAATAATTTTTTTGCTTAGCGGTAAGTCCACATCGCTCCAATCTCCACCTGGTCGCTGGTTGCAACTTCTTTTCTTAGGACGAATTGGGCGCAACCCTGGTCACGCCGTACGCCACGCCGGCCGCACAGGCAGCAGAAAATCCCCAACAGGAATAAAGCAACGAGTGAACGTCATCGCTGGGGATCAATCACCATCTAGTCGATCTGGGATTCGTCCGCCAAAAATCACACAATTTCAGGGGTCTCGATCTCGGCTGTGGGGATCAATTAGCACCTCGCCGTTCCGGATTCGTACGCTAGAAGACTCACAGCTTCAGCGGTCGCCGATCTGGAATTCGTAGGCCGGAAGATTCATAGCTTCAGCGGTCACGAGTGCGTGAGTTGGATCGATGTAGGCGCTCTGTGGCCGCGCGCAAAAAAGAGTGCGGCCGTCCCGGCATCAACATCGGCTGATTCCATGGCTCAGAGGTGCTAGGTGTTTGGCTCCAAGCTCTGGCCGGCAAGATCGGAGGATTGCGCGTCTCCTTGAACTGCAAGGTAATCAGGGAGTTTCGATCCGCGGCAGAACTCGGGAGAGAGGGAGCTGATTTATTTCCGCGTGGGGAAGAGAGAGTCCATGTAGGACGGGGCAGGGGAGCGATGGACTTCGACTCTTACACGGCAGGAGGTGCGTAGGCGTAGGTCTCGCCTCAGGAAGCGGTATACGGCCCGCGGAAAGAACTGAACATGACGAACCGGTACGGTGGCAATCTGCAGTATTATGCGATTTGGTGGGAGGGTAAATCGGTCCAAATAAAAGTTGGACGAAAATTTTGGCAGAAACCTTAGCTCCTTTATTATTAGGTATAGATATAGACTAGCAAAAGTGCCCGTGCGTTGCACCGGGATGAACGAATACTAACGCTCCATCAGATAGTGGTGGATTTAGCTCAATTTGTTATGGTGGGACCCATGTTAAATTGGGCTGTCCGGCCTTTTTTTTATTTTAGGTACGTTTTCTAACTGATATATGGTGTGGGCCAAACCTTAGGGTGGGTTGCCCACCCTTTCACTCACCTGGCTCTGCCACTGCCACCGAACCATCTTTATCGCCATCGTCGGTGGTCATGTTCTTTTCCTAGTCATGAGGACCAATATTATATCTAAGCTAATACCAACAGCTAGCTCCAATTCTTATGATTAGAACAACAATTTATCTACATAAGAAGCAATAAAAATTAACAATACCTTGACAAGTGAAAAAAGTAGCTAAAGCAAAGAAATTATGCAACACCAGCTTGATCCTCTTCGAGCGTTGCACGACATCACATCACTTGCTCCAATGCGGTATTGTGAGCATCAAGAGCATAACTCTGAGGCGGCTACTGAAGCATCTCAATGGAAGCTTCTTCACATTAGGTACACACATTATCATCCTCTTGGTTTGGATCACCACCGGTGCCAAGGCCATATATCTCACCGTCGTGGCAGTCGTTACAGCCAATGGCGGGCTGCACTGCGTCCAACACAATAGGAGTCACCGGCTGCTGCTGAAAAGGCACCTCCTCACGTGGTGCCTTGGTGAGTTCAACTGCGACATCAGTTGCACCAGCGCCAATCGATGTAATGGGGGTGCATATCCGAATGCCCCATGGGCATGCACCTTGTCTACTTCTCCGTAAAACCTACCACGTTCAGGCCATCGTGGCGCCAAATGGGTGTAGCTGAGGCACGCCTTGTCATCCAACATGGGGCATCCTCGTGTGCCAATGTGGAGGACCGCGTCGCAAATGAGGCTACTACACAATGGCGGTCTGGGGCTCGAACAACCTGGTGTCCCTTCTCGCGTGAGTCCAATTGAGGCGACGCCGATGTCAACCCATGTCAGGAGCTCCTCTCTCCCAGATTGCGCCTCACATCACACCACCATATCTGACAATTGGGCAGCTAGCATCGTCGTCTTCTTTATTGGCATGTAGCTTCTGTCGATCGCTTCAACTCTAACTCCACTCCAACAACCTTACAACCTGCCCGGTCCACGCCAGATGGCTCGCATGAATCATGCAGTTGGCGGCAGCTATGACTCTAGCCAAGGAGTCTGCCCCATACCAACATGTCACAGATGTCTATATAGTACAACATCATCGTCACCAATCCGATCCATCGTCCGTCCTTCCCACATATTATCCAACAACGTCAGCTAGCTGTGTTTGGTCAAAATATAATTTCCCAGGCACATCTAGCAACCATGTTAGTAATTTTGCAAACACAATAACGCTACGTTTGATCAAAATAAAATTCCCAAACAGATGTAGCAGCCATCCTTCAGTGCAGGCATTAGAGCAGGCATCATCCCCATCGCGGCCGCATCCCAGGCAATCAGCGTACGCATCCCCATCCCCATCCAAGCCAGCATCCTCATCGTTGATTTTTATTTGGAGTGATCCAGTCCAGCAGCACGCACGGCCGAAAAGAAGCACGATGAGTCGACGACCGCCCGCCCAGGTGACACAAGCAGAACGCGTGAAATCAAACATCGGTTCGTGGGATTGCCGCCGCGGATCAGCTCGCGCCCCCGCCCGTCCAGCCTGCATCTCTGTCGCTCCAGCTGCCAATTCTGTTATAAGTATGGAGAAATAACACCAGACAATCGATTATACTCCTCTGCACAAAATCAGTGTGAATCCATGAAAATGTTAGATGAGAAACTGAAAGAACACAGGACCACGCACGGTTTTCCTTTTCAGAAAAAAAATCATCAAATACATGCTGTGCTATCAAAGCAAATAAAATAGAGAAACTCCTCATCTGCGGGTTGGAAACATGGTGAACTATTCGCGAAAAAAAAAAGGAAACATGGTGGAACCGTGGAGGGCTGCTCCAAGTGGTGGCCGGTAGAAGTGCGATTGGCTCGACGACACGGCCGTGTGGCCTCGATCCCTTGCATACCATCTTCCTCCATTGGCTCGCAATCGCGGCTGTGCAGACTGGCTTCGGCCCATTGAATCTCTTCTTCCTCTCTCCCCTCCTCCTCCTCCGATCTTGATTCCAGCCCTCCCCTCCGTTGTCCGCATCGATTCTTGGCAAAGACCGTCTGTAATTGCAAATTTAGAACTGTCTGCAACTACAACACTTTCAGAACCGAGAACACGTCATGCTTTATTGGCAAAGGTAAATTGAGTGAATACATACCGTGATAATAGATTTGGCTACTGCAATTGGATGACGGCGTTGCGAGGTACTCATGCTGGAGTCAATGGAGCAGAAGCAGCTACGTGTAAATTGGGTTCTCTTCATAGATAGTCCAAATTCAGAAACTGATTCTACAGCTGTGTTTCGATTCATCGCATGTAAACTGTAAAGGTGTCCTGGTACAGTATAATAGCGCCAACTAACCTTCACTTATGATTAAATTTTCCAAACAACCCGAGCACTACCGATGATTCCTCCTAAACTGGCTGATCGGAGACTTCACTGAACGGAAGGCGTAGGCAAAGTGCTTGTCCTCTCCCAAGATCAAAGAGAATCAGGATCTTTCCCCTTCCCAATTGGACAACCAGCCAGATTATAGGAGAAGATTCGGAACCGGTCTAGCAGCTTGAGGCGTTCCGTTGGGCCTCCCAGTGCATGTCCCAGGCGGTCTTGGAGTGGAAGACGACGCCGGCGGAGTAGCCATCGGCGGCGGCGTGGCGGCTGCGCAGGGAGGGGCCACGTGCAACCAGAGGATCGAAGGTGCCCGTATTGGCGACATCGCCGCCCGAGTCAGATCGATAGCTCTCCTCGTCAATCCAAAGATGGAAGCTCGAGGCAAATCTTTGGGATTCTCTGATGGGAATCGAGAATCCACGGAGCTTGGGAAACTGAACAAACTGTATCGTGATCCAGAATTTGTTTTTGCATCTTCCACCGAAGCCGATCTAAAAAAAAGAGGCAGCAGATCGGCAGTGGGGGAAACGAGCACCAGCTGGGTCACGCGCCCATTGCCTAGATCCGCGGCTGCCGCGCTCAAGTCCATCGCCGACACTGGGGCGTCCTTGGTGACGGTCGTTGAGGGCTGCTACTTCTCCAACAAGCTTGAGATCGGTGTGCTTCCATCAACGCTTGGTTCGGGGAACTGGTCGATGCGCTCTGCCCCATGGCCGCATACCTCCTCGTGAGCCAAGGCTTACGCGCAGCAGCTAACCGAACCAACGACGAGCGGAAGTGGCGGCGGTGCGGGAGGAGGAGACGGGGCCAGGAGGAAACCAATGCGACGAAAATCTTTTTCTAGGGTTTCTATGAGAATCACGCTTAGACGGAAGGATCATATATGGGCTGGACTTTCGTGAGGAGGGGTAAGAAATCTAGATCTCGATTCGATAGGATTCGAGTTTGGTATGAACAATTGCGGGACGGGAGGAAGCAGGACACAGAGATGAAGATTGGACTGCGGGTTGAATCAACCGGTACAATGGCATCAGTGCGTTATATGTATTTTAGTGGGAGGGCAAAACAGTCCAAATAAATGTTGGACGAAAATTTTGGCAGAAGCCTTAGCTCCTTTATTATTAGGTATAGATAAAAGTTGGACGAAAATTTTGGCAGAAACCTTAGCTCCTTTATTATTAGGTATAGATTATTATTATTATTATTATTATAGGTATAGATATTGTTCTATTTTTTTGAATTTTTATATTGTTCTATTCTATTTTGGTTCTATGCAAACGTCGAATCCCTATCAAGTGAAAATGATGTGTTTGGGCCTAATAAGGATACAGGTAGTAGGGCTGGTTCACGATCAGGCCGTTGACGGTCCAATGGACCCGATCTGATGCATATGCACTAGGAGTACAAAAAAATGCTTCACGCAAGGTGGTCTCGGTCAAATTTGGCCTGCCAAGCATGAGTTTCCATTTGTCCCAGCGGAGGTTGCTCAAAAAAAAAAGGTCCCAGCGGAGAAGCTGAGCAAAACAGCGATCCCCGGCGGCTAACCTGGATCCAAATCCCTACCCACCTTCTCTTCTCGATTTCCCTCTCCGTTGGCCAACATTTACAAGGGGCATACAGATTCGCCGGAACCTTTTCCGAGCGTTTCCTCTCTTAATTCCTTCACCGTCTGTTCTCGGTGGCTCTCAACTGCGCAGAAGGCGGCGGTTTGGAGGACGGCGAGCCATGGGCGAGGGTGGAGACGGAGGCTCCTTCGATTTCCGTCGACTTCTTTTCGGTACGAACTCACTATATCTTAATCAATGAAACCGTGGAGCCGTTTACAGCACCTTATCTTTGTACCATATATTTGCAAACGGTATTGTGCCTATTACATTTTGTGGACGTTCGTACCTGTGAGACCACAATGCAGTTGATGTGAACCTACATACAAAAAAAATACAGTAGCGCATACAGACATTTCGTTTATCAAGATATGCAATTTTATCTTTTACGGGAACTGCTTTACTGGATGTGGACTCGAAGGGTACCTTCTTATCCTATAGTGTACAATTCGGGGAGATATTTGATGCGTTTTTGCCAATTCCAGACGGTGCCATAGCTGGAGCAGCTGCAGGCGTTGTTGTGGAAACAGCTTTATATCCGATCGACACGGTTAAAACCAGGCTCCAGGTAAGTAAAATACAGGTTTACATTTTCAAAGATTGCTCTGAAAATTAGCACAAGTATCAAGTAAAAGGCTCTACCGTCTGATTTCTACAGGCTGCAAAAGGCATAAGTAAGATTGAATGGAAAGGCTTGTATGCTGGGTTAGCTGGAAACATTGCTGGCGTTCTTCCGTGAGTATATATATATATCAAAGAATAGCATGTTTCTTTTAATGGTGCAGAATGTGTTTCATGCTGTCTGGTGCAGTATTGTCTGAGATCAGCTGTTGTCAAGCATTAAAACACCATGTTGCCTGGTGCAATATTGACAGAATGTGTTTAATGCTTCGAATACCGGTGGACAATTGTCACGTCACAGCGGGAATTTTGAGCATATTACATTGCACATAGTACATCAGATCAAGAGCATTGATAAAACCGAAAAGAATGCCCTGCAGTGGCACTCAAGAAATGGACAAAGCAGGCATTGTGTCTGTGTAAAATCTCATATGCAACCAATAATATGTAGATTAGCGAACAGCTAAACAGTTAAATGGTGAGTGTAATTTAGCAAATGGAAATAGAATAAGTAATCAAAGAAATGATAGTTAAAATGACATGTTGTTCAAAGTAAACTTGATGTGAAGTGAGCTAGGCTATTCGAAGGAAGTGGGCTGTATTTTGGAGGAATTATTAGGAGAAATGTGGTTTACAACTCTTAATCTAATGACCATAATTATCTTAATCTAACAACCATAATTATTTGGGACAATGTGGACTAACATGAGCAGAGATTTCAAATCTCAGTGTATCACTTGTGTAAGATATATAGATTAGTTCTATTAGCTTGAAATACTTCAAATACTAGTTCCTTTAACTCACTATGAGCCATGCGTCAAACACTAGTTCTATACTTCTATTCACTTGCAGTTCCATGTTGTCCTAGTACTGTATACAGAAACTCAGGATCTGATTTCCAAGGTTGATCTCACTTTTTCCTGGATAAGTATTGCTATATATCGATGTTTGAGGTCATGATTATATCATTATTATAATTATATTGCAACATATCCATGTTTATGTGCAATCTCTAACCAAATCCATTTTTTCAGCGCTTCTGCAATATTTGTGGGGGTATATGAACCAACTAAAAGAAAACTGCTGGAAATTTTTCCTGAATATTTGAGTGCTGTTGCTCATTTGGTATGCTAGCATGAAGCTAACCCATCATGAACTTGTCAATCTTCATTCTTTTCTAGTTGATTGGTGGATATTTTACTGCTAAGATTAAGAGGTTTTCCTTCCTGTTTTTTTTTTTTTACACCTTTGAACTTTTTTGTCTTATAAGAACTAAGAATCATGATGACATTGTTTTCTGAAGAAGTATATCCTACAGACTGCAGGGGCAATTGGAGGGGCTGCTTCTTCTCTTATTCGTGTTCCTACAGAGGTATGGTGTTTTTTTTGTATTTGACACCTACCTACTAATGTTTCTCAAGTTTGAATTGCATTTGACTCCATTCAGGTGGTTAAGCAAAGAATGCAACTGAGTGAATTCAAGTCTGCACCTGATGCTGTCCGCCTTATTCTTCGTAAAGAAGGAATTAAAGGTCTTTATGCTGTACGTATTTTAATTTTTAAATGTATTCCATGAAAAAAAAACCTTCTATTTTATTTTATTAGGGAAATTGTAGTTAGGTTCCTATGCCAGTTCTAAGTTCAGTGGTTCCTCTGTTCCTTTTGTTTGCAGGGCTATGGTTCTTTTCTGCTCCGAGATCTGCCATTTGATGCTATTCAGTTCTGTATATATGAGCAACTTCGGATCGGCTATAAACTGGCGGTATTAATCTTATTTATCCTAAATATCTTGGGACGAAATTTTATGTGCTTTGCTAAGTCACGACTTGTATTCATTTGTACTGAAGTGCATCTGTAGATAATAGTCTGAAAAGCTTCAAGCATCCTCCACCCTTTGTGTATGAGTCTTGATGCTTGATGGCAGCCGATTGATCACCTTTTGTGACTGGCCATACCATTAGATAAAAGTAAAGTGGGAGACTTATGATTATAAGAACTTGAGCTATGAGAGTAGTGTAAAGGGAAACAGGACTCACTGAGGGTTATAGACTAGTAGTGAGTACGTGTTTGGTGATCAAGGGGACTGGAAACAAGACCCAATGCAGGGAGGTGTCATATACTCATATCCATGGCGTAAAACGTAGCGAAGCATACTTTATTGAAGAGGACAGGGTAGTAGAGGTCTAAAAGTAGCACAATACTCTACAAAAAAAGACATCATGAGAAATTTGTATGGTATGCAGAGGGACCATAACATGGATAGCTTGTGTGCAGTCGTTCGCTACGTACAACATGCCATCATGCATAACATAACATAATATACACAGCCACTAAAATAGAATACCTATTCAGGAACTGTATTGGTCATTAGCCATAACTGCATTTTGTTTAGACTCTCCAATTGAACGGCAGGCATATTTCTAATCGTTGGCACAGAAAATATCACTGGTTTGACATTCAAATAAATATGAAATACGGACACATTGAATTTCGTGCGCAAATAAAACGAAAAAATGCAAATAAACAAGAATGTGCAACCAGTGCCATTTTTGCAGTTGATTGAAGTAACTTGTGCTGAATTTATCCTTATATTGGCCTAAATTGAACATGAATAATGCAAATGATTAACATTTGTCTGTGTGTGGTTCTCTGTTCTCATTCTGCAATATGCCATAGGTGATGTACCTGTGTGGCATGCACTGATGCACCCTCTTTTAGCAAAGTGGTGGCATAAAACACTATTATCCCTGCAAAAGAGTGGCTCCACAATAGCTACTGCAGCACGACACCATAATCCATGAGCTATCACTGGTTTGCTTCTATTTGTGTTCTGTGATTTAGGCCAACATAGTAACAATACTCAGCACAAGTTACTTTGAATATCACATTTGATGCCATTCTCTTATGTTTTATCTTTGATGTGCATATGTTTGGTTTCAGTGCATGCAGTTTTCCATCTATGATCATATTTACGTAAATTTGCATTGGTAATCTTCCAACTATGCAAGTTTGGTTGCCTGTTTGAACTTCAGCGGTTGCAAAAAAAAAGGTGAACTGGAGCGAACTTAAGTTGTGCCAATGCAACTCATGATTAATGAGTACAAAGCACAACGGGGAGCTTGTACAACTTTTTTTTTCCGCGAAAACGCAAAAAGCATTGTGTTTCGATGCATTGATAGAAAAGGAGTTTATACACAAGTCCAAAGAAGGACCAACACCTCGCCATACAACTCAACCCACGGAAACTAGTCTAGGGGAGCAGCAGGCGAATGCCCCAGGCCCCTGCGTGCACCCACGACCTAGCCTCGGCCTTGATCGTGTCCAGCAGGGAAGCCACCGAGGGCTGCATGTTCTCGAAGACGGCCGCGTTGCGGTGTCTCCAGATCCACCATGTCTTGAGCATGATCAGCAATGAGGTGCCCCTGCGAAGCATGCTAGGGCTGGATCATAGCACAGTCGCCCACCAGGTTTGTACAACTTGATGGCAGCAGCCTCCTCTTTGTCCATGAGTGAATAAGGAGAGCAGCATGCAAGCACAATGGCTGGCGGTGGCATGAGCAGTCACGTGAATACCCGATCTGTTAGATAATATCAAGTCTGATATAGCTATCCAAGTTGCAGCAGTGGAGAATCATAACTTGCATAATCTGAATTCCAAATTTCTAAGGGAGCGGCGGCAGGGTAACGAAAAAGTGGTGAGGGCCTCCGGAAATTGTTGTGGCGCTGCTGGAGGAGGTACACCAACACATGATTGGGGGCAGTACGTATATGGTTTTAGCTTGAACTCTGATAACACGGTTAACTCAGCGAGTACCATTCCAGTGAAATGTGGCGACACAGTTATGTACATGTATCGATGGACTAATAGGCCAAATACACAAGAAAGCTACCCTCATTTATAAGATTATCATGGTTACCTAAACCCAGCTTTGGATGTTGTTTTCGAACAACCGGCAGGAGCACTGCCTTTTCATATAGATTGAAAGGAGAAAATTATGTACAAAAGAGAGCATTTTTGTTAGAAGGCAAACAAGGACAAAACCCTTAAGAGAACTTCCTGGAAAAAAACTCATGGGGGTACGAAATTGTTTGGCTCAACAGCACAGAGACGACGCAGGTTGATGTCAGCGAGCGTGAGGTGAGTCATCTCAATGTACGTGAGGCTCATGCCGGTGAAGATCCGCTGATTACACTCCTTCCGTGTGTTCCAAAGGATGTAAAGGAAGATACCACTCCGCTGGCGGCGCTGCTTCTTGGAGGCTGAATGGAGCATGGCGTTCCAACAGTCATCAATTCTGGCAAAAAGCCAGGCGGAGACACCTTAAGCCAGACGTCATCTAATGCAGTCACAACATGATTTCAGACGGCAGCGATGAATAGGCAGTCCTTGCATAGGTGGGTGGCGGCGTGGCGCACTAGTGGGCACTTAGACATAGCTGACAAATATTTGCCACTAGCAAATTAATTGAGCCTAAATATAGATATGAGAAAGTGGTTAGTTTAAGTACTGTTGTGTAATGACACTGAAACTCCTTAAAATTGCTATGGCTTACTGATCATCCTGTATGTAAATGTTCATTGGATCCAGGCAAAGAGAGACTTGAAAGATGCAGAGAATGCAATTATCGGTGCTTTTGCTGGTACACAACCCTCTCTTCGTTTTATTCAGTTTTTCATTACTCTCTTAATATCTGATATCAAGCTAAATTTGGCCTTGTTCATCATAACGTTCTACGAACAATTTTATGTTCAGTATCTGTAACTGGCAATCTTCATATTGTCAGGTGTATTTACTGGGGCTGTAACAACACCCCTTGATGTCTTGAAGACAAGATTGATGGTTCAGGTGAATCCTTGTGATTCAACATTTCCGATGGAACACATTTTTTGCTAGTTCAACATTTTCTCCATATTACAGGGTCAAGCAAACCAGTACAATGGAATTATTAGCTGTGCTAAAACAATTCTACGGGAAGAAGGTGCAGGTGCTTTCTTGAAGGTAAACAGCAGTCAACTGGATGCTTTATTTATGTTAGTTACAATAACAATTAATATACAGGACACATCAATAGTTAACCTGAAAATGGGGCGACCTTTACTGTCTCTTGCATTTCAAATACCTTACCTGAACATTGCCACTTGAAATGTCTTGTGATATACTGCAGAATAAGCGAGACAACCTAGAACTTGCACTTCTATGAGTTATCTCCGCTGGTGTGCACTTGATCAATGATGTTCTTCCTGCAGGGCATTGAGCCAAGGGTGTTATGGATTGGCATTGGCGGATCCATATTTTTTCTTGTACTGGAGAAAACAAAACTGATTTTAGCTGAGAAGAACAACCACAAAGAGGCCAAACACAGACTGTAGGTTCTGTATCAAGGCCATTTCATCAGTATATGCAGTGACCAGTGTGCTGTGCGCCTAGTCCAGTTTAGGAGCTCTAGTTCACATCCTTGTACACTGCCTTGCAGCGTAGAATTTGCTAGTGCAGTTTTCATGGGGTTAGCTTGTATACCCTACCTTGTTTTTTTAATGTTTGGCATGTTCTTAGAAGGGAGATGACGGGGGCGGCATTTTGGCTCATAGGAGCAAATGCTCCCATTATATAAAATAAATAAAAAGCAATTTTAAAAATGTCAAAAAATTCTGACATAAATTTTTTGGTGTACATCGTGACATTCTATGTTAGTACGCAAGTTTTCGTGGAGAAACAACATTTTATGTGGCGTGTACAAAAAAGACAAAGAAATACCCTGTACGTAGTCGTGTTATAGCATCAAAATTTGTCTTTTTTACAGAAGCAACAAATTTTTTTAGTTTTTTTTTGAAAACTTGTGTACCAACATAAAATGTGTAGATGTACATGGAAAATTTTATTTTAGAATTTTTTGACACTTCGAAATGTAGATTCACATAACAGGAGCAAATGCTCCTATGAGCCAAAGTGAATATCCCGGAGATGACACTTTATTCCGTTTCAAACATTGTCAAAGCAGCCAGAACAGTAGCTTTCAGGGGTTTTATATTGGTCCTACAAGATGCCCAAAATACAAGTACATTGGCTTTTCAATAGGCAAAAGCCATAGATACTGTGCAGATGTATCGATTGTTTGACTTTGACTGAGGATGATACAAATTTAACCAGGAGCGCGACGGCCAGGCTGGGCACCGGCGAGTGTATGTGGTGAAGCATCAGCCATCAGGTAGGTCGCCTCATGGCCCGTGCTTGGTTCACGGGCAGAACTAAGAGCATCTCTGCGTCCCTCAATTCTTGCGCGATTTTGGGGTTTCGTTTCTTGCGCGTTGGGGACGTCGCTCCCGATCGCGTCCCCCAAACAAAATTTCGCAAATTTTAAACTTATCTAGATTCGATTAGATTCGTCCAAACTTACATAGATTCGAACGAAATTTGACTAAATTTAAACTAAACCTAATCTAGAACCACTTGCGGCGGCCGTCGTAGTACTGCGGAAGTTGTACATCTCGTCGGTGACGACCTCCTGTGACGCGCTCGTCGACGGGCTCGTCCACGGGCTCGTCCTTCACCGCCGCTTGGTCTGCCTCGCCGTCGTCGGTGAGGTCCACCAGCGGCTTGCCGGAGTCGCGGATGGACATGGCGATCGCCGCGTCCGGTCGCCCCTCCAGCGTCCTTGTCGTCCATGGACGCCAAGAACGCCGCCCCAGCGTCCTCGGGGTCGTCGGCCGCGGCGATAAGCCGCCGCTCGTACTCCGCCCGGCGCGCCGCTGACGCTTCCTCCGGCTCCTCGCCGGGATGAGGAGGGCGCCGCCGCGCCTCCCTTGCTGCCGCCGCCGCTACCGCCACGCCTCGTGTTGACGGGCGTCGCCGGCTCCTCCAACCTCCCGTTTGGGGACGGTGTAGGCGCCGACCGGTACGACGAGGACGGCGTCGATCGCGCCGGTCCCGAGGAAGAAGAGTGCGAGGACGAGTCGTCGCCCTCCTCGGCCATTGAGGAGACGCCGGCGGCGACGACGGCATCTCCGCCTTGGAGCGCCGTTGCGGAGGCCGCGGATGACGTTCTCGAGGTGCGTCCGGGAACGCCCACGGGCGCGGCCTTCCTGTTCCAGCTGTTGGGGCCGCCGACGAGGTTGTCGGTCTGTGCATCTCGACGTGCGTCGCGAAGTACGTCGTCCACCGGCGTCGTTGTCGTTGACCGCCCACGTCGGATCCGCCGCTCCTCGGCGGTCGGTTGAGCCGACGGGCCTTGATGGCGTCCCTCCATTGGTCCGAGCCCGGCTTCGGCGGCGGGACGCCAATGCCGTTCACGGCCATCTTCCGGCCGCGCGCAGCGGCCGCATGTCCGCGGGATCGGATCGGCGTGGTGCGCACGCCTCCGCCACGGTGAGGCTGCCGCGGCCGAAGCCGTTCGCCGCGGCGATCTTGCGGGAGGAAGAGCTCGACATTTTGGAGCGGCGGAGGAAGATCCGGGAGGGGAGGCGGCGGCGAGAAGGTTTGTGAGCGAGAACTGCAGGGCGTCTTAAAACAGCGGCGGCCGGTGGTTGCACGCAATAACTCCGGCGCGGACGGCCACGCGGCCATGCACGACGAGACGCGTCCCTGCGTCGCCCGGGAAAACAGGGACGCCATTAACGTCGCTTGACCAAAGGTAGGCGACGGGGTTTTAGCCTTCCGTGCCGCTGACGCGTCGGGCCCGCGTCGGTTGGCTCGCTTTTCGTTGTGTCGGCGTCCCGGAGCGTCCCCGTGGGACGGGACGCTCGGCGCCGGACACCGTATCGGGCCGCGCCGACAAAAAATTGGGGGACGCGCTGGAACGCTTTTGGTCGCGCAATCCCCTGGGGAGACGCGGACGCGTGGAGATGCTCTAATGGGTCCTGGGACCTCAATTCTGTGAGGATCCAGTGGTTTGGCTTTCTGAGCTAAGAAGAACTAATCCTCACCTCATGGAAAATTCGATCACGATGAAGATGGGGATTGATAATGATCCCGGTTGGTGGTAAGAAATGTGACAGCCAGAACAAGATACATTTCGGGGAGAGAGCCCCACGTAGACAAAAGAACACACAATGTTCCAAAAGATTCCATAAAAAAGCTCTATGGTAGTGCAACCCGCTTAACTCCATACAGACCCTGAAACAACATAGAAATTCTGAAGACGAGAGTAACAACTTTGGTACGATTGTTCATAAAACAATACTTGAGTCCGACGTCGTTTGATTTGGCAAAAGGAGATCACTAGCTGCAAGTGGTGCGAAATTGGAGCAGTGGCCACTGAGCACGGATATCCATACAATATTCGCAGTTCAATTTTGCTTCCGATTTCTTGTTTCTTTCTACTAACATAAAACGAACCAAAAGTTGGCATCAAGGTCAAGCTGACGTCTGAGGCGGCTAATGAGCAAAGCCTCCTTTAATAATCTCGTTATTCATTTGCTGGGTTAAAGCTGACCTTTGAGGCGGCTATTCAGGACCTAAAAGTCGATTAGAAATTTATAGTAAAGCATTAGCGCATCCATTTTCATGAAAAAACAATGATGACCACCGGAGATAGATATGTGCACGATAACTATTTTCACTCTCACAAAGTACTACTTTCTTCGATCTGAAATAAATGTGGGAACTTTAGTTTAATTTTACTTTCTTGACCCATTGCCAACGTGTGAATGTGTGTATTGTCGAGTTCCTTAAACGGCATGATGTTGCAGTGCTAACCGTTCCTATTTAGTGGAATCAAATTATTCCCATGCACAAAATCTAGGCTAGGGATTACCTAGATGGACAGTTGGGCACCGACAAGACTTCAACAGCCCAACCTTGTCCTATCTTCCAATCGACACACAGCAAATAGTGGCAAGTGGGTGCAGTGGGTTGATTCAGCCTCAAAAAAAAAAAAATAGTGGCAAGTGGGTGCAGTCAAATACAGCAACAGTTGCGAGCCTCCGACCGATCGAGCTGATAAGAGCATCCCCACTCGTTGGCGCTCCCACGCCCAAATCCGGCGATATTTTCGTCCGGATTTGGCGTGAGGCGCTCCGTCCCCGGCAGAAACCCCCAACCTCGACCATTTGACATATTTCAAACAAATTTAACATAAAATTTAACAAGTTCGGCGACCAAGAGTACGAAAATTGCTGAAACAAATTCGGAGAAAATAATTGTACAATGTTTAACAAGTGCTGAAACAAATGAAGCACACAATTTCACAATTTTTCAAACAAATTAGACAGACTAGTTGGCGTCGGCGTTGGCGTTGCCTCGGAGCCTCCATATGTGCTCCACTAGATCATCTTGCAGCAGCTGATGCATTGTAGAGTCTCGAATCTCCTGACGCATAGCAATGAAGCCGGCGGCGAGAGAGATACGAGGGGCGGGGGAGATTTTGAGCGACGTGGCGGTGGGGTTCGTGCGTCGAGTCACCGACAGACGGGCCCTTCCCCGCTTTTCACTCGTCGGAGTCCTGAGCGCTCCCGGGGGCCGGGGTGGCGTGGGCTCGCTGGATGGATGAAGGGTCAAATCCGACGAAAACGAGGAACCGGGGCGCGCGGACCGATTCGCCGTCCGAATGTAAAAAATGCTCGCCGGGGGCCTGTTCGGGGGGACGAGTGGAGATGCTCTAATCAGCAGCTGATGGACTTCACCAAGCCCATGTGAGGGCATGTACAATGGTCATACGTAAGCTGTCTGCAAGCCATGCCAGCTAGGATATTTGGCGACGTGGAGGGGATAAAGGAAGGAGAGAGAAAGAGGGCGTCGGTAAGAGCAATTCCAATAGTATAGCCAACTGTTGGCTATAACAAGATGCCATGTCATTTGTAGTCACCATATAGCTAACATGTATAATAGTTGGCTATAAGAATGGACTACTTTACTAACATAACATTTCACTCTCACAAAGTCAGCACGTGCAAATTTGCTATTACATGGCCTTTCTCTTCTCTCCCTCTCCTCCTCCAACTCTAAAATATATTATTTATTAATGCTATAATTGATTACTCTATTGTACTTGCTCTAAAGATACAGACGGTCTACTCGCGTGAAAATCGCTCGCTACCGACTCCTCTTTTCCCGTTGTACGAATGGCTGGCGGTATCGTGGCCCCAAATTGGAATCGTGCTGCCTGTTTTCTGCACGGTAGCCGACTAGCCGAAAGCAGTTAAGAGTTTGTTCTGATTTCGTCAACATAATTTGCTGATTTATCGGATGGTACAGATAGCAAGCGTCTAAACGAATGTACATGCCCTGATCACTGGGTCACCGCAGCCATGTTGCCACGTCAGCGTGCGGTGTCGAGCCCGTCGCAACCACCATGCTGAGGCCAAACCACCCGAGCCAAAGCAAAACGGGGTTCTGCCTGCCGCAGCCGCTTACCAGGCTGCAGAATGATGAACAACTCCTAACCCACAGGTCACATCATACACTATTTATGGATTATTATGCCTTCCATTGCGTTTTACATGTACCCCTCCGTTCCAATTTATGTTACGCATAATTTTACATGAAAGTTAAGTTTTGTAAAGTTTAATCAATTATACAGTACTCCCTCCTTCTCAGTTTACTAGTCCTCCCCGTATCCCTAGGTAGCCAATTTGACATATATAATTTAAATTATATAATGTAAAAATTATATCATTAGAAAATAGAACATCTAAACTTTATAATGATATAATTTTTTTAATATATAACTAATGCTAACTTGATCAAATTTGCGACCTAGATGTACGTGCACGCCTTATAAACTGTGAGAGAGGGAGTAAAATATATTAACTTTATAATATGAAATCAATTCTACTAGAGTTAGAGTGATAATACTTTTATATTATATACATTTCATACCATAGATAATAATAATTTTTGCTATATAGTTGGTTCAATTTACAAAGCTTGACTTTAACTAAAATTTATATGCATCATATTTTAGGACCAAAGGAGTATGTGGATTGCCCAGAATCCAGACCAATAAACTAGTTTTCTACTACACAATTCTGCGAATAAGCCACACATGTATTTTAAGATGAAATTTGACCCAGAAAATAAGCAACAATATCTCGATAATATGTGCTAACTAATTGATACTATTAGATTAGGATTGAAAAATTCTTACTAGTGATACCAATTATATACCCAACATTTCTTATACATGGATTATTTTTCGGTCAAAGAAAACTTTCAAAAAGTGTGTGCGGCTTATTCATTGGAATATGGGGGCATTTTTTTTTATTGTATATGTGTAGCATTATTTAAAAACCATTACATGCTACCTACTTTTCAAATTATATGGCATATTTTGATTATTCAGATTTATGCTTTGACTAGTGATTAATCTAATAATGTGTACTTTATATTACAGTATGAAAAATACATCGTTAAATCATACTAATTTTTTCGGCATCCTAGTTTTGCATATTTGAACTTTACCTATGTATTTGATCAATAACATATGGTAAAAAACTCATAAAAATATACTGATAGAAACCTTGATTGCACTACAAGAATTCAACAGTATAAATTTTACTCCGAACAACATATAAATAGCGATAGTCAAAGTTGAACATTGAAAAAGATGTGCACCACGTAATTGTAGACAAATGAATTATTCAAAAAATAATGGACATAATTTAACTGTCCATGCTTGACCCTCGACCGCCAATTTATCTTCTGCTTTTAAATCACTGGTTAGAAAATCACGTCACATAAAATTACTTTTGAATACTCTCCACCATTTTTAGGGACAGTATACAAGATCGCCATACACAACAATTCATAAAAGAGATAATATTTGATTACTTCTCTAACTTCTTTATGTCCGAGGTCAAATATGAAGTACCCAAGATTCTTGGAAAAAATAAATCCTGGGACGACAGAAGCTATGAAACACTCAAAAGGCTATCTTCAGTATTGGACACGTGAAAGCACCTAGGCGGATGGTTTGCATGCAACTTTTTACAAGATATTTTGGCATCTTATGGGTGAGAAAGCCACTACTGAGGTGTTGAAGGCCATTGACTCATGTGCTATCTCAAATAGGTCTAATACCAAAGGCGCACTCATGTGAGGTGGTGAAAGAATTTAGGCCTATGAGTTTGTGCAATGTGATCTACAAAATTATAGCTTGAAACTTCATGGGATGATTAAAGTGATTTCTCCCCTGGAAGACTAATCACATACATGTTCTAGTGGTCTAAAGAGTGTGTGGATAAGATTACAAATAAAAAAACTGATAACGTAGAGTTGCGCGTGGTGAAATTTAATATGCACAAGGCGTATGATTGAGTGGCATGGGGGTGAACATGATGATCAAGTTGGTCTTTGTAAACAATCGATGAACCTTACGATGGCTTTGTGTCACTTTGGTATACGATAAAGTGAGAGTTAACTAGGAAAAAATCTTGTCAGCAGCGATGCAATTTATACTCTACAAGTTTCAATGAATATGATCTACCAAGTCATATATGTACATGTATATATATACTAGTAACCGCTATTAAGATATTGTTAGGCTTTATGATGTACATATATTTATATTAGTTTGTACACACAATATAGTTTATGTAGCCACTAAAGAATAATTCAAGAACCATTTTTTCGTAAATAATATTCAAATTGAGCACATATTAAGCAAGTTTTTCTTATGATATGCATTACACTTGTATAATAACAAATGCTACCACTACCAACATAGTTAAATGTGACTAACATAAAATATAATTAATAATCATCAATTCCACGGAATGCAAAAGGTAAATTCCAAAATGTATTAAAGTTCGGTGTAAATTGTAACTTATTTTAGTTCTCATTGAACCAAAACATTACTTTGGGCCGGCCTTGATCGGCTCAATTCGCGCGATGCCGATGCACGCATGACGCACAACGTCTTGGTGAACCAAAATTAAAGACACACGTATTTTTGACTTAGGTGAGACATTCTTAACCTAGGACAAATGGGCGCGCGGACCATGCCTTCATCACCCCATTTCCATCCCAAATTTGGTTCGGAAATGGGTTGGTCCGGGTATATTATAAAAGACACACGTATTTTTGACTTAGGTGAGACATTCTTAACCTAGGACAAATGGGCGCACGGACCATGCCTTCATCACCCCATTTCCATCCCAAATTTGGTTCGGAAATGGGTTGGTCCGAGCTTTAGAAAAACGAACAACAGTTTGGGGTCAATATTTGGTGCATGCATGTGTTCGCGTGAAGGTAAACCGGCCGTGTTGGTCCATTTGGATCTGCCGGAGGAGATGACCTTGAAGTTGTACAGAAGGGGTCTTTTAAGGTCCCCATCACACATGGAAGACCCTTTAATTTTGTGTGAGGTGCAGAAGATTGCTTAGGCCCAAAAAATCGACCGAATGCATGTGGCATGGGCAGGCTCCTTCGCATGAACAACACACACGAAACACATAAAATGAATGTCACTAAATTATAGCACACCATTGGAGCACGTAAAACCGTTATCATACATGGAAATCACCGCACACCCTTCTGCATTAGTAAATCGTGTGCAAGCTACGGATTGAAATTTTCTTATGCTTTGGTTTTTGGCGACATCTCGGACAGACGGAACCGTGTGTAGTGCATTTCTACCAAGTTGCCTATTGGGATTCCGTTCGATGCGTGTAGCCCGTTTACCTCGACAAAGTTTGATGAGTTAGTTGTGACACATAAACATGCCATATAGACGAAGAATGATGAGTTGGCTAATTAGGATACTTACGAACAATCCAAATTGATTGTAATTGCGTAGCTCGGCTTATGACGATTTCACGTCAGGAAATTATGACGTTCTTGACTCAAATCATCGTAATTTTCTAGGGTTTTGGCCCTCCCAAACAACTTACGACCATCTAGTGGAAAATTGTCATAGATTTATGATGATTTCACCTAGGGTCACTGATAAAAGGTCACAAGTCAACAAAATTATTGTAGTGCTCCTCCACAATGTCACGCATTGGCAACGAGCCAGTTTCCTCGGCCGCATCTCCAAGGGCTATAGAAAGTTCCAGACGAACACCGTCTTGGCACACGTCGGCTCTCTGGTAGACACACAAGTTTCGATACGGTTCTATGGTGGCCACACTAGTTTCATCCCCGGTGATGTAGCGTGTTGAGTAGGCGTCTCTGGTTGGGGAGGAGGAGCATTGCCTCCTGCCGTCGTACCACGACGGAGGCTCCTCCCCATCGTACTCCGGTTGGTCCTCCTAGGACCATGAGTACGAGGACGCGGCTGATGTCCTGGACGGGATGGAGGAGGCGTATATGTTGAGAAGGATGCCGCCTGTGCTGACCTATCTACGCATTGCGTTGTCCGGGGTTTCATGTTGAAAAATTCGACGATATTGTGCGGATTTGGAAAGGCAATACTTTTGATGGTTCCAAGAATCACATATAGCATGCATACGAGAATCCATACTATAAAGAGGGGCAAGCTGTCTAAACTAGTGGATGAATCTTGTTTGTCTCTCACTATACCTCAATCGTAGATCGGGTATAACCCTTTGAAATCTCTTATAGACATGTATCCTTTTATTCTCGGTGATACCATCTTGAAGCCAGAAGAACCGAGATGGGCCTCTATTGTGAGGCTGAGAAATTGGCACAACTAAGATGCTCCGACCTCGTAAAGTTGATGCTATCGAGAATTGCTACTAGATTTGAGAGTTAAGATATCCTACATGTTGGGGTTGTTACCATACTCGTAAGTAGGAGTAACCTGTTTTGAGTGGATGTGTTCATGTTCTTCTATTAACAAGTCATTTAGTCTCACTCTTGCTTATGTCATTCTCATTCAGGTTTTAGGTGTTTCCAAGTTTCTGATGTGGAATTGTGTGAGTTTTTAGTGTTATCATTACCAGTTCGCACCCGTAAGTTGGAGGTTGTGTTAAAATTTCAAAAGTTCGGGCACCACTGCAATATGATTCCGGGAATGATTCTATGGAGCAAACTATGAATTCACAGTGTGTGTGTTAGGTTCAGAACCGCCAACATTGAGCGAAGCTTTTCCTCTATGCATTTGAAAGGATCAAAGATCTGACCCTTGGTTAGTATCTCAATTAATCATGTTTTGTTGTTACCGATGATGGAATCATGAAGCATAATTATTTTCTATTGGCTACCTACATAATTAAAGGACCCATCTCTTGGGGTTCAGTTTGACTTTTTTGCAAAGAAGATTCTCTACTTCTGACTCGTCTAGTTCTTGATTCACATCATAAACAATAAAAATATTGGAGATATATGAGCATCAAACAATACTAGCATACTCCGTATTTCCAACATAAGTATCTTGCGAATTTCCTCCTTGGCAATCGATCGCTCGAGCGATCTGTTTTCTTGCGCGGCAGCGTTCACGCCATGCACGCAATCAATTTTCTTTTTGTCTCGTAGTGTTTAATTACGTTCACATGTAGCTTTGTGTTCACACTAACTGCTCACGTTCCCACTTGCAACTTGCAAGTTGCATATAGCCAAGAGCGTTCACACTGCATGCATGCATAAAGTATCTCATGAGTTTGCATTTAACGAGCCAACTTTTCAGCACGAGGCTAGCTCTCACAAGTTGCTGCATGCATGCACAGAGCATCTCGCTCTTTTTATTTCAGCACGACGCATACTTTCAATTCTCTTTATTTGCAATTCCCTTTTGACAATTCTCTTTTTTTGCAATTCCCTTTATGTTGTTATTACGTACGGCAATTCATTTTTTTGGATTAATTTTTATAATTCCCTTTTTCGGGTCAGTGGTTTTTAAGGGGGAAAATAACGGGTGAGAAGATCCACTTGCAACTCAAATGAACTACCACTTGCTAGTCAAATTAAGTACTAAAATATTCTAAATAAAATTTACTTTTTAGGGTTGCTAGGTATTTATATTTACCGTTGATAAATAACGGGGCACCAGGTTGATAACTTTTAAACAAAAAAAGAGTCGCTACATTTTTTTAATTAAATTTTTAGGGTTGATATTTATTTATATTTACTACTGATAAATAGCGGATCACCGGGTTGATAGCTTGTAAACTAAAAGAGAGTCGCTAAAATATTCTAAATGAAATACTTTTTAGGGTTATTATTTATTTATATTTACAGTTGATAAATAACGAGGCACCAGGTTGATAGCTTGTAAAATAAAAAATGTTCGCTAAAATATTCTAAATGAAATACTTTTTAGGGTTGGTAGTTTTTTATAATTACAATTGATAAATAACGGAGCACCAGGTTGATAACTTGTAAACTAAAAAGAGTCGTCAAAATATTCGAACTGAAGTTAGATTTTTAGGGTTGGTAGTTATTTATATTTACTGTTGATAAATAACAGGACACCAGGTTGATAGCTTCTAAACTAAAAAATATTCGCTAAAATGTTTAAAATAAAATTAACTTTGGGGTTGATAATTTTATACATTTACCATTGATCACTCAAGTACGGAGGGTTGGTTATTCAAAACAGAGAGGCTTGATAACTTTTAGCCTGAAAAAAAGTTTCTCGAAACATATCAACATGGTGCTAGTTTTGAAGATCTCGTCGAGACGGATTTATTGGTGAAAGCGAATTTTAATTTGGAGTTGTCGTTTGAAAGTTAAAACATTTTGAATTTTCAAATTTGGAAAAGATTTGACATCGGCAGATTCGTCTATTTGTGCATACATGCATAACTTTTCCTCAATACCTGCAGGTTGATAATTTTATACATTTCGTTGATCACTCAAGTACAGAGGGGTTGATTATTCAAATAGAGAGGCTTGACAACTTTTAGGCAGAAAAAAAGTTTCTCGAAACATATCAACATGGGTGCTAGTTTTGAAGATCTCGTCGAGACGGATTTTGGTGAAAGCGGATCTTAATTTGGAGTTGTCGTTTGAAAGTTAAAACGTTTTAAATTTTGAAATTTGGAAAAGATTTCGCTGACATCAGCAGATTCGTCTATTTGTGCTTGCATGCAGAACTTTTCCTCAATAGCATGCACCAGGTTGATAATTTTATACATTTGCCGCTGATCACTCAAGTACAGAGAGGTTGATTATTCAAATAGAGAGGGTTGATAACTTTTAGCCAGATTTTTTTTGTGAAAACATATTAACATGGGTGCTAGTTTTAAAGATCTCGACGAGACAGATTTATTGGTGAAAGCGAATCTTAATTTGAAGTTGTTGTTTGAAAGTTAAAACATTTTGAATTTTCAAATTTGGAAAAGATTTCGCTAAAATTAGCAAAATTATTTTTTTGTGCATGCATGCAGAACTTTTTCTCAATAGCCTGCACCAGGTTGATAATTTTATACATTTACCGTTGATCACTCAAGTACTGAGGGTTGATTATTCGAATAGAGAGGGTTGATAACTTTTAGCCCGAAAAAAAAAGTCGTCGAAACATATTAACATGGGTGCTAGTTTTTAAGATCTCGACGAGACCGACTCATAGGTGAAAACTGATCTTAAATCGGAGTTATCGTTTATGAGATAAAAAAATTTAAATTTTCAAATTCGAAAAGATTTTCGCTTACGTCATCAAATTCGTCTGTTTTTACATGAATGCAAAACTTTCCCTCAATAGCCTCCACTACAGTCCAAAATTTGCCAAAAATGGAAAGAAAAAAATTGGTTGGAAACTGAGCGCTCAGCGCTCGAGCGCTAGCTAGGGCAGCCTAGTATCTTGATCTATTACTCTTGGATAATTGATGTTTCCTAGACATGAAGGATCAAGGTATCGATTGGGTGCTCCCATCTTTTGAATCTGCATCAACCAAGTTTGTGAAGGTATGAGGATCACCTCAAGATGAACCATTAGTGCTTCGGGTTTTTTTTCTAAACTTAGCTCAGTAAGAAGGTGAAATCTAAGTGATGTTGAAGCTAAGTATCAACGTCTCTCTGCCAAAGTGCGTAGAGTCAGACCAACTACTTGAATCAAGGTGTATTCCTCTCTACTCCCTCCAAGTATATTTTTAGGTTTTATCTTAGGTCAGACTATTTTAATTGTGACTAACTTTATTGAAAAATGTAGCAGTAATACAGTATGTATAACATTAAATTAGTATATTACAAACTACATTTCAAGATAGATGTAATGAACATCAATATAACGTTACCCTGCAAATGTTGTTACTTTTTCTTATATAGTTGATTAAAGTTAGAAAGTTTGACTTAAAACAAAGGTTGGAAGAACACTTATCCCGGGATAGGAGGTAACTAGCTCTTTAGACTTTACGGTAGCTTACATTATTTTGTACCCCTCTAGCTCCAATTAGTCGACGCGGAGACATCATCAGTTGTGCATAGTGCAAGCAATACGCTGCCGCAAGTAATCCGGGTTACCAGATCTTGCTGGTTTGTTAGTACTCCCATGCTTAGCAATTTGGTGCTGGGAGTATCTTGAGACGTGCTTAGCAAATCCCATATCTTCGGTGTTCTCGTATCTTGCATGCTTAGGAACAAATATGGTTAATAACTGGTAACTGCAGACATATATGGAGTTTTCTTGCGTAAGGAGACAAACCTCCGGTCGTCTTTTATCTCGTGTTGGATTATAAATCTAATCTCTTTCCTTTCTAACTTGTTGGATTTTGGATAATTCTGTAGATTTGATTTTTCGTTATCCAAAAAGGAAAAGACATGTTTTGCCACTACTTTATTGTTGACACGCCCTTTGACAAGTATTTACAGTGAAGTACATTACTAATTTCTGTCACGTCGAGTGAAAAAAACTCAAGCGCGGGTCAAAGTCATACGCTCCTCGTGAAGGCTGAAAACAGCGGCAGCACTCTTGGCGACGGCCGGTGGTCGTCGTCCGCAGCCTCCTGGAAAGAAACCAATAGGATAAGCTCGAGCCAGCCGGAGCAGGAGCCCTGTTTGAAGCCGACGCAGCCTCAACCCACATCCATATCCGACCCGACCCCCGCCTTTCATCGGTCGTTTTCTCCACCGGATCCGGCAGCACTATAAATTCCAACCAGCTTCCTCGTCCCTCCTCCCAGGATTGATTTGTGATTGCCTCGTCTTCACGAACAAGAAGAAGAAAAGAAACCTTCCCGAGCGAAACAGAGAGAGAGAGATCCCGAGGTCAACACCCCAAGATCCCAGAGTTCATCAGCGGCTTTCTTTTCGTGTTGATCTTGGAGCGGAATCGCGCATTTTCGATTTCGTCGGGATCATGGTGGCGGCGGTCGAGGCGGCGGCGGAGCAGGTGATAGCGCAGCTCCGGGAGGACTGCGCGACGCCGGCGGCGCGGCTGGATGGCGTCGCCGCGGCGATGGAGGAGGAGATGAGGGCCGGGCTGCGCGAGGAGGGCGGCAGCAAGATCAAGATGATCGTCTCCTACGTCGACAACCTCCCCAACGGGTAATCCTTCAGCTCACCTGATTCCATGCCCGTATTCCTTTCCGGTCAATTTCTTGGGAGAACGTATCTTGCTTCAATTTGTTTCCCAGTGGGGATTGTTATTCAGTTAGCAGAAATAAGTCAATGAGTGATGTTTTTGCCTGCTAGAGTTTATTTATCTGGAGGTGTAGGATTCCTAGTTCCCTTCAATCAGGTTGGTTAAAAAGAAAGAACAACTTGGTTGGTGGCGAAGCTCGATTTGACGAATCGACGCTTGTGCGGTGCATGTGACACACAGGTTTTGTCCACTTGTATCGCCCGTACACGTTCTTTGTCCTCGTCAGCCCAACGTGTCCAGCTGCATGTGTCCGTGCCACTTGTGCGGCTGCACGTGTTTCTGACCTCAATCGTGCTCCATCGCTAACTTCCAACCTGAATATGAACTTCCATGTTTGTTTTTCAGACAGAAAAATTCCATCTTAGTTTTCAGACAGAAAACTTCCATGTTTGTTGGAATTTTGAAGTCGGTAATATGAACACTTGTCAGGCTCAGTAATCTGAATATTGTTAACTACCACACACATCCTTGGCTCCTAAAGGCTCTGCAATCTGAACATTGCTAGCTACTACTGAACATTTCTTAGGCTTCTATTGTAATTGTGGGGGCTTCTCAAAATAACTAGTAACTTGTTCAATGTTTTTTTTGTGTTTGAATAAAATTAGTAACTTGTTCGTAGTGAAGTTATTTTAACGTTAATCCTAAAGTTTGTTTTGCATAATCCTTGGACTTACATGCCGTGCTACTGAATTTAGGAGTGAAGAGGGTTTGTTCTACGCGCTGGACCTCGGAGGGACGAACTTCCGCGTCCTGCGCGTGCAGCTCGCAGGCAAGGACAAGCGTGTCGTCAAGCGCGATTCCAGGGAGGTCTCTATTCCTCCTCATCTCATGTCAGGCAGCGCCACGGTGAGTAGTGTTTGCACTCGCATCACCATGTTCGGTAGTAGTTTGCATATGATCTGATCATCTCATCGACGCTGTTTGCCTCTGCCTCTCCAGGAGCTTTTTGGCTTCATTGCCTCCGCGGTAGCCAAGTACGTTGCCGATGAAGGGGTTAACAGAGCATTGGGCGGCAAGCAGAGGGAGCTGGGGTTCACTTTCTCTTTCCCCGTCAGGCAGACGTCCATCACATCTGGCACGCTCATCAAGTGGACCAAGGCGTTTGCGGTAGATGACGCGGTAAGCACTCCCTGTTGATATAAATATTAATATTATGTCGCTAAATGTAAAGCAAAAAAATCCATCTGTCAACTACTAGTTTCTTGTCAGCGCTGTACTTTTTGCTTGAAAAATCATCTGAGTTTGTCTCTCGTTTTTGGCAGGTTGGTGAAGATGTAGTAGCCGAATTGCAGATGGCAATGGAGAAGGAAGGCGTTGACATGCGTGTCGCTGCATTGGTTAGTTCTCTTCTCTTCTGAACAAATCTAATTAGTGTCTGCATTGTTCTCAAGTAAATAAAAAATGAATATTTTGCTGGTAACACGGTCTGACATTACCTATTCATGGTTCAGATCAATGATACCGTCGGGACACTGGCTGCGGGCAGCTACAACGATGAAGATGCTGTAATCGGCGTGATATTAGGTACTGGCTCAAATGCCGCATATGTGGAAAACGCAAGCGACATACCGAAGTTAGAAGGAGAGTTACCAAAATCAGGAAAAATGGTAAGACTTTTCACTTCCAAATAATAACTTAGTTTGCAGTGCACGAAAACATTTATCTGCAATCTTCCTCACTGTACTTTCTTCATTTCAGGTTATAAATACGGAATGGGGTAACTTCTCTTCGTCCTGCCTTCCGGTTACAGAATATGATCAAGCATTAGATGAGGAGAGCCTAAACCCCAGCGAGCAGGCAAGTTTCTCCAGAAGACATGCATGATTCTCACTCATATGAAAACTTGAGTTGCATCGTGTTAAACTAACAAGTAACGATGACTTTTGTTCTCAGATCTTCGAGAAGTTAATTTCTGGATTGTATCTAGGCGAAATCGTGAGGAGGGTGCTTCTTAAGATCGCTACACAGTGTTCGATATTCGGCGATGTCAGCCGCACCAAGCTCACAACTCACTTCAATCTGAGGTACATTGCTAGCTAGCAAACGTGTAATCGATAACGTTGGTTTGTTTCAATTTGACATACAACTCCGATGCGATGTGCCCTGACTGAATCTCCTCTCTCTCTGCCCGTGACATTCAGGACACCTGACATATCTGCAATGCACCACGATGAAACACCTGATCTGAGCATTGTGGCCGAAAAACTGGCTGGACATCTGAAGATCGCAAACACGACCTTGGAAACACGGAAGATGGTGGTCGAGATCTGCGACATCGTGACCCGCAGGTCTGCCCGGCTGGCTGCAGCAGGGATTGTGGGGATCATGAGGAAGATCGGGAGGGCCACCCCAGGCAACAACAGCAGGACGGTTATCGCAATTGATGGCGGGCTGTTTGAGCATTATGCCAAGTTCAGGCAGTGCCTGGAGAGCACTCTAGCCGAGCTGCTGGGGGAGGAGGTGTCGAAGTCTGTGTCTGTCAAGCTCACGAAAGACGGGTCGGGGCTCGGAGCTGCCCTCATCGCGGCCGCTCACTCCCAGTACGCCAAATGATCAGATTTTAGCTTCTGTCGGTGGCACTTGCTGTTGATGTTGTTTAAGTGTAGTGTACATTGCAAACAATCCTGATAGTTCTGTATGAAACGAATGTATCAGGGCTCTGTACCCACACGAACGATCAATGAAAATGGGCTTTATATTTGTTATCGCGGCCTCCAGTTTCTATGTTCGAAATGAATTATTATTGGTATTATGTATAGAAACGAAACTCAATTTTTTTTCCTTACTTCTGATAGAAGGACATTATTTTTTCCTTGTTTCCTGAACAATCCGAAGTAAAGCCGTAAAGAAAGACAGTGAACTTCAGAATTTTAAGGCTGTGTTATATGAGATGGTGTACCCTATCATGTTTCATGTCCCTAATAAATTTTACCTTTGCAAGAGTAAAACAAATGATGAATAGTTCATTGCCGCTCCAAAACATGCATTCATCTTGTCTTTTCTTGCTCGCTCAATTTGGTGTGTTTCTTTGAGAACAGGAATTTGTTTCATCATTTGGATGTGTTGCGCCGCCAAGGCAAAGGGGGAATTTGATGTTTGCTTGAAATTAGAGGATTCACTGTTTTGAGTTTTCATCATGGAGCTATTAGTGGGGCTGCTTGATGTCTCATTCTTGAAGTATGTGTAGTTTGATGTGATGGTGTCTTTTTGTTCCAAAGAACTCGCAATCAAAGTCCATGTACAACAATACCTGATTTGCTAAAATGTGACGGAAAAGACGTCCACAATGCGTGTGTTCTATTCTGTTCCTGTTCGATCGTCTACTCGCAGAGATTATGGCCAGGCCATTGGAGGGCTACTCATTTGTATTACAGCAGATGCTTCATTAGTTCCAATGCGAAACAGCTCCTGGCCGCTGCTTATCAACGAGCAGACAAAAGGAGCAGGAAGTACCACCACTGATCGCCAACATGGACATTTGTTACTGCAATGGAAGTTTGCCAAAAGAGGCAAGAGCAAATAACTGATGAAAGACCGCGCGCACTCCAAGATCTGATCATCTCTTGACCCACCGCTTCCTTCATGTTCTTCAGGCTTCGCAACCACCGGGAGAGGGTGGGGGTGGTGCCGGCGGCGAGGTGGAGGCGACGAGCTGGTTTGGGCAACGCGAGTGGAGTGGGGAAATCTTTGTGGATGTGATGCCGACAGACCCAGCCCACGCGCTTTTTCACTTCATCCAACGCTCCTCGGGGTGTTGGGTTCGGCCTACGATCGCCAAATGAAAAAACGTTCAATCCAGCGAAAATTGGGGTCCTGGGGACGTGGCTGGGGGACTTTCTTCCATCCACGTGGCTGAATGGAGATGCTCTTAGCTCCGCCCCATGGAGGCACATCTTCATCCAGAACCTTGCTCAAGACTAAAGAGGAACTCAGTGAACCAGGTTTGTGTCGTCCTTGCAACCTTTGTTGGTCGGTGAACCAGGGCAGGGAGGGGCAAATATTTTTTATGTGAAATTAATATGCTCCAACAGCACATAGCTCCTGACATTCCATGTCATAACCTATGACGACCCTACTGAGCATCGACTGTCAATTAGACAAGGTCAGAGATTTAGCAAACATAGTAACGATCAGCAATTTCCCAGGACATCGTTTGACTGCTGAAATATGACTCTACATTCATATGCGAAACAATAAGCACAGACATCTACAGCACATATTGATAAAGCACCGGGCATGGCACAAACACTGGCATCATAAACTAATAAATCATCACATCTGAATCAAGCATCCGTGAACATAGAGACATCTTTAACATGAAGGTCTCCACTAAGTTCAGGGAGTACACCAAAATACACCCATTTTTAGTTCTAGCATCTCTGCTGAGAAAAACAGAAATGCATAAATTCAGAATATGACTGCTTATCCGAATGTAAGCACATAAGATTATAAACCTTCTTCCATGACATCACCCTCAGCAACTACAGGCCCACCCTCAGCAACTACAGGCCCTATCTGTCTGACCCTTGTGGACAGTACCTCTGCAAACAACAGATGGGATTACTAACTTGGTATCACTCGAGCATCGCTATATATATAGTCCATAACATCACAAGACACTTACCAGTATGCCCCGTGGCGAAGCTGAAACCCTTCGAGCTAACATAGGTCCTTGGATTTGGTTCCTCGTGGTTTCTCAAGTACTCTGTTCCACCCTGGTGTTGTTAACAAGAAACTTGGTTAGTAAAAGGGAATAAAAACAACCTAATGCATTATACTACTTAATATCACAGAAAGAAAATCAGGCCTTATTTCTTAAGGTGATCGCTTAGATAATCACATGCAACTGTGTATCACCTGCTTAATGTTACACAAGTTGGCATCTTAAAATTTGCCCCCACACTGTGAATGGCAGCACAAACTGGCATGGATAATTAGGTTGAGCATTTGATATATGAGTAGTACAAGTCAGCCATGTGCAACGAAGAATACAGATGCTTGGTAGTTAAAATGCCAATTAACATTTCATCAAGTGTTTGGTAACCCTTTAAGCAGAGTTTGTCATCTAAGGAAACAGAACTAACATACCTGGGTTATTACACAAACATCCACATTGCTGCCACTACCCAAGTCATTGAAGATACCAGCACTGATAGCTTCAGCTACAAGTTGTATTCCCTCCTCCCTCTAGAGAATAAAATGAAATCCATTAGAACAGCATTGTTAATTTGATGGGAAAATAAAAACAAGCACTTCCATCTGCAAATGCTACTTAAGGCACCTGGCATGAAAATACACGATAGCCAAGTTCATGAACTATTGCATTTTTAACTTACAGTGAGGCCTTCTTTGTACTTCGATTCAAACACAGACATTGCGGCAAGGGATCCAGAACCCATCGTGGCAAAAGGAAGAGTATCTGTGGATCCATGTGGGTAAACCTGGGAATGCAGAAGTTAATAAATTGACAGGAACTTCTCTTCCAGAAGATCATCAAACAAGCATACTTAGTTACTTACAGTGTGTAGATGTGGCCCAGTTACATCTACTCCACCAAGAACCAGGGCAGCACTGACATGACCTTGGTAGTTAAACAGGTGTGTCTTCAGTAGTGTAAGAGCAGTCACAACTCTTGACTCGCGACTAGTAGCATAACGGTGAAGTTGTAGCTGGGAGCTGACCATATCTGGAGTAGAAAGCGCACATGATGTTTGTGTGATGGATGCAGAAACATATACAAACGATTATTAGTTTGGTTTCTTTCAGTCAATAATAACCTATAGTTACCTGTCACAGCCTCCGTGTCAGCAGCAGTTCCAGCACCACAGCAGTATATGTTTGGTGCCATAAAGTGAATTTTCTCGCAGTTCTTATCAGCAACTATAGGACCTTCGGTTGCCCTTGTGTCTGCCCCAAGAACCACTCCATCCTAGAGATGAAACATAGTTCATTAACACTTCATTATCAGGTAACTCTTAATGAAAACAACCAAAAGGATGCTAGTTTGAGAACCTTATTGCACGACCTTCATCTATTATTAGTTGGTAAACCCTATTGCACAACCTTCCATCTATTATCGGTTGGTAGAACCTACTGTGAGGGTCAAAACAGGGATTGGCAGATAAGCTGCGATGCTACTATATTATTATCGACAGAAACACTCCATTATTCCAAAACTCAGATGCATACTTGCTGTTTACAGATAGCTAGATGCATGTGTAGGCTACAACAGAAGGTTAAAATGAAATCAAACTGAAACAAAACACATGCTTGCTAAATGCAGGTATGTGCTGCCTGCAGCCGAATGTTAACTGGTAATAAAACTAGACATAGTCCATTATTCCAAAACTAAGACGCATACTTACCATCCACAATTCCACAGATAGCTAAATGTAGGTATGTGCTACAGCGGCAGGTTAAAAAGCAATCAAACTGAAGTAAACCACATGCTTGCTAAATGTAGGTATGTGCTGCAACCGAATATTAACAGGTAACAAAACTGTACCCCTCCCAGAGTCTAGATTGCAAAATAGTATACCCACAAGTAAATTTTCGTCACCATCACCGGTAACCAACACATGGCATAACAGGTAGTACATCAAATTTGCAGACCTCAACCACGGTTCATCGCGCACAGAAAACTATGAGTACTGGCGTAGTAGTAGCAGGAAAAAAGAGCAGGTCCTGACCTTAAACACGAGGCCGACGATGGTAGTCCCGGTCTTCAAGAAGCCGGGCATCTTGAGTCCGCTCTTCTCGAGCATGGCGTTCCTGCGGCACAGGTCGAAGCAGAAGCCGCCCTTGGCGGGGAGTTCCATCGATCCGGCCATCCTACAAAACAGAAAACGGATCAAGATCGCGCCAACCGCGAATCGCCGCAGCCCGCAGCCCTATACAACACTCCCCCGACCTCGGTTCCCTCACTGGTGCGGTCGTCCCTGATCTAAAGAGCGACGGACCGAAACGAAACAACTCGCGGCGGAAACCCTAGAAACCCTTCCCGGCGGAGATCTGTGTTCGGCGAGTACCGGGAGAAGAAATCGCGCAAAGCAATGGGGAATCAGGCGGCGGCAGGATTCGAGGACGGCGCCGTACCTGAAGTCGGATCGTGGGCGAGTCGGAGACGAGGATGGGGAGGAGAGCTCTAGCTTCGTGGTCGTGTGCTGCTTTTCTCGAATTTTTTGGGCGAGTTGGATTGGGGGAGAAGAAAGGAAGGGACGGCGGCGCCAAATATCGTGCTGGGCTCTCTAGATGCACAAGACTCCGTTGAGCAGTCAGATTGGGGGAGCTCAGCACGTACCGCGCGCGGTACAGGCCGGCCCAGTTCGGGTGTTAGTCGTTTTCTTTTTTTTTGAATTTTTTTTGTTCTGCTTTTTTATTTCTGTTTCTTTTTTCTTTTCTGCTTTTTCTTATAGGATTTAAAAATGTTAAAATTAAAACAAATGATAAAACAAAAAATTTAATTTTATAATTGTTCAAATCTAAAAAATTGTTCAACTTTGAAAATTGTTGAAATAAAAAATTGTTCGAATTTGAAGTTTGGTCGGTTCAAAAAATGTTCATCTTTAAAAATTGTTCAAATTGATTTTTTTTTGAATTATTCAGATTTATAAAATCCGTTCAAAACTGTTCAAATTTAAAAATTGTTCAATTTTTAAAAAAATTCAGATTGTAAAAATTTTCAAATTTTGAAAATAATACTCCCTCCGTTCCTTTCTATAATGCCTATTGTTTTTTGGCACGGAAATTAGTGCGAGCCTTATTTTTGACACAAAACCCTCTAACAATATCACAGACAAAATAGGAAATTGAAAACAGATCTTAGAAATACATGACCAGATCGTTTTCCAGATTTTTTGGACTTGACCTGATCGGTGGAAGGGTTCTTTGCAAAAAAAACATAGCTTTACTCTTATATTCTGAAACAAATGCGAAAAAACAATAGGCATTATAGAAATGAACGGAGGGAGTATTATTTTCCAATGTTCAAAATATAAAAAATTTCATTTTTTAAACTGCTCATTTTTTAAACTATTCATTTTAAAAACTGTTTAAATTTTAAACCTATTCAAATCTAAAATATTCATATTTTCAAAAATCTCGTAAAAAAAACTAAAAAACTGTTAGATTTTGAAAAAAAATTAGTAAAATAAAACAAACAGGAAAAAGCAGAAAAATAGCAAACACTCGTCAAATTTTATTTTTTGAGTAATTCATTTAAAAAAATTAAAATAGCAAACAATTTTTGAAAATTTAACCTCACAAATCTGACTGCCATGATACCATCAAAACCTTGAACCACTTTGGCGAATAATACTTTGTAGACACTCTTTGACATCCGTTAATTCCTCTAAATATTCATCTGAAACGGTCATAAGTTCATCATTTTGGCATGGACTCATGACATGGGTAGAATATATGACCCTACAAAAATCTACTCATTTGGACAAACTTACATCAAAAAGTCTTCATTTAGGTGGTAGTTCATCGATGATGACTTATGTTCATCCACCCCCTCGCCGTTGACTCTGTGAACTACCATTATGGTCATTTTACGCAAATGAATTCAATTTTTTTTTCTTGGGAGTTGGCATTGGTGGAGCCTCATGGAGGCCAAACTGGGTCCTGGCCCGGGAGCTGCTTTACATCGACCTGGTCGGTGTATAGCAGCCACCGACCACCCCCAGATCTTTGTTGGGCCGGCCCACGATTTGCTGATACTGTTTGCTGTGGATTCGGTGCGGACGGGCCGGCCCAAGTTTGTTTTTCTTTTTTCTTTTCTCATTTTTTTTCTGTTTTAAATCTGAACAGTTTCAAATTTGAACAAAATTCGAATTGAACGTTTTTCGAATTTGAACAAATTTTAAAAATTGAACGATTTTTTGAATTCGAACAAATTTTGAAATTGAACAATTTTCGAATTTGAACAAATTTTGAAAATTGAACGATTTTTCGAACTTGAACAAATTTTGAAATCGAACGATTTTCGAATTTGAACAAATTTTGAAAATTGAACGATTTTTGAATTTGAACAAATTTCGAAAAGTGAACGATTTTCGAATTTGCACAATTTTCGAATTTGAACAATTTTCGAATTTGAACGATTTCCAGATTTGAACATTTTTTAAATTTGAACAAAATTAAGATTCAAACTTTTAAAAAAAATTAAATAAAATAAACAGAAAAGAAACAAAAACAAAAAAAAAAGAAACAGAAAAAAAAATAGAAAAGAAACAGAAAACAGAGAACAGAAAATAAACGTGAAATGGGCCGACCAGGCCGGCCCATACCCCGCGCGCGGGGGTGTGCGGCGCGGGGTAACCACCGACCTGGTCGGTGTATAGGAATTGCCCCTGGCCCCCCGCCATCCCTATTCTCCGCTCAATGCGGGAGGGAGCCGGCGCTCCGCACACCCCTGCTCTTTCCCGCGCGCTAGTGGGCCTGGCCTGTTAACTTTCGGTGACTGTTTCGTCTTTAGTTAGAATCTGGTCGACCCTCTTTCTCGCTGGGTTCTCGCTGGGTTCGCGCACCTGGCCTTGTCCTTCTCCTGCGGCGGGCGCATGGTTCCTTCGACTGTTTCTCCGGGAGCGCCTCCCCTCCCGACGGCGGGCGATTCGATTCTTCGTCTCGTCGGCGATGGCAGCCGAAGGTTCGTCTACTATTTTCCGTACCCCTTCCGTCTCACCTTTTTTTTTTGGCCGAGTGTGGTTGTAGTTCTAGATCGTTTAAATTTCTTGGATTACTAGATTCGTGTGATGATAGCTTCTATACGTGTATTTTCCCGTAGGCGCTGGTGTAGTTTGTAAGTTTTACTGGTTTGGAATTAGGTTTTTGGTGCTTGGTGGGGATTTTCCATCTTGTTTTGAAATTGGTGCTTCAGTGGATTAGTGCTGGTGCTTCCGGTGGATTTAGTGCTGGTGCTAGTGCTGGTTGGGGGGATTTTTTCATCTGTTTTGAAATTAGTGCTGGTGGCTGCGCTCCAGTGCAGGACCTGCCTCGCCTGCATGAGAAGGTCAAGAGCTCGATGTTCTTTTGCTGAGCAAGCCCAGCCTCCGCGTGTGCTGGCGTGATTTCCAACTTTTTGTAGTAGTAGTGATGGCCAGCTCCTGGGATGTGCTGGTATGCTGGACACCTGTACACTTGGTGCCTAAGAACCTAGCTTTGGATTCCGTTAGTATGGCTACGGTTGAACCTTGAATCCTGTCAGGAGGTTGCTCTATTGAACCTTTTGCTATGAACCATCATATATGGTGCTTTTCATATGCCTGCTTGGTTCATTTAATTTGCTGCTCTGTTTTTTGTGGTCTTTTCTGCTGGATGTCATCTGGTCCTAAACCTGGAAAGAGTATGATAAGATGGTTTGAATGTTTTTGTTGGTAGCAAATTAGAGCTAGTGGCACCGACATGGGGTCAGCCAGCACAAGCAAGTTTTTCACCTGGCTTTGTCTGGATGTCATCACTTGTGTGGTTGCTGGCTTGTCTGGATGTCATCACTTGTTTGATTTCCTCAATAGTTTCTGGTTTTGCCTAATTATTATCCTTCTGCCGATTTTTTGAAACTTTGTGATAGGGGTTGCTATTTATAAATATCCTTGTTTTTTGGTCTGTATAATTCTCTGCTTTTAGACAGGGAGAAGTATAGTTGAGGAGCAGGGTAGATTAGATGCAGTTTCAACAGCGGTCAGATCAGGGACATGTGCTTTGTGTGTTCTTCTTTTTCCAAGTCTTTTGTTTGGAACAATTTACACTCCTTTTTCTTTTTGTAGCCGGCCTGCATACAATTTTCAGTATAACCAGTAACACAATTCTCCCCCTCAGTTACCATTTTTTGGGCACTAAGCTTTTGAACACATGTATGTAAAAGCTAACTCACAAAATGCATTTTTATGAGTAAACTGATCAGTACTTGATTCCAGTAAACTTATCGGTACTTGAAACTGATCAGTACTTGAAACTTAGCATGGACATACTGTCAGACTTAGCATGTGAATAACTAGTTCATGTTTTAGAATACGAGTCTGACGAAACTGAACGAATACGAGTCTGATGAAACTGAAGACTGGGCTTACTAATACAAGAGAGAATCACAAACTGAAAACTAAGAAATAGTAGATACTCATTTTTATAATTACACCAACATAAATTGGGTTTCGCCCATTTACTTTAAATGTACAGTGAGAAGATTCACATTCTTTTAAAATCTATCCACGGAGGCACGAACCACTGATTTTATGCATTTAAACTGATCTTGCATAGAAACATCAAGTATCATCTTCTGGTTTTACATTTAAGTTTGGATATAACAAGAATGACCCTACTGGTAGAAGACCAAAAGGAAAGTACCAGTATGAAACAGAGTGATGCTATAGAACTAAACTTAACAGATCCAGAGAAAAGTGAATATGGGTATCATCCTTCCTAGATACTCTAAGGTTCAGTAACAAGCATTCAGAAGAACTAGAGGATCATTGCCAAATAAATGCAAGATTTGTGCTTCCGCTTATTTGTTGATCAGTAAATAAATAATTATCAGGTAACATAAGCAGAGATGCTTCAGGTAACATTCAGAAGAACTTCAGTGCTTGAGAATTTCAGAAAATTTCTTTTAGCGTTTTGCTCGATGTACTTGCCTTACTGATGCATTTTGGATTTTTAAATATTTTCAACACTATGGCCTTCATAAACCATTTTATTAATAAAAAATAGCTGCTAACAATAGTATGGTCTTCATGAACTCAATATTCAAAAACATATGATTCCACAAAACAATATCATGACCTTTTACACGATTATCAAAATATTACCATCAAACATTACCAATCACTGTGAACAAAACTCTAAATGTAGTTCTTATTGGGGCAATGCTTCAACTAATTTTTTCGAATTTTTTGCTATAAGTACTTGTTACAAATGTTATCTACATTATGCTTCAATTGAAATCAAACCTCATTACTCAAGCTCTATTTCTCTTTGACTTTCTTAGATGTACTCTTCTTTCCAGATTTATTCTCCGATGCCGGCTTCAACCTATTACCTTTGATCACAGACTTGCAAGTCGAAACGGCTGGATATTTCAAAGATGAACTAGGTTCAACATCAACCATATTTTTTTTGGTTGAATGCTTTCATTTCTTCTTATTCTATTGAATATGTTCTGTTTTCGAAATGCTTCCATCATCATGTACCCATATTTCCACATTATTGCCTTCTACAGTTGGACTACTTATAGGATCTTCTTCTTCTACTTTCTGCTTATTTTTTCTTGGATGTGGATTTCTTGATTATTGGAGGATCTTTCAGTTCTAAAGAGGTGGAACCATGTTTATTCTCTGCTACTGATTCTGGCATTAACCTTCTGTGCAATTTGTGTACCTCTTCAATGAATTCGCTCTTTTAGAAGCATCTCTGCTTATGTCTGCACATATATCATTCATGCTATTCAACATCATGGCATACCTCAAAGCACTCTGAGAATTTTATGTACCATGTACTTCAGCAATTTCTTGTTTATTCTTCATCAACTCCTCTTCCCTGAATTTCATTGTCCACCTGGGTAGTATATAATCATCTGGAATCTTGACTACATCAAATTGAGTAAAAAGCCTCAGAATATGGCAACAAAGACTTCCATATTTCTCGATTTTTCCACACTCAACGCCTACTGGGTGGAACTGAACAACAAGAGCGTCACATGGATGGATACTGGAAGCAACCTCATCAAGTATCTCATGGAAGATAGGTTGAAATTAAAGCTCAAGTGGCAGATCTCGAGGGTGCTAATGCGCGGACAAACCGCCGTCCTTAAGGCGATTATCAAGGAGAAGGAGGATCTCCGTGCACAGCTAGCGACACAAACACAGCGAACATATTTCTTTTGTATTTAGGATGATCATAATGAAAGAGCTTTCTCAGCTCATACACTCTGTTGGTGACCACTTCTGTGACACCAAAATATTGACCAGTATTAACCAGTTCATCTTTTTGAAAATTGTTTAAAGAAGAAACCCGTTCATCCTGGAAATCTGTTCATGTCTTTTGGAAAAATCCCTTCATCTTTTTTCAAAATTGTTTCAAGTTGGAAACTGTTTCAACGTGGTAATCCGTTCATTTTTCAAAAATATTTCAAGGTGGGAGTGCGTTCATTTTCAAAATTGTTCCAAAACGAAACCGTTCATAGGTGAAATTCGTTCATGTAATAGGAATGTTCAAGGAGGAAACCGTTTGTAGTTAAAATTCGTTCATGTAATAGGAATGTTTCAAGGTTCAAAAATGTTCAATGTGGGACTTCGTACATTTTCAATCCATTCATCCTCGAAAATCCATTCATCCACGAAAATTGTTTGAAGAAGGAAACCGTTCATGCTTTTTTGCAATTTTTGTTCATCATCTATGTCCGTTCATGTAACCAAACCTGTGAAATCCGTTCATCTGTTGAAATTTGTTTAAAGAAGAAAACCGTTCATCCTGGAAATCTGTTCATGTCTTTTGGAAAATCCATTCATCTTTTTTTTCAAAATTGTTTAAGTTAGAAACTATTTCAACATGGTAATCCGTTCATTTTTCAAAAAAAAAAAAATCAAGGTGGGAGTGCGTCCATTTTCAAAATTGTTCCAAAATAGAAACCGTTCATAGGTGAAATTCGTTCATGTAATAGGAATGTTCAAAGAGGAAACCGTTCGTAGTTGAAATTTCGTTCATGTAATAGGAATGTTCAAGGTTCGAAAATATTCAATGTGGGACTTCGTACATTTTAAAATCGGTTCATCCTCGAAAATTGTTTTAAAGAAGGAAACCGTTCATGCTTTTTACAATTTTTGTTCATCATCTATATCCGTTCATGTAGCCAACACTGTGAAATCCGTTCATCCGTTGAAATTTGTTTAAAGAAGAAAACGTTCATGTTTGCAATTTGTTAATCATCGATATTCGTTCATGTAACAACCATTGGGAAAAGTTCATTTTTTAGAATTTGTTGTTCGAGGTGGTAATCCTTTTCGTTTTTTTAATATTCAATGTGGGACTTCGTACATTTTCAAATTTGTTCAAAGATGGAAATTAATAAAGGATGAAACCGTTCATAGTCGTTCAGCATGGTAATCCGTTCATGGTAACCAACCCGTATTAATCAGTTCATCTTTTGAAAATTGTTTAAAGAAGAAACCCGTTCATGCTTGAAATCTGTTCATGTCTTTTGGAAAATCCGTTCAGATTTTTTTTTCAAAATTGTTTAAGTTGGAAACTGGTTCAACGTGGTAATCTGTTCATTTTTTCAAAAAAAAATCAAGGTGGGAGTGTGTTCATTTTCAAAATTTTTCCAAAACGGAAATCGTTCATAGGTGAAATTCGTTCTTGTTATAGGAATGTTCAAGGTTCAAAAATGTTGAATGTGGGACTTCGTACTTTTTCAAATCCGTTCATCCTCGAAACCCGTTCATCCTTGAAAATTGTTAAAAGAAGGGAACCGTTCATGTTTTTTGCAATTTTTTTCATCATCTATATCCGTTCATGTAACCAACCCTGTGAAATCCGTTCATCTGTTGAAAAATGTTTAAAGAAGAAAAACCGTTCATTTTTGCAATTTGTTCATCATGGAAATATGTCCATGTCTTTTTGGAAAATCCGTTCATCTTTTTCAAAATTGTTTAAGTTTGGAAACCATTTTTCAAAAATATTTTTCAAGGTGGGAGTGCGTTCATTTTTCAAAATTGTTCCAAAATGGAAACCGTTCATAGGTGAAATTCATTCATGTTATAGGAATTTTCAAGGAGGAAACACCGTTTGTAGTTAAAATTCGTTCATGTAATAGGAATGTTCAAGGTTCAAAAATGTTCAATGTGGGACTTCGTACATTTTCAAGTCCGTTCATCCTCGAAAATCCGTTCATCCTCGAATTTTTTTAAAGAAGGAAGCCGTTCATGCTTTTTGCAATTTTGTTCGTCATCGATATCCGTTCATGTAACCAACCTTGGGAAAAAGTTCATTTTCTAGAATTTGTTTAAAGAAGAAAACCGTTCATGTTTGCAATTTGTTCATCATGGAAATATATTCATGTCTTTTGGAAAATCCTTTCATCTTTTTTCAAATTTTGTTTAAGTTCGAAAATTCAATGTCGGAGTGCGTTAATTTTCAAAATTGTTCCGAAACAGAAATCGTTCATGGTGAAATGCGTTCATGTAATAGGAATGTTTAAGGAGGAAACCGTTCGTACTTGAAATTCGTTCATGTAATAGGAATGTTCAAGGTTCTAAAATGTTCAATGTGGGACTTCGTACATTTTCAAGTCCGTTCATCCTCGAAAATCCGTTCATCCTCGAACTTTTTTAAAGAAAGAACCGTTCATACTTTTTTGCAATTTTGTTCATCTTCGATATCCGTTCATGTAACAACCTGAACGGTTTCCTTCTTTAAAAAAATGTTCGAGGTGGTAATCCTTTTTGTTTTTTCAAAAATGTTCAACGTGGGACTTCGTACATTTTCAAATTTGTTCAAAGATGGAAATTGTTAAAGGCGGAAACCGTTCATAGTTGAAATTCATTCATGTAATAGGAAATTTTCATAGTTCATATTCGTTCATCATGAAAATCCGTTCATGTAACCAACATGTGAAATCCGTTCATCTTTTGAAAATTGTTTAAAGAAGGAAACCGTTCATGCTTTTTGCAATTTTTGTTCATCATCTATATCCGCTTTTGAAAATTGGAGAATTTTGAAAAAAATTTAAAGAAGGAAACCCGCCTTTTTGCAATTGTTTAAAGCAAGGTGTTTCAAATGTGATAATGGGAGAATTTTTTATTTATCTTTTCTTATCCACAGATTCTTATCTGCAAATAAACATGGATGCAATGCTAGTGAATCAGCATGGTGAAGATACAAGGGAATGGAGTGGTGATAATTTTGGCACGAGACTGCACCAATCAACAAAGTTTTATCTATGTGCAAGGCAGCAAATGGATTAAATGGATAATTTTTGGCACTAGTATTCTGATTTTTTACTATGCAAAGTTGCTGAAATGAAACACTGTTTTTCTTCGGGACCATTCGGACAACTATGTTCTTTATAAGAAAATGTCTAAAAACTACTCTGACTTTCGTACTTTGATTTTTCGCATTGGTACTTTCCAGAAATGAAAGTTCTATCCCTAAGACTTAATACTACACAGACTTTCATTCTTTTTGATTTCGCACTGCTACTTTCTCCATAATGTTTTATCAAGACGGAGCGGTAAAATAAAGTGCATCAAGAAGCAGTAAAATTTGGAAAAAGAAGCAGCTACAAACATTACATGCGAAAAGCTACAGGACGAAACGGTCATTCCTACCTGCGAAACGGTCATCGATCTGAAACGTTACGTGCGAAACAGTCATCAACCTGAACTGGCGAAACGATACATGCGAAACAGTCATCGATCCGAAACGGTGTGCTTAATTGGGCCGAGCCCATTTAAACCTGTCCTTCCTAACACAGGTGCGCGGAGCCGATCGTCTATTCCGCTTAAAGCGGTCAATAGGCCCTCCCCTGGCCCCCCTTCCAAAACTACAAATTTCTTTTCACTAGGCATAGTAACCGTTCTGGCCAAGCCCAGGAATAGATAATTCTTCGTTCCAGCCCAATAGCTAACCTGCAACACATATGATTCGACGCCTCGCCTCGCCTTTACCTGATTCCTCCTTCTGCATCCACTGCGCCAAAGTCGACGTCAAGTTCTGTCACAGGAATGCAGGCCACCGTAGCGCGACTCTTGTGCCGGACGAGCACGCGCGCGAGAGAGAGCAAGACAAACGGGCTCATTTAGAAAGAAAAAAAAGATCTGTTCGACTTGGTTTGTCTGTCATCTCACCTGTTTTTGATCAAAATAAATATTGTTGAGAGTTGGCTGAAACACTAATTACCAAGCAATTGTAACTGCTTGTGGCGACAGACGATTTCTTAGTGTCTAGAAGGATTTTTTTTCCCCGCTATTCCGTGTTAATATGAAAAATGGCCCTCCCTTGACATACGTTGACCAGATCATGCCTGAGTTACTCTAGTACTTCCAAGTTAACATTAAGTCAGAGAGAATTATTTAGAACATGTTCATAGTTTGGTGTGGTTGTGAAGTGTTTTGCTTTGAATGGAAATAATTGTAGTAATGCATCCATGTTTCAGATCAGAAAGATGCTTGAGATCGCCATATAAGATTTGACTGATTTGTAGCAATGTCAACATTTTCAATATGCAACTTGACATCCAAGACAGATGTGGTAGTTCATTATATATTCTAGTAGGCTAACTTGCCACAAGTTGGTGTGCCCATTTTTCCATTGCATGTCCTTATCAGTACAGGCTTCTGCCCATCAAGCAGCAGCTCGAGGCAAAAACCTGAAGCCTGTTTCTCTCTCGCTGCCGATAGTACAATTTTTCTTCTATGAACTAGTTTTCCAGCCATATTATAAGGCGAGTTTGCCAGTTTATTTTAAGCTAGTCCGCCAAAATGTTTTGTACTCTTACTTACTGGTAGCAGAGTTTCTTACTACAAATAAGGTGGGCTAGAAACGTCAAATCAGGCTAGCACCACTAAGCTTCCTGCTCCACTAGATAATGGGTAGATTACAGTTGGACGCCACATAATAACACATCTTCCATGTCACCAGGCTGACGGTGCAAACAACGCCTAACATGCATGCAAACATGTAAAAAAAAAATTGCGGGTTGCAAACATGTAAATTTAACAAGATTTACTTCAACAAAGTGTACATTTATGTTGGTTAATTATATGTTTTGGCAAACATATAAACATACATTTATGTTGCCTTTGAGAATGCGTATGGAATAGCTCTTAGCTGCAGGTCGGACATTTTACCCATGGTGAGCCCAAACTTCTCAGTCATGTCCATCGAGTTTGGGGTTGTTCCATCAGGAAGTACCCAATCGAAGTGATAGAGAAGATTTGCCAGCGTAACCTCCATAGTTGACGTACCAAATAAGATCCCAGGGCATTGCCGTCGGCCGGCACCGAAGGGGGTGTACTCAAAGTTTGCGCCTTTGTAGTCGAGTTGGTTGTTCTCAAACCTGTCCGGGTTAAAAGCTTCTGGGTTGTCCCAGTACTTAGGATCTCGCGAAATCGCGAATGTGTTGACGATAATTTTGGTGCCTTTAGGAATGACATAACCCATGATCTCACAGTCCTCTCTGGCCTCTCGAGGACCATGTAGAGGGGTGATAGTATGCAACCTAAGGATCTCCTTGATGACCAATCTCATGTAGTGAAGTTGGCCAATGTCATTGTTGGTGATGATATCTCTGTTCGGACCTAGCACTTGTCGAACCTCAAGCTGTGCTTTGGCCATAATTTCTGGGTTTTTCAGGAGTTCCGCCATAGCCCACTCCATAGCAGATGCTGATGTCCCGCTACCCGCGCCAAATATGTCCTGAAGATGTAGAGTGGTGAGAAATGAGAGACCAGTTAATGCCAGCACCACCGCATATACTTATGAGAGTGATCAAGTTAATGTTTGAGTGAAAGAAAGAAGAGAAACTACTTTCTCGAAAAAAAAGTGTGAACTTACAGAGATGACAACGCCTATGATCTCAGCGGTAAGAGGGATTGGCAAGGAGCCCTCCTCCTGCAGGTTGAGCAACACGTCCAGCAGGTCCTGGTCGCCGGCGGCGGCTGCACGGTCGTGGGCGCGCAACGCCCTCCGTGCGGTGATGATCTCACCAATGATGTGCTGGATGCGGCCGAAGCTCCAGGTGAGCTGGCGCACGCCGGTGGTGAACCGCCGGAGCAGTCTGGATGAGGGGAACAGGTCTACCAAGAGGAACCCTCCCGCGAGCTCGATGGCCCTGGAGAACTCCCGGAGGTACTCGGCCTGCTGCGCCTGCTCGCACGTGCCGCCGAACACCGCACGCGCGATGAGATCGTTCATGAACGCGTACATGGTCTCGCTGAAGTTGACGACTTCGCCGCTGCCGGAGCCGGCGAAGGAGCGTACTAGGCGGGCCACCTCGTGGGCCCAGACGGACTCCATGCGCCTGACCTGCCTGGCGCTGAAGAGCTCGACGACGCAGATCTTGCGCATCTGGCGCCAGTGGTCGCCGTAGGGGGTGAAGATGACGCCCTTGCGGCCGCGCGAGACGATGTCGAGCGTGGTGCTGCGCGGGCGGGTGGCGAAGGCGAGGTCGTTGGTCCGCATGACCGCCTCCGCGCCCTCGGCGCTGGAGACCACCACGGCGGGGACCTCGCCCAGCATGAGGAACATGAGCGGGCCGTGGCGGCGGGAGAGGTCCATGAGCCTCCGGTGCGGGAAAGTGCCCATGACGCGGTGGAGGCTGCCGACTATCGGGAGGCTCCGTGGACCGGGAGGCAGCTGCTTGCTTTTCAGTCGGGTAGTGGCTACGATTATGGGTGCGATGAACCAGAGGACGAGCGCCGAGGCTAGGGCAAAACACACGCTTATCATCTCCATGGATGGAAGGCAGCTTCTCAAGCAATATGTTGGATACTTTGCCATCGCAAGTATTTATATGGCAAGATTTTGCGGAAGGCGCCGCGTTAATTGCATGGTGTGGAATCATATAGTACTACGATTAGCCGCCATGAAAACAGCACAGCTTGATGTAGATGCCTCTAATTCCGACCCAAAGTATTTACTGCCATGGCAACGTAGTGATAAGTTGACTTGGCTGAACAGGCAAATAATTAACGACCCCAAGTGGCAGGCCCTGCCGCCACGGCGGCACGCTGACGGGAATGGTCGCATTGGTGTCGGCGGTCGTAGGTAATCTCGTCACGTTCCTCTCAAAATTCAAGGTCATTAACAAGAGAGAGTCAGAGGCAATGAGGTACATATGCATGCCAATTAAGGATCTCGTTGACATTACGCATATAATCACCATGGCAAAGGCGTCTGGTTCATCTCATTTACGCATATGGTATTCTGCAAGTTGTTTCACCCATAAAGCTGACCTTAAACCCAGCAAACAGACAAGGCATCACGTTAGAGTGATCCCTATTCTCCGCTCAATGTGGGAGCAAGCGGGCGCTCCGCTCAGACAGAGCGGGATAGAGCTGAGCCGGCCCATGAGCAAGGGCAGCGTTTTTCTTCTTCTGTTTTCTCTGTTTGTTTCGGTTTTTCTCTGGTTTTGCTGGTTTCTTTCCTCTCGTTTCTGGTTTTGGCAAATGGTTTTTTCTGAACTTTTTAAATTTTGGATTTTTTTTTAATTTGAACATTTTTAAAATTTGATTTTTTTTGGAATTTAAACAACTTTCAGTTTGAACATTTTTTATTTTGAAGATTTTTTGAGTTTGAAATTTTTCAGGTTTGATCTTTTTTGAAATTTGAAAAAAATTATTCTGCATTTTTTTAATTTGGAACTTTTCATATTTGATTTTTAAAAATTTGTTCAATTTTGAAAATTGTTTGTTTTTGAAAAGCGTTCGATTTTGATTTTCTTTGGTTAGAATTTATATAGATTTTGATTTTTGTTCGGTTTTGAATTTGTATAGATTTTGAAAACTAAAGCAAATGTGCAATTTAAACTGTCACAAACGAAACATAAAGAGAAAAGAGCGACAGAATAAATGTGCCTGGCCTAGCTTAGTTCCTTTAAGTGGAGCTCCGCTCGCTCCCGTTAAAGCGGTGAATAGGCCCTCCCTCACATCAGTGTGCCGCCATGAGGGGTCGCGGCAGGGCCCAACCTCTCTGTTTCCCGTCCCGGCCTAGCCTAGATTTGTTTTGTTGTGACCTATATTTATACGAAGGCGCACGGTCTATATATACCTCTTGTAAGTCAATGGCTAGGGTTAATCGCTTCGTTGATAACCTACGGTGTTTGTGAACACTTCCGTATAGTGAAATTTAGCTGGCTGGCGCCCGTTGGTTCCTCTTTTTGTTGGAGAGATTTTTCACGTTAAAATCTTGTGTCTCATGTGTGGTTTGCTTTGTTCATTCTTTAATTTGTCTATCACATTTATAACAATATTCGCGGTCTTGTCGACAAGCTCGCTTAGGACTGGGAATGTCGCCTCAGTTGCGCAAATGAATTGACAAAAATCCCATCTCTCGGTGCAATTAACAAAAGTACCCTCATGATAGGTCAGACAAGTGCCATGTGGAACTTGCCTCCACCGGACTATGTCTTCAAGTCGGGAAGAACGGTAATCCGGGCAAGGCTGGGACGAGAAAGGGGGGGGGCCTGCCGCCACCCCTCACGACGCCACGCTGACGGAAATGGTCACATTAATGTTTGCGGTAGTAAGTAACCTCATCACGTCCCTCTCAAAATTCAAAGGATAGTTAGCGCGGGTCATTAACAAGAGGGAGTCAGCGGCTCTACCACATCAATTAGGTACATGCATGCCGATTATGGATCATTGACATTACGTGTCTAATCACCAAGTCAAAGGCGTTTGGTTTATCTCACTTATGCCCGTGGTACTAGTTTTGCAAGTTGTGGTAGCCACGATGCTGACCCTGAACCTGGCAAACAGACGTGCCGCCACCACCATTCCAGCGTACCGCCGTGAGGGTTGACGGCAGGGCACACCCCCTCTGTTTCTCGTCCCAGCCTCACCCGAGATTCCTGTTCTCGTCGATGTTAAGACATAGCCTGTGGCGGTAGGGCCTACCACCTTGGACGGTGGCGGCAACCTCCACGTGGCATTTGTTGGGCTTGCCACCATGCTACTTCTGTCAATTGCACCAAGAGGATGAGGTTGTCCTTTGTGTTAGCTCACACGTGCAGGTGGTTTGGTTTGCCAAAAATTCACAACAACTCACACCCTATGCGGAAAAAGCGGACAACAGCTAGAACATAGCACAATAACGTACAGAGCGAGCAACTATCAGGTATCAGCAGATTAAACTGCAAAAGCGAGCCACCGTTCTGACTTTGGTTTTTTTTTTAATAGAGCTTTCCTATGTAGACGTCACACAACAACTTCGTGTGTAAATTGGGAAACTACAATTTGCAACTAGTTGCGGGAATATTCGCGTTCAAATTGAAAAACTGCAATCTGCAACTAGTTGTGAAATATTCACTCGCGAATGAATTCTAGTTTGACAAAAGTAACATGTCCTTGCTGCTAGCAGCCGGATATGATGACGACCCATCTAGCAGTATTTCTTGAAAAGCGGAACATATTAGCTGACTGTTCGAACCAAGGTTGGAGTTGACTAAATAATTTAGAAACACTTTTCCATGATAACAAGTTGCCCTTTCATATTTACTGTCATCTGGGTTAGAATGGACCTATTCTTCCAAAATGCTAGTACCATGCATTAGATGATGAGACCCTTTTATTCTATTTTATGCACGCATACTTGTTAGCACACTCATATGTGTCCATAAATAAGTCATTTCATATGTGAAGCACCCCATAGGACAGTTCCCCAAGCAAATTCGTGTAAGAGATGTACGTAGGTACAGTACGCAAACTAAGATGTGTATAGTACAACATGGTACCGGCTGATGGGCGCTCCCAACTGATGCCGCAAAGACGGTCGGCAAACTACCAGCCCAACAGCTGGGACTACGACTCGATTTGCTCCCTGCGGCCTGAGGAGGACCAAAGTAGCCAGGACGATAAGGTACATGCATGCATATGGGCTCATTCGTTGCTGCAAATTCGAATAACTGGTCTTGCTATTATGATGTTTGTTATATTTGAGAAACGATGTATATAGTGAGATGTGTCTTTTGTAAATTGTATAGGAGCCTAGCAAGCATGAGAGTTTGAAGAACAGAGTCAGGCAGCTGTTTTTGGACAAGAAAGAGAAGTTGCCCACTAGGCTCCGAATCATGGATCAGTTGCAGACCTTCGGTGTAGCATACCATTTTGAGGATGAGATCAAAACAACCCTCGTGTCCATGCATGTAGAACATGCATATCATCATCTCAAGAATGACCTTTCTTCAACAGCATTGCTATTTAGACTGCTCCGAGGAAATGGACTTCATGCATCTACAGGTGAAAAAAATCAGTAATTCCATCATCAAATGGCATCGTCAATTAATTTATTTTCTCTCTATTAAATTGATGCACTCGCAAAGTTTTTTGAAAAATATAACTGTTGAAAAAGGGCTAGCTTTATATTTTAACACACCTCTACCATGTATAATTGAAGGCCAAAATATAGTACGTTTGCCACGGTTTGAATTTGAGATCTCCTAGCTTTGATACCACATTAAATTGACTAACTAGCCAAGATTTCTAAAAGTTTGAACTGTTGAAAATGGCTACTTTTTACATTTTAACACTCTTTCTCTTTTTTCAGATATGCTCGATGCATTCATAGGCGGCGACAAGAGGGGTGGTTTCGGAGGTATCAACCCAGAAGACATCGACGGAATTATTGAGCTGTATCAGGCTTCCTACCTAGCCTTCCCAGATGAGACGATGCTCGACAGAGCTAGAGCATTCTCCATCGAAACCCTCACACAGATGATGTCGCTCATGGTGCCTAAACAAAGGGAAATAGTTGAAGGGGTCTTGTTAGACCTTCCCTTGCACTGGGGAGCCCCGAGGCTGCATGCAATACGGTCCCTGAAACGGGGCCGCAAGAACAACAGCAACGACGATAACAACTGCAGCATCAACCCGTCCATTCTAGAGCTAGCAACAGTCGACTTTAACCTCGTCCAGTCTGTTCATCGAGCAGAACTTGTCAAGATAACGATGTATGTAGTTGATCTTGAAGAGAGAGTTATCTCATGGATGTTTGGCTGGTGTATCTGAAAAGAGTTGTTGAATTTTGCAGGTGGTGGAAGGAGACCGCGCTCAGCGAGAAGCTACCGTCCGGCAGAGACCGCCTGGTGGAGTGCTTCTTCGGAGCAGTGTGCATCGCTCCGGATCCTCGCCTCGCCGCGTGCCGCGAGGTTCTCGCCAAGATCGGCTCCCTCCTCGTCCACCTAGACGACGTGTACGACGTCTACGGGACGCTCGATGAGCTCACGGCTTTCACCGACGCCATCGGTAGGTGGGACAATGCTTTCATGGCAGAGGAAGCAACCCTCCCGGAGTCCATGAAGGCGATGTACGCAGCCATCTGGACGACGTCAACCGGCGCGGCTGATCGCGTGATGAAGGATAAGGGCTACGACGTTCTCCCACTCTACAGGAAGGCGGTAAGCACCCTGCAAAACTGACGAATTCGTGTGTAGTAACATACTAGAGGAACTCTAATTTTTAAGAGGATGTAGCAGTGGCATGAGCTGTGCAAGGCTTTCCTGGTTGAGGCCGAGTGGAAATACCAGAGCTACTGGCCAAGGTCCGATGAGTACCTTGACAACGGATGGATCACGTCGACCGGGCCTCTCCTGCTGCTCCACGCTTTTCCCACGCTCAACCTCAACCTCAACGAGGCGCAGCAGCAGATAAATGCATGTCTCGGCGATGACCAGAACATCGGTGGGGATGGAAGCATCGACTATCCTAGGCTAGTTGAGTTATCTTCCACCATCTTTCGGCTCTGCAACGACTGCGCAACACACAAGGTCAGTCAATTATTTTTTGTTGAACTGAAGAAATCTTGTTGAATTAGTCGGCTCATACATTCCTGCATTTCCGTGAGGGGGCTGGTAACTCTTGTAACCAGTTTTGCCGTCAATTGACAGGTTATCACAACAAAGGTTCTGATGCATACCATCCAAGGCATATCAAAACTAATTAAGTTCGCATGCACCCATTACAGGCCGATTCAGAGCAAGGAGATGATGAGCCATCATCCATCGCTTGCTACATGAGAGACATAGGTGCGAGCGAGGAAGATGCCCGTGGTGCTGTGCAGAATACCATAGCTGAGAACTGGAAGGAGATTAACAACGAGGCATGTACTGGAGGCTGGAACTTATCTTCCCCCTACGGCATGGCCAACATTTGTATCAACCTCGCTAGGATCTTTCACGATATCTACCATAATGGGGACAGCATCACATCACCAACTGATAGCAAGAAACAGTTGGTGAAAGACTTAATCTTCATTCCCATAGTTATATGTGACACCGAACCCCAGCATGAACGGTGATGTTTAACACTTAAGTGAGTGTAAACAACCAGATGATACTAAAGCATACAGTGATGGAATGCAACCATGCATACCTATTTGTTAGTGCATTGACTGTGATTCAACATTCACTTAATTTAACTTTTTTGATAATGGGCGGTTTATTACTTATAGAGAAGCAATTACACCCGATCTCTGCATAGCTAAGATACACACAGCCGTTTAAAAAGTCTCAAAAGTCTGGAGTGCTAAAAAAGGCGAATTACATATCAGACATGAGCAAATGTAAAACGCCTAAGGTGAAAGCAGAAGTCCAATCCGTAGATTATGCTGCATAGGGAAAAAGTATCCCTCGCCGTGTCCTCCAACCGTGTACATCTATCTATCTATTATATACTAAAAGAAAAATAAGGGTGTTTTTCGAGGCATTAGGTTGATCCACATCATTAGAAATATAATAGTACTTGGATCTAAAATCTACGGATATGATTTAATAAAAAGTACCGTAACATAAGTCTCTTATGAACATAAACTGTACCATAACTTGTTGTCACGTATCTTTTTATTTTGGGAAAATCCGAACTATTTATACAGTACAGAATCAAACTTCCGATCCGGTGTTAGCATATAAGTACCTCACGTATCTGGCATGGTCTGGGGAAAGGTCCGTGCAGAATCCAACTTCCCATAAGGTGTTAGCATATCTACTACATATATCTCTCCATGAAACACGTTCTTTAATCTCGATTCCTTTCCCTAAATCAGTTTTAAAGAAGAAAACATTTACCAACGCCTCAAGTAGATAAGCGCGTGTTCTAGAAAAATTGTATCGATTGTTATTTTTAGAAGACTCTGACTGATGCACTATGATTTATAACTTATATCTAGATTTAACTAAAAATCAGTGGCAGGTTGAACGAATACAAAGCTATTTGCGATAAATATACTCCAATCCAATTTTCCATAAAAATAGCTGTTGAATACATGCGTACGTGCGAGAAATATACTGCAAGCCAATGGGTAAAACAATGTAATCTTTTGAATAGCACTCCCTCCAGAGGCACGTGTGCCGAATACGGAGCTCTTTGCGATAAATATACCGCAACACAATCGGCCATAAAATAATCTTCCGAATATAGACATACGTGTGGGAAATACACTCGAAGACACGTTTAGAAATAAATGTCACGTATTTAGAAATAAGTGTCTCGGATATATGCAGATTTGTACGTATCTAGACACGTTTTAGTCTGTACATAAATATATATTTAGACAAATCTATGACCACTTATTTCATAACGGAAGAAGTAGGACTCTAAGATCGCTGGTGGTAAAGTAGACGGGACACAAATGTCGAAGACATGCTATATATTTAAGAAATGTGGTAGGAGAAATCCCTAGAAGATATATAAAAAATTTCAAACTACCAAAGGAAAAATGGGCAAGAAAAAATAAATATATGTGTGAATATTACCTATTGCATAAACAAACATAAAAACAAGCTGTTGAAGTTAAATTAACTTTCTAGAATTTTAAAAAATGGTATGCGATTTGACTTTAAAGAGTAATACCGTATAATTTTTGGACATTGATTTGACGAGCGATACAATGTTGGCGAGATAGACAACCAAATTTTCCATACTACCAAGAAAAATAAGATAAAAAAGGACGTGGATAGGGTATACAATAAAATGATTTTTTACATGAAAATGTATATTAATATCAACCAATCAATAAATATTAAAAATAACATGGAAAATAAAAATTAGCCTCACATCCTTTTATTAAATTTTGTGAGACGTTGAATTCAAAAAGTAGGACCGGTAGGTCACAGGACGTACGATGGACATGGATACACTGCTCATAAGTTAGACTTCCAATTTTTCTAAACTACCGATAAAAAATCGAGCCACGGAAAACTGGATGATAGCTACTCAACCCTTACGAGATTGTCGTGAACAACGCAATAACCTAACATTGCTAACATACGCTTGGGAGATTGGTTGGTTCATCCCTTGCCTTAAGTGTCTTAAGTTGATAAAATTTAAGGGAACCAGACTAAGATTGGAAGCATATTCTTGCAAGAAAAGGAAAAGGGTTGAGAGGACATTTGTTGTGAGGTGGATTGTATGTTCAGAGAGGCGGATAGCCTATCGCCATCTTAGACGATTCATCTAGCCATGCATAGGCTCTAAAGTTCCACACTAACATAATAAAATAACACGCTTATAAACTCTTGAAAGTATAATTAGCTATATTAAACATTTGGTATGTATGGTCTCACAATTTAAAAGTGATTGTACATACAAAAAATAGCAAAAAATTTCAAAATCTAAAAAATCTCACATTTAGAAACATAATATTATTTTGTAAGACTTACATATTTACACATAGACATTTAGTAAAAAATGGTGGTTGTAAAATGGATTGTTTTTGTCACATAATATGAATGCCCAAGGATCTATAAATGTAGTTCTAGGTCAATTTCAACACAAAATTGACAATGCTCATCTCTCTAATGATACTAAAGATGATGCCCTCGCATTTGCGAGGGCCCTCATGCTAGTTCACTTAAAAATAAAAGTAAATCAAATTTTACACACAGGATACTCTTGTGTTTTGATGGTTTGTGACATGAATTTGTATTTAATTTTGGTGCAGTTCATTAGATTCTAAATATAATATAACTCCACCTTTAAAGTTTTTAATTAAGCTGGCAAAAGAACTAGGCCTTAACACTTAACATAAAAATTTCCCATAGAAAGTTATATTGTGCAGAAGATGCAAGTGCACACAAATTGCTTTTATAAAGAAGTACAATTGCTCAATGTAAGGATAACATGTTACCCAATAAATAAATAAAAACCAATACAAAGTCAAGAAAATGTTTAGATGACAAAAAAAAAATCAAAACCCTTCCAGATATTATGTAAAATTAAAACATTGCTATTGCACACGGAAATTGCAATTACACAGAAACTATTGGTGGGGTGTAGCAAATGGCAAAAGGAAAACTCCCTGGGTTGGTTGGCCAAAGCTTCTACGATAAAAAAATGCAAGCATGCATCGGTTTTTGTGATATGTGTATCTTCAATCAAACGCTTCTGCCGCGGCAAGCTCAACGCTTATTAGCGTTTCAGGACAGCATCTACGTGCCCGTGTGCTAAAAGCTCGGTATTTTTTTTTTTTTTTGAGATGCTAAAAGCTCGGTATTATCCCCTTGGCAATCTTGTGGACACGGAATTCACAGGTAATCCGTTATCTAATTGGACCGTGATAACTCATGGTCTTGAGTTAATAAAGAAGGGTGTTATAGGGTGTGGGCAACGACCATAATATCAGACAGAGTCTAGACAGACAGTTAGCTTCCGCGGCTATCCCACATGAAAGTATTATCTCAACCAAGTAACAGGCACACCCGTAAAGTCTCGGATCTTCTAGATGATCAAGGAATCTGCCCATTGATGTTGAGGTAATCCTGAAAATAAAACCCTCACGTCGTCTTGATGAGGATGTCATATGTAAACACCACCCTTGATCTATTCTACCAGATCGAATCACAGAGACAAGAATTAGGGTTCATGCTCGTTCCTCCCAACCACCCCCGAGCAGGTCCACGGCATCGCCGGGTTACAACACACTGGTCCACGACCCAAAGGTTCACGATACAGGGATGCCTCACTTAAGTTACAACTCTCCCTCACCCGGGCCTTACTGGACCCAGTCACCATTGGTTAGCCAACTGGGGGCATGTCTTCTTCTGTTGGGCCGCCCTTCCTGGACATGACTCGGCCCAGCCATGTCCCGTTCAGCGTCGCTTGTATTGGGAGCAGCAGGGTCGCTGACAATCCCCCTTGCTTGAAACCCTGCTTGACCCCAAGCAGGAGCAGCGGGAAATTGTTGACGGAGCGCTTCCAGGTCCTCCCAAGTTGCTTGATCCTCTGGCATGCCACTCCAATGGATGAGGGCTTGTGGCACCGTGCGGAATCCCACCTGACGCACTCTCCGGCCCAACACAGCAATAGGTATCTGAAACAAATCAGTAGGAGAAGGAAGTTGCGATAATACCTGCTGGTGAGGACCAATACAGGGTTTCAGTTGCGAAACGTGGAACACTGGGTGGACTCGGCTCGATGGCGGTAACTCCAGCTTATAAGCAACCTCTCCCACTCGCTCAATGATCTTGTATGGCCCAAAAAACTTGAACGCCAGCTTATGATTTGCCCTGCGCACCACGGAAGATTGGACGTAAGGTTGGAGGCGAAGGAAAACCTCATCACCCACAGCGAAGACGCGTTCACGGCGATTCTTATCAGCTTGGAAGTTCATACGTTGCTGCATACGCAGTAAGTGCTGACGAGCAGAAGCCATGACCAGGTTGCGTTCCTCCAGCCAATGCTCAATATCTGCCGAAGCCACTTGATCAGATGCTGCAATGCCGAAATACCTAGGCTTCCTTCCATACAACAGCTCAAACGGAGATTTCCCCAAGGATGAATGCCAGTTGGTATTATACCAAAATTCACAGAGAGAGAGAGAGCCACTTAGACCAGTGTTGTGGATGAGCACTAATGAAGCACCTCAGATAACATTCGACTGACTGGTTAACGCGCTCTGTCTGCCCATCTGTCTCCGGATGGTTTGCTGTGCTCATCTTCAATTGAGTGCCTGTGGCTTGGAAGACTGCTCGCCAAAACTGACCGGTAAACACTGGATCCCTATCAGAAACCAGAGCAGCTGGCATGCTATGCAGGTGGTAGATGTTGTCAACAAAGAGTTCAGCGACTTTACTTGCTGTGTACGGATGGCGGAGAGGGATGAAATGAGCGTACTTGGTTAGTTTATCCACTACTACAAGAATGCAGTTGAACTGGCGCGACTACGGCAAACCATCGATGAAATCCATTGTTGCTGTTTCCCATGGTTCACTAGGAATTGGAAGAGGTTGGAGCAAACCTGCAGGGGGAAGACGTTCCGGCTTAGCCTGTTGACAGATACGGCAACTGCGAACAAAGGCTTGGACCATTTTCTTCATCGCTGGCCAAGCAAACAAGGACACCAGGCGTCTGTATGTTACTGGGAAACCCGAGTGACCACCTTGGGGACTATCGTGGAAAGCAAAAATAATTTGTTGCTGTAGGTCTAGATCAGCTCCCACCCAGATACGACCATTGCACCTCAGGACACCATGGTCCAATGTATACCTGGCGTCAGCAGTAGGATCCACTGATAATTTCCGGAGCAAGCCTTGGGCATGGGCATCATGAGTATAGTTGTCCAGCACAGTGGGCAACCATTGTGGTTGCACGGTGGTAACCACAAAGATTTGTGAGCTGTCATTGGGCTTCCTAGAAAGAGCATCCGCAGCACCATTCAGCACACCCTTCTTATACATGATTTTATACTGGAAACCCATCAATTTGGTCAATAGCTTCTGTTGCCAATCTGTATGCAGCCTCTGGTCAGTCAAGTGCGCCAAGCTTTTATGGTCTGTCCTAATTAGGAATTCACCCACCTGTAGGTACTGCCGCCAATGTTGGACTGCGAGAATTATGGCAAGGTACTCTTTTTCATACACTGAGAGACCTTTGTTCCTAGGACCCAAGGCACGACTGATATACGCCACAGGATGACCTTGCTGGGACAAGACAACACCTATGCCCACATCACAAGCATCTGTGTCAATGACAAACTGCATCTTGAAGTCTGGGATGGCTAAGACAGGTGCCGTGACCATTGCTTCCTTCAGGGCTAAGAAGGCAATCTCTTCCACCTCTGTCCAGACAAACAGCACACCTTTCTTCAGCAAGGCTGTCAGTGGTTGACTGATTAATGCATAGTGTCGAATGAACTTTCGATAGTAACCAGTTAAGCCAAGGAATCCTCGCAATTCTTTCAAGTTAACTGGAGCTGGCCAAGAGCACACGGACTGAATCTTCGTCTCGTCAGTGGAAACTCCTTCCGAGGATACCACATGGCCAAGATAGTTGACCTTCTGCTGTGCAAAGGCACACTTAGATAATTTCACTTGCCACTTATCTTTTTGGAGTATTGATAGCACAGTAGATAAATGCTCCAAATGCAACTCAAATGTGGGGCTGTAAATCAATATGTCGTCGAAGAATACCAGCGCGAACTTCCTCAGAACTGGAGCCAGGGAGTCGTTCATGGCATGTTGGAAGGTGGCCGGAGCACCGGTTAAGCCAAACGCCATAACTTTGAACTCCTAGTGCCCATTGTGTGTTTGGAAAGCCGTCTTGTGTTCCTCTCCTGGATCCAATCTGATTTGGTGATAACCTGCCCTGAGATCGAGCTTCGAAAACCATCTCGCTCCGGCGAGTTCATCCAGTAATTCATCGATAACCGGCAGTGGGTACTTTCCCTTGACAGTGAGTGCATTTAAGTGCCTGTAGTCAACTACCAACCTCCAAGTTTTATCGCCTTTCTTCACCAAGATGACCGGAGACCCAAATGCGCTGGTGCTATGAACAATGACGCCTTGGTCAAGTAATTCCTGAACTTGTCTTTCCAATTCTGTTTTCAAATGCTATGCGGTAAGGCCTCATGGAAACTGGTCTGGCCCCATGAATTAGGGGAATAGTGTGATCATACCGCCGTCTAGGTGGAAATCCAGTGGGGGCGGAAAACACGTCCACGAATTTGTCCAACAGTTGCTGCACTTCTGGAGGAATAACAGGTTTTTCAGTTTCCACAGCTTCATGCACTAAATGCAGCTCTAACATCACATCAATCCACGCATTCTGTTCCTCTCCTTGCAACACCACAAGCTTACCAGAGTGAGGAATAGAAATCCAACCTTGTTCCCAATGAGTTATCATAGGGCAGTATTTAGCTAACCAGTCCAGACCAATAATACCGTCGTAGCTGCCCAGGTTAATAACCTTGAAGTCATCCGTGAACTGTGCACCTGCAGCAGACCAACCCATTTGGACAAACTGGCAGGTACTATGCAGAATGCCTCTGATACGTCCAAAAAGTATCTACTTTCCCGAACACTTTTGCTATTGTTTTGCCTCTAATTTGTGTATTTTGGATGCAACTAACGCGGACTAACGTTGTTTTCAGCAGAATTGCTCTGGTGTCTCGTTTTTGTGCAGAAATCCAACTTTCGGAAAATCCTCGAAATTTATGCGAAAGGTCCTATTTTCCCAGAATATTGAGGCAGAAGGGCAAGCCAGGTGGGGCCCGAGGCCCCCACACGCTAGGCCGGCGCGGCCCGGGGGGCGCGCCGCCTTGTTGTGTGGGCGCCTCGGCGGCCCCCCGACGCTCTCCTTTCGACTACATATGCCTTTCGACCTAAAAACGCCAGGGGTTGGACGATATTTCCAGAGACCATCCAGTATGCCGCCACCATCGCGAAACTCCGCCTCGGGACCGAAACTCCGTTCGGCACTCGCCGGGACGGGGAATTGGAGGGATCTTCACCGCCATCACCACCGACGCCTCTCCATCGACCAGCCATGTTTCCCCCATCCATGTGTGAGTAACTCCCCCGCTGTAGGCTGAAGGGGATGGTAGGGATTGGATGAGATTGATCATGTAATACTCACAAGATTGTTAGGGCATGGTGCCTAGTATCCGTAGATGTCACTTTTATGATATTGTTGCAACTTGTTATGCTTAATGCTTGTCACTAGGGCCCGAGTGCCATGATCTCAGATCTGAACATGTTATTGTTTCATCATGATATGCATTGTTTTATGATCTTACCTGCAAGTTGTATACACACGTTGCTGTCCGGAACCCGAGGCCCCAAAGTGACAAGAATTGGTACAACCGGAGGGGAAGGCGGTGATGTGAGGATCACATGTGTTCACGGAGTGTTAATGCTTTGCTCCATTACTCTATTAAAAGGAGTGCCTTAATTTCCAGTAGTTTCCCTAGAGGCCCGGCTGCCACCGGCTGGTAGGACAAAAGATGTTGTGCAAGTTTCTCATTGTGAGCATGTACGACTATATACGGAACACATGCCTATGGATTGATTAGTACTTGGATACCGCTTTATTATTACCTGCAAATGCCCTACCATGATTGTTACATGAATTCTCTCATCCATGCAACGCCCGTTCATCCGTCCATGTGCCTATAGTATTTTAATTATGTTGTTTACTATAATCACTATTGCTGTCTTTATTTCACCGCTGCTGTTATTTCACTATTCCTACTGCTATAAAACTGTTGCTACTGATAAACTCTTGCGAGCAAGTCTGTTTCCAGTGCAGCTGAATTGACAACTCCGCTGTTAAGGCATACAAGTATTCTTTGTCTCCCCTTATGCCGAATCAATAAATTGGGTAATACTTCCCTCGAAGACTGTTCGATCCCCTATACTTGTGGGTCATCAGCCTCCACCAGGTACCTTAACCCTTACAGGATCCTCTAGTGATGTGATTCCTGTCAGCGATTTCGCCTTCTCAGCATCAATGAAGCAAGTGGAGCTACCTGAATCCACTAAGAACAGGAACTGCTGCCCTTGGATAGTAACCTGCAATTTCATTGTCTTAGGAGCAGAAACAGTAGTATTGATAGCCGCTGTCGAGAGAATCATCAGGTGCGGGTCAGGTGGAGGACTGTCAGGTTGGAAACTAGCATTTGCATCAGCGAACTTCTCTTCACCTCCAAAATCAGAAAACTGCATGAAATCGATCATTTCTTGCACCACATGTAGCTGTATATTGTTTTTGCACCGATGGTCCTTATGATACTTCTCTCCACAAGTGAAACACGGGTTCTTGGAATGTCGATAAGCTCGAAGACTCTGCCACTTGTCCTCAGCCGGTCCTTTTTGTTGTTCAGCTCGGCGATTCTCTTCAAGCTTCGGGGACACCCAACGAGTGGGAGGTGTGATACGTCCAATTTGCATCACTATTTTATATCATAATTTGCTGTTATTCATTGATATATTTCATATTGGGACACAATACTTATGTTATTTCATCTATTTTGCATATTTCATGATTATTGGAGGATCGAGCACCGGAGCCAGGATTCTGCTGGAAAAAGCACCGTCAGAACGCAATATTTCGGAAGATCAACTCGGGGAAATTATACCAAAAATCCTATTTTTCAGATGACGAAGGAAGCCGAAGGGGGAGCAGAGAGGGCTCAAGGTGGGGCCAGACCACAGGCGGCGCGGCCCATGGCCGGGCGCGCCACCTTGTGGTGGGGCCCCACAGCCCCTTTCGCCTCCTTTTCTTCGCGAAATCCTTCGTCCCGAAACCTAAGCCACAGAGGGTACCTCACGAAGAGTTACAGCCGCCTCGCGGGGCGGAGAACACCGAGAGAGAAAGAGCTCTCCGGCGGGCGAATCCGGGGAAATTCCCTCCGGGAGGAAATCGACGCCATCGCCATCATCATCGAGCTGGACATCATCTCCATCATCATCATCATCATCATCTCCACCATCTTCACCGCCATCATCACCGCTGCACCTCGTCACCGCTGTAACGATTTGGGTTGGATCTTGATTGTTTGATAGGGAAACTCTCCCGGTGTTGATTTCTACTTGTTATTGATGCTATTGAGTGAAACCATTGAACCAAGGTTTATGTTCAGATTGTTATTCATCATCATATCACCTCTGATTGTATTCCATATGATGTCTCGTGAGTAGTTCGTTTAGTTCTTGAGGACATGGGTGAAGTCTAAATGTTAGTAGTGAACTATGGTTGAGTAATATTCAATGTTATGATATTTAAGTTGTGGTGTCATTCTTCTAGTGGTGTCGTGTGAACGTCGACTACACGATACTTCACCATTTATGGGCCTAGGGGAGTGCATCTTGTATTCGGTTGCTAATTGCGGGGTTGCCGGAGTGACAGAAACCTGAGCCCCCGTTGGTATATCGATGCAAGAGGGATCGCAGGATCTCGAGTTTAAGGCTGTGGTTAGATTTATCTTAATTACTTTCTTGTAGTTGCGGATGCTTGCAAGGGGTATAATCACAAGTATGTATTAGTCCTAGGAAGGGCGGTGCATTAGCATAGGTTCACCCACACAACACTTATCAAAACAATGAAGATTAATTAGTTGTATGAAGCGAAAGCACTAGACTAAATTCCCGTGTGTCCTCAAGAACGTTTGGTCATTATAAGTAAACAAACCGGCTTGTCCTTTGTGCTAAAAAGGATTGGGCCACTCGCTGCAATTATTTCTCTCGCACTTTACTTACTCGTACTTTATTCATCTGTTACATCAAAACCCCTTGAATACTTGTCTGTGAGCATTTACAGTGAATCCTTCATCGAAACTGCTTGTCAACACCTTCTGCTCCTCGTTGGGATCGACATTCTTACTTATCGAAGATACTACGATACACCCCCTATACTTGTGGGTCATCAAGACTATTTTCTGGCGCCATTGCCGGGGAGTGAAGCGCTATTGGTAAGTGGAATTGGTAAGGAAAACCTTTACTGTTTGTGCTGATTTTATTTCTGCCTGTTGCTATAAGTCATTATGGAGAGATCTTCTCTTCAATTTCTATTTGGGAAATCTACTACTACTGCAACGGTAGTGGATAAAGCGCCAGGTGAGGAAGTAATACCGTATAAAATACCTATGAAAATTATTGAATGTGTTATGGATAACCGCTATGAAGGGGATGGAACTGTTCATCCTGGTGATCATTTACTGTTTTTACATGAATTATGCGGGTTATTCAAATGTGCAGGTATTGCTATGGATGAAGTTAGAAAGAAACTATTCTCTATATCACTGTCTGGTAAAGCGGCGCACTGGTATAAATTGCTGAAGAATAGGGATTCTCTTGATTGGGAGGACATTGTGCCTTTATTTTATTCCAAATTATATCCTCCAAGTGAAATTCACAAGGACCGGAACCGCATATATAATTTCTGGCCTCATGATGGAGAGAGTATTGCCCAAGCTTAGGGGAGATTGAAGTCTTTAATGCTCAAATGCCCCATTCATGAGCTTCTGGTAATGTTATTATTGATAATTTCTATGCAAGACTTTCTTTTCAAGACAAGACCTTGCTGGATACTTCTTGTTCTGGATCATTTACACGCAACAAAGAAGAGTTTAAAAGGGACCTTCTTGATCGGATCCAGGAGAATACTGAAGGATGGGAGAACGACAAAGATAGTGAGTCAGGTATAATCTTTGATTATAAATGCATTGAAGCTTTTATGGATACTGATAAATTTCGTAATATGAGTGCTACTTATGGTCTTGATTCCCAAGTTGTTGCAAATCTTTACAAAGCTTTTGCCTCTCATTATGAATTGCCTAAGAAGAATTTTGATAAGTATCATGAACCGTATAAAGATAAAATTGATTCATCTGTAAACAAATGTGTAGTGATTGAAACTGTTGATCATGTTATTCCTGAAGCTTATATTGAAAAAACTCCTTTCCTGTTAAAATGAAAGAGTACTCTGTTATATCTAGTGCGGTTAATAAAAGTGAAAAGAAACCTATAGAACCTAAAGAACAAATTAAGGTTGAACCTGTTGTTGCAATAGTTAAAGATCTTGTGACTGAAAATGTGGAAGATGGTCATATTATTTTCTGTGAAGATGCTTCTAATATTGTTTCGCATCCTAATAAGTCTAGAAAAACTAGTGTTCCTATGCTATCTGTCAGAATTGGGGATCATTGTTATTATGGTTTATGTGATATTGGTGCAAGTATTAGCGCTATTCCTTATGAGCTTTATACGGAGATCATGCATGAAATTGGTTCTTGTGAACTTGAAGATATTGATGTGGTTATTCGGGTTGCTAATAGAGAAACTATCTCTCCAATTGGTATTGTTCGAGATGTGGAAGTTTTATGTGGTAAGATTAAATATCCTGCTGACTTTCTGGTACTTGGTTCTGCTGCTAGTAAGTATTGTCCTATTATTTTTGGTAGACCATTTCTAAATACTTGTGGAGCTGTTATAGATTGCAAGAAGGAAAAGATTGTTACTAAATTTGCTGGTGAATCTTATGAGTTTAATTTCTCTAAATTTGCCAAAACTCCTTATAAAGCTGATTTGCCTAATAATGATTTTAGAGTTGAACAGTGTGCATCTATTGCTCTTGCTCCTACTAATCCTTTGCAGCAACATTTGGAGAATAGTGAGAGTGAAGTCTTTAGGGAAGAAAGAAATGAACTTGATGAAATTTTCCTTCGTCAACCTATCCTTAAACATGACTTGCCAGTTGAAGATTTAGGTACAACACCACCACCAAAGGAAGATCCTGTTTTCGATTTAAAACCATTGCCTGATAATCTTAAATATGCTCATATTGATGATAAGAAAATATATCCTGTTATTATTAGTTCTAAGCTTTCAGAGATTGAGGAAGAAAGGTTATTGGAAATATTGAAGAAACACCGAGGAGCTATTGGCTACACTCTTGATGATTTGAAGGGGATTTCTCCCTCTATTTGCCAACATGCTATCAATATGGAAGATGATGCAAAGCCTGTTGTTGAACATCAACGTCGTCTAATTCCAAAAATGAAGGAGGTGGTAAGGAATGAGGTATTAAAACTTCTTGAAGCAGGTATTATATATCCTATTGTTGATAGTAGATGGGTTAGTCTGTGCATTGTGTTCCTAAGAAAGGAGGAATGACTGTTGTGCCTAATGATAATGATGAGCTCATCCCTCAAAGAGTAGTTGTAGGGTATAGAATGTGCATTGATTTTCGAAAAGTTAATAAAGTTACTAAGAAAGATCATTACCCTTTACCCTTTATTGATCAAATGCTAGAAAGGTTGTCTAAAAATACTCACTTTTGCTTTCTTGATGGTTATTCTGGGTTTTCACAAATTGCTGTTAAAACTAAAGATCAAGAGAAAACCACTTTCACTTGTCCTTATGGAACTTATGCTTATAGGCGTATGCCTTTTGGTTTATGTAATGCTCCTGCTACTTTTCAAAGATGCATGTCTGCTATTTTTCATGCCTTTTGCGAGAGTATTGTAGAGGTGTTCATGGATGATTTTTCCGTCTATGGGAATTCTTTTGATAATTGCTTGCGAAACCTCGATAAAGTTTTGCAGAGATGTGAAGAAACTAACCTTGTTCTTAATTGGGAGAAATTCCACTTTATGGTTAATGAAGGAATTGTATTGGGACATAAAATTTCCGAGAGAGGTATTGAAGTTGATAGAGCTAAAGTTGAAGCAATTGAGAAGATGCCCTATCCGAGGGATGTTAAAGGTATTCGTAGTGTTCTTGGTCATGCTGGGTTTTATAGGAGATTTATTAAAGATTTCTCCAAGATTTCAAAGCCTCTTACTAATCTTCTTCAAAAAGATGTACCTTTTGTTTTTTATGATGATTGTAAGGAAGCTTTTGAAACTCTAAAGAAAGCCTTAACAACTGCTCCTGTAGTTGAACCTCCCGATTGGAATTTGCCTTTTGAAATTATGTGTGATGCTAGTGATTTTGCTGTAGGCGCTGTTCTTGGACAGCGAGTAGATAAAAAATTAAATGTTATTCATTATGCTAGTAAGACTCTTGATGCTGCTCAAAGAAATTATGCTACAACTGAAAATGAATTGTTAGCTGTAGTCTTTGCTTGTGACAAGTTCAGATCCTATATTGTTGATTCAAAAGTCACGATTCATACTGATCATGCTGCAATTAGATACCTTATGACAAAGAAAGATGCTAAGCCAAGGCTTATTAGATGGGTACTTCTTTTGCAAGAATTTGATTTACATATTATAGATAGGAAAGGTGCTGATAATCCTGTTGCTGATAATTTGTCTAGATTGGAAAATATTGCTTATGATCCTGTTCCTGTTAATGATAGTTTTCCAAATAAACAATTGGCTGTAATTAAGGTGAACTCGCGAGATAGCCCTTGGTATGCCGATTATGCTAACTTTATTGTATCCAAGTATTTGCCTCCAACCTTTTCAGCTCAGCAAAGGAGGAAATTCTTTTATGACTTGAGGCATTATTTTTGGGATGACCCACACTTATATAAAGAAGGAGTAGATGGTATTATGCGAAGATGTGTTCCAGAATATGAACAACAAGAGATATTGAGTAAATGTCATGGTAGTGTTTATGGAGGACATCACGCTGGAGATAGAACCGCGCAAAAGGTTCTACAAGCAGGTTTTTATTGGCCAACACTTTTCAAAGATGCAAGGAAGTTTATCTTATCTTGTGATGAATGTCAAAGAGTTGGTAATATCTCTAGACGCAATGAAATGCCTATGAATTATACTCTTGTTATTGAACCATTCGATTGTTGGGGATTCGACTTCATGGGTCCTTTCCCTTCTTTAGAAGGTAACACTCATATACTTGTCGCTGTTGATTATGTTACTAAATGGGTAGAAGCTATACCTACAAAAAGTGCTGATGGTGAGACCTCTTTAAAAATGCTTTTAGATATTATTTTTCCTAGATTTGGAGTACCTAGATATATTATGACTGATGGAGGTTCTCATTTTATTCATGGTGGTTTTAGAAAAACTCTTGCCAAATATGGTATTAATCATAGAATTGCTTCCGCTTATCACCCTCAAACTAGTGGTCAAGTAGAATTATCAAATAGAGAGATTAAATCTATTTTGGGAAAGACTGTTAATAAATCTAGAAAGAATTGGGCTAGCAAATTGAAGGAAGCACTATGGGCTTATAGAACTGCTTATAAAAATCCCATGGGTATGTCACCGTATAAAATGGTTTATGGAAAAGCTTGTCATTTACCTTTAGAACTAGAGCACAAAGCTTATTGGGCTGTAAGAGAACTTAATAAAGATTTTAAACTTGCCGGTAAAAAGAGATTGCTACAATTGAGTTCTTTAGATGAATGGAGAAGTGAGGCTTATGAAAATGCTAAACTCTTTAAGGAAAAAGTTAAGAAATGGCATGATAGAAGAATTATCAAAAGAGAATTTAATGTTGGGGACAAAGTCCTATTGTATCGGTCTCGTCTTAGATTCTTTGCAGGGAAATTACTCTCAAAATGGGAAGGACCATATGTTATTGAGGAAGTATACCGTTCAGGAGCAATAAAAATTAGCTCTTTGGAAGGTAACGCCACACAAGTTGTGAATGGACAAAGACTCAAGCATTATATTTCTGGAGATTCTTATAATGAAGATATTGATATTATCCAAGTGATAACTCCGGAAGCTTTCATCAAAGATCAAATTGACAGTTCTGAGTCCGACTTTGAATAGGTAACAGTTTTAGTAATAAAAAGTCCGTGTTTAGCTTTCCGAACAATATTTCTGCTGTTTTGGAAAATATGAAAAATTACGGGATCGAAACGGAGTGGAAGAGACGCGCGAGGGCCCGTCACCATAGGCCGGCGCGGGCCCCACCTGGCCGCGCCCTATGGGGACAGCCCCTCGGCGTCCCGTTTCCACTCGTTTTCGGCCTGGAACCTTCCTTTTGTTGTAAAAATATTGTCTATATAATCCCCCGGATCTGGAGGTCCGTATATCGTTTTCGTCGTGTTTTGTTTTGAGCTGTTTTCTTCCAGATTTGTTTTGATCTAGAAGCCCTATGGTCTCCAACAACAAAGACAAGGAGCCTTGGAAGGAAGAGATGGATGAGAGGATCAATAAGGAGAAGAAGAAGATAGCATCAACAAAAGGAGAGTGGGAAACTATGGAGAGTAAGCCAATCTTGGTGGGATCGGTTAACACTGGGCGTTCTTTTTCTCATAACTTGCAGGGAGTTCTTCCGCCTGCTCTGGACCTCGACTCTTTCCCTTGTGTGGAGGAAGCAATACGGGTTGCCGATGAGTTTTGTGATCAATATCATGCTCTAAGAAGGGAAGTGGAGATACTTCAGGAGGAGAACCAGCGACTTCGCAGAATGCTGGAATATTACTCAATTCCCAGCACAAGGCCGCCACCGCCACATTCAGATAACAATGAGTCTCTTCAAGTTTTGGTGCAGAATTGCAAAACCGAGAAGCTGAAGCTGAAGGAGATCCTTAAGAAGCGCGAGAAGAATCCACCATCACCGCCGAAGGAGTAATTCATCATCGGTATTGGCATCCCCTTGGTTTGTTCCAAGCTTGGGGAGTGCCGCGGTATCACATCATCACTACCTTTATCTTTTACTATCAAGTAGTGTCATATCATGAGTAGGGAAGTTATCATATGGAATAGTTTGCAATGTGGAAGTATCTCTCTTAGTTGGTTATCTATGTATCCGTTGGTGTGAGTTATCGTTATGGAATATTAATGAGAAGTCTTATCATTTACTTTTTGCACACCTTATTTTAGTTTGCAATCTCTATTATATGATCACTCTTGACATTGGTATTGATATCACTTTGGGAGCATTAAGTAAATCTATTTGGTTTTGGCAAACTTAGCATTGGTCAATAGCAACAACATCTTGATGTTTAAATAGAAGAGAGAAATACATGTAGATATATTACTCTATTATCTTTATGCTAATGAGTTTAGTATTCTGAAGTTAAAATTGCTTGTGCTTATGAGAAAGATGCATGATTGTTTCTATCGCATGTATATTTGTTTGTTTCCTTCAACCTTTATGCTTGCTATCAAACCTTGCTAGCCAAAAACCTGTATTGAGAGGGAATGCTTCTCATACATCCATAACCTTAGATCAAACCCATGCCATTTGTGTCCACCATAACTACCTACTATGTGGTATTTTGCGCCACTCCAAGTAAATACTTCATGTGCTACCTTTAAATAATTCAAACTATACTACTCCTTATTTGTGTCAATGTTTTATAGCTCATGAGGAAGTATGTGGTGTTTTATCTTTCAATCTTGTTGGGACTTTCACCAATGGACTAGTGGCACATCCGCTTATCCAATAATTTTGCAATAAGAGCTGGCGGGGTTCCCAGCCCCAATTAATAACTTTCATTAATAATTCTCTTCACATGTTTTGCCCTGATTTATCAGTAAGCAACTTAATTTTGCAATAGACACTCCTCCATGGTATGTGAATGTTGGAAGGCACCCGAGGATTCGGTTAGCCATGGATTGAGAAAGCCAAGGTTGGGGGAGTGTCATCCATAATAAAACTAAAATACATGTGTAAACAAAAGAGAAGGGGGATGATCTACCTTGCTGGTAGAGATGCCGTCCTTCATGGGAGCCGCTCTTGGAAGGTTCGTTTGGCAAGGGGGTTAGAGTGCTACCATTCGTTGACAACAACAAACACCACCCAAAATCTTACTTTTATGCTCTTTATATGATTTCAAAACTTGAAAAGCTCTAGCACATGATTTAATCCCTGCTTCCCTCTGCGAAGGGCCTATCTTTTACTTTTATGTTGAGTCAGTAAACCTATTTCCCTCTGTCTTAAGCAAGCAATTGAGTTGTTGTGAACCAACCATTTATGCTATGATTGAGCTAATCATGTCCTTTATACTTTCTTGTTTAGTACAAATTTTATCTGAATGAATATGACTTTGAAAGTTATCAATGATTATGAGGAGATTGTTATGATTGAGAATGAAAGCCCTGCTATATAAATTCTAATATGAAAGCTTTGTTTAGAAGATAAGTACAATCCGTTAGTAGTTCTCTGACCAAGAACAAAGTTTGCCATAACCATTTATGATTTCCTATGCACCTTTACTTGTGATTTCTCTTTACTTATTTCAAGTTGAGTAATATGAATAGAATGTTTACTAGAATGTCTTGTGTGAATCAATATGATGCTTCTTGTCCGTATTTTATTTATCGACTCCTCACTCCATAAACATGTGGTCTTGTTTATTGAGCTCAGTTTCGCTTGGGGACAAGCGAGGTCTAAGCTTGGGGGAGTTGATACGTCCAATTTGCATCACTATTTTATATCATAATTTGCTGTTATTCATTGATATATTTCATATTGGGACACAATACTTATGTTATTTCATCTATTTTGCATATTTCATGATTATTGGAGGATCGAGCACCGGAGCCAGGATTCTGCTGGAAAAAGCACCGTCGAACGCAATATTTCGGAAGATCAACTGCGGAAGGAAATTATACCAAAAATCCTATTTTTTCCGATGACGAAGGAAGCCGAAGGGGGAGCAGAGAGGGCTCAAGGTGGGGCCATACCACAGGCCAGCGCGGCCCATGGCCTGGCCGCCACCTTGTGGTGTGGGGGCCCACACCCCTTTCGCCTCCTTTTCTTCGCGAAATCCTTCGTCCCGAAAACCTAAGCCACGAGGGTACCTCACGAAGAGTTACCGCCCTGCGGGGCGGAGAACACCGAGAGAAAAGAGCTCTCCGCGGCAAATCCGGGGAAATTCCCTCCCGGAGGGGAAATCGACGCCATCGCCATCATCATCGAGCTGGACATCATCTCCATCATCATCATCATCATCTCCACCATCTTCACCGCCATCATCACCGCTGCACCTCGTCACCGCTGTAACGATTTGGGTTGGATCTTGATTGTTTGATAGGGGAAACTCTCCCGGTGTTGATTTCTACTTGTTATTGATGCTATTGAGTGAAACCATTGAACCAAGGTTTATGTTCAGATTGTTATTCATCATCATATCACCTCTGATTGTATTCCATATGATGTCTCGTGAGTAGTTCGTTTAGTTCTTGAGGACATGGGTGAAGTCTAAATGTTAGTAGTGAACTATGGTTGAGTAATATTCAATGTTATGATATTTAAGTTGTGGTGTCATTCTTCTAGTGGTGTCGTGTGAACGTCGACTACACGATACTTCACCATTTATGGGCCTAGGGGACTGCATCTTGTATTCGGTTGCTAATTGCGGGGTTGCGAGTGACAGAAACCTGAGCCCCCGTTGGTATATCGATGCAAGAGGGATCGCAGGATCTCGAGTTTAAGGCTGTGGTTAGATTTATCTTAATTACTTTCTTGTAGTTGCGGATGCTTGCAAGGGGTATAATCACAAGTATGTATTAGTCCTAGGAAGGGCGGTGCATTAGCATAGGTTCACCCACACAACACTTATCAAAACAATGAAGATTAATTAGCTGTATGAAGCGAAAGCACTAGACTAAATTCCCGTGTGTCCTCAAGAACGTTTGGTCATTATAAGTAAACAAACCGGCTTGTCCTTGTGCTAAAAAGGATTGGGCCACTCGCTGCAATTATTTCTCTCGCACTTTACTTACTCGTACTTTATTCATCTTACATCAAAACCCCTTGAATACTTGTCTGTGAGCATTTACAGTGAATCCTTCATCGAAACTGCTTGTCAACACCTTCTGCTCCTCGTTGGGATCGACATTCTTACTTATCGAAGATACTACGATACACCCCCTATACTTGTGGGTCATCAAGGTGGCGGCGGCGTGATTGGCGGTACTGCCGGTTGGTAGGTCCTCCTTGGTGGCACATATGGCTGCCTCAGTGGTGAGAAATCCATTGACGGGCCACACTCTGTTCCCAGCTCTTCATAGAGCAATGCCAACGAATAGGCAGTGTCCAGGTCTCGTGGCTGTTGTATTGCGACAAGGATTCTCACTCCAGGCTGTAACCCATCAAGGAACTTGGTAGTGTAGTGTACTGGGTCGGGGTTAGATTCATAAGCCGACAGTGATCCATCAAATCCGAGTATCGAGTGACATAGTCTTCCACGGTGGATGTCTGTGAGATGTGAATGAGCCTTCTCACCAGAATTGCGTGTTGATTTCTGCAAAACCTCGCCATTACTGCAGTCACAAACTCCTCCCATTGTGGGTGACTGTGTTGATGGAGATGTGCCTCAAGCCAGGTAGCCGCTGCACCAGTGAATTGGTCTGACGCGAGAGAGATCCTTGACTGTATCGGCGTCTTCCATCTCTGGAAATAGTCCTCGCAACGCTGTTGCCACAATTTTGGATTGGATCCGTCGAATTGTGGCAGATCAGCACGCGGGCTATGTCCAGTATCAGTACCAAGAGATGCATCACAAGGGAACGAACCGGAGGCATGATGAGATGGAAAAAAATTTGTTCCTCCTCCCGGAGGAGGCAGGGTAGCACCCAATGCCGTCCCCCCGGCTGTTGTGTGTCCAACTGCACCCATCAGGGCCGGCAGTGGCTTCCTCTAGTCCGCGAGGTCGCGAAGAGGACGGATCATGCACCCCGGCAATCAGATCGGGGCGTGGGATGCCCGCGACCGCTGCCGTGAGGTTGGCGACCTCCACCGAGAGCGTAGTGCGGACAGCATCGAGATCCTGTCCGAGCTGCACCTTCACGCCCTGGAGTTCAGAGGATAGGGCCGCCATACCGGAGTCGACGCTCTTGAGCTGCGCACGGGTGTCGACGACGAAGGGGTGGAAGGTGTCGAGGACTTCCTTCTTGTAGTGGAGGAAGCGCTGCTCGTATTTCTCCGCCGTGTCCGCCTTCAGGAGCTCGTAGAGAGCTCAGGATTCCGGCGAGAGCTCCTCCATAACCTCCTCGCGGCGGCGAACCGCGAATCTAGTGTGATGCCGGTGGTTGGGGAACGCCATAAGTGGATCTAAAGGCTCTGATTACCAATTGTAAACACCACCCTTGATCTATTCTACCAGATCGAATCACAGAGACAAGAATTAGGGTTCATGCTCGTTCCTCCCAACCACCCCCGAGCAGGTCCACGGCATCGCCGGGTTACAACACACTGGTCCACGACCCAAAGGTTCACGATACAGGGATGCCTCACTTAAGTTACAACTCTCCCTCACCCGGGCCTTACTGGACCCAGTCACCATTGGTTAGCCAACTGGGGGCATGTCTTCTTCTGTTGGGCCGCCCTTCCTGGACATGACTCGGCCCAGCCATGTCCCGTTCAGCGTCGCTTGTATTGGAAACAGCAGGGTCGCTGACATCATAGCATAGCAGCCTGAAAAATATGGTGTTTTTTCAGTTCGAAGCGTGTACAAACTCGCGTTTAATCAAGACCCGGAACAATGCATGTGTGCATCATCGAGTATGCAGTCGTGAGTTGGCGGAGAATCTGGAACACCAACGTCCCACTGGAAGTTAAAACTTTTGCATTTTTTTTTTGAAATGGGGGACGTACCCGAGCCTCTGCATCAAAAAGATGCATACGACTGCTTTATTACCTTATTAAAGTCGAGATTTACAATTATTACAACGCAAGTACCAGCTATAGTTGCTACGAAGATCAACCAGCGGAAGAAATATAAAAGTAAATGCCAAAGCAACATCACAAAGTTATCCTATAATCAAGCCGACGGCCACACCGGCCGAAGAAATCCCGTGCTAACGTCTCCAGTCGGTTGCACCCAGACTCCATGGCATTCCTCTTCTCATCGGACTTGAGATAGGACCACGTACGGATCCAGTGTATAGCCATACTGAGAACCTGCAAGAAAGGTTGCTTTTTCGGTTTGTTAAAAATAATATCATTACGCACAGTCCAAATAGCCCAAACAAACAGCGCAAACTCCCACTCTGATTTGAACTAAGTCCTTGGCAATACCGTTTAACCAATTACCAAAGAGATTTGTAATGTTTTTTTGGAGGGGACAAATTGAATGTCATAAAGATAATGCTCCATATGATTTTAGCTAAAGGGCATTCAATGAAAAAGTGCTGGATAGATTCATCTTTATCACAGAAAACACATTTCTTGCCAATTACACTTAGCGAGATTATCTTTTGTTAAAATGACCTTACGGTGCAGGAACCACATGAAAATCTTGATTTTTAGTGGTACTTTCATGTTCCACATATATTTTCTGGGGTACTTTGTGTGGTCATCTAACAAGTCAACATGCATTCATTTGACAGTAAAAGCACCTGAATTTGTAAGACTCTAAACAAAAACATCCTTATCACCGGATAACTGAACATGCATTAATTGCTCCACTAATTTTAACCAAAGCGCCCACTTGTTGGGTGTTAGAATCCTCCAAAATGTAATATGGAGTGGTCGATTTTGTAAAACATCAGTCACCAAAACTTATTTTCGGTCGACTATATTATAAAGTATCGGATATTACTAAGCTAAAGAAATGTCAATAACCAACTATCTTCCCAAAACCTAGTATCCTTGCCAGTCCCTACTTTAAAAGATCCCCGTCTGAAAAAAAAATCTTTAAGTTTCTACAAACCTTTCCTAAAAGGTGAATCAAACGGTTGTTTTAGTTGTAACCTGTGACAATGTTTTAGACTTTAGATATTTGTTATGCAGTAGTTCTTGCCACACCTCATCCTATCATTTCATAATTTGAACATCCATTTGCTGAGGAGACGCTTGTTTTTTAAGTCCAAAACTTTAATACCTAACCCACCCCGATCCTACGATCGGCAAATAATTTTCCATCCAGATAACCTATATTTTCTCTTATGCACATCGCTTTGCCAAACGTGATCGATAAAAGTCTAACTTCTTCCTCACCCCACCCGGAATCTCAAAAAGGAGAGCATAAACATTGACAAACTTGTTAGGACCGAATTAATAAGAATTAGGCGATGCCCATAAGATAAAAGATTCCCTATCCAACTACTCAACTTTCTTTCAAATCTATCCTTAATAGGTTCCCATTCACTATTTTTTTAAATTTCTAAAAAAGAATAGGAATGCCTAGATATTTGAATGGAAAGAACCATACGCACAACCAAAAAGAAGTTTGTATGGTCCACCACCTCGTTGTCCTGACCAAAACAAAAGATCACACTTTTATAGAAATTGATTTTAAGCCCAGACAATTGTTCAAATATTCACAAGATTAGCTTCATGTTCAGCGCCTCTTCTAGATCGCGCTCCATAAAGATAACGGTATCATCTGCATATTGAAGAATAGACACCCCGCCCTCTACTAAATGGGGTATGATCTCATCTAATTTGCCATCCTCTTTGATCCTATTGATAATTATTGCTAACATATCAGCGAAAATGTTGAATAAGATAGGGGATAGAGGGTCTCCTTGTCTAAGTGGTCCCTTACGCGTTTGGAAATAATGCCCAATGCCATCACTAACTCTAACACCAACACTACCACGGCTTACATAATGTTGAATCCATTGACACCACTTAGGGTCAGAACCCTTCATACGGAGGGCTTGTTGCAGAACATCTCATTTAACTTTCAAAGCATATTTTAAGAATAACACCATCCAACTTATCCCTATGCAACTCATGAATAGTTTCATGGAGAACAACAACACCCTCCAAAATATGTCCCCACGCATAAAAGTTGTTTGCGTCGGCCTGACCACCTTGCATGCGACCTCCGTGACACGATTAGCTCCCACCTTAGTGAAAATCTTAGAAGTTTAAATTAAGGGGACAAATAGGTTGATATTGTTGAATTTGAAATGAATTTTTTTTGGAGAAGAACAATGGTTCCAAAGTTGAGGTGAAATAATGGTAATTCGTCATTTTGAAAGGCCTGAAACATTCTCATAACATCCCCTTTGATGGCACCCCAGAAAGTTTGATAAAATTCAGCCGAGAATCCATCTGGCCCTGGTGTCTTATTCTTTTCCATTTGCATTATCGCATCATACACCTCTTGCTCAGTGAAATCAGCCGTTAAAATTTTACTTTCCTCATCGGAAAGTTGAGGGATCTCAGCCTTGTCTGACTCCCTCATTGAGAAATGATTTGTAATCGGAGCACCAAACAAATTTTTATAGCATTCGGTAATGTACACTTTTAGGTTCTCCTCACCAGCAATAGTTTCCTCATCTTGCTCCAACTGAAATATTTTTTCCTCCTTTGTTTACCATTAGTTATTAGATAAAAATATTTTGTATTGTCGATCTCCTCCCTCCTGAATATGTTTAACCTTGGATCTTTGAGCCCATTTGGATTCCTCGTCCCGTCTTAGTTTAGCTAGCTTTACATTTGCATCTCTAAGCTGACCACGCTCAGAATCAATAAGCGTGATGTTCTCAGCTTTTTTATCAAGCATATCTATAAGAAGAAGTAACCGGTCCATCTCATTCTTATGAAAGCTACTCACGGGCATTGCCCATCCTCGAAGAAATCCCCTAAGGTGTCGAATTTTATTCTGCCATATGTCCATAGGACCACTCCCATGTGAAACGGAATACCACTCTCTAGCTATAATATCCGCGAAACCATCTTGGCGCAGCCATGAAAGCTCAAAAGAAAACTGGGCCTTATTCCCGAGATGAGCTTGTTCACCGGAATCGAGAGTAAGCGGAGTATGATCGGATTCGGCTCTTGCCAAAGCACGGACACAACAAGAGGAAACTTTTGTCCCCACTCAACACTTGCCAAAACTCTGTCTAATTTCTCATAGTTGGGTGCTCCCACGTAAGCTGTCTACTGGATAGCGCGATCTCACGCAGATCCAAGCTCTCAATAATGGCATTAAAAACAAAAGACCTTCAAGGGTGTCATTAATTTTATCCTCTTGTCTACTTTTGATCGGGAGGTTTAGTATAACCTGTATATGTGTATGGCACCTACAAACACCAGCGGATCTCCAGCTGAATTCCCGTACGTGGCTAAAGGAAGTTCTACTATTAGCCAAGCCTCAGACTATTGATGTATTGTTGTTGACCATTTGGAGGATCTGGTATGCACACAGTAAGATTACCCATGCAAAACTGTTTCCCTCAATCGAGGGATCCAAAAGATTTCTCATTAATTATATGCAAACCTTGAGAAGGATTCCTAGTCATTCGACTGAGGAGGTAATTAAAGGATAACAAATCTCGGTGAGTGATATTTTAGACGTCCCTGAAACAACATAGCAGACGAACTCTGGTGAGAAAAAGTGAGTCAAGCATTCCCTTGGATGGGTTAAATTAAACTGTGACGGATTATTCAAAGTAAAAGATGGTACTATCCAAGTGAAACAGATGGAAAAAGATGGTACTATCCAAGTAAAAGGGCTGGGTGATTCTTAGAGATGCAGATGGACAAATAGTGATCTATGCATGTCGATAGCTAGTCCAGTGTTCAGATCCTTTGGAAGCAGAAGCTATGGTGTGCCATGAAGGATTGATGTTAACTCTACAACCCAATCCAAAGGTGGAATAATAAATTATGCTCGACGCGTAGATACCTTGGGGGTTGGTCCAAGCACATGACTGAATTACTAAAGAAAGAGAAACTCAGCGTATCATCAAAAATAGATGATCTGGAGGCACTCGCCGAGGTACGACCGTTAACTACGCATGAGATTGATCTTAAAAGTCAACTCAATGCAATGTTAGCGGGTCTACTAAGGGATGAGGAACTCAAGTGGTACCAAAGATCTAAAGCCCAATTTTTGCTAGAAGGAGATTCGAATACGAGATACTTTCATAGTGTAGTCAATGGCAGACACAGAAAGCAACTCATTCATTCTTTAGTCCGAGAAGAGGGTGCGATTGAAGGTCATGAACAACTTAAGTCCTATATTACATCTTATTACAACGGTCTATTCGGCGCCCCCGAGGAATTTGATATATCCATGGATGAATCCAGGATTGATGATATTCCTCAAGTGTCCCCACAAGAAAACGCTATTCTGACTTCTCCCTATTCCGAGGAAGAGATTAGGAAAGCGATTTTACAGATGGAACATAATAAGGTGCTCGGGCCGGATGGTTTCCCAACATAATTTCATCAGTCTTTCTAAGACATAATTAAGAATGATCTTTTGGAACTTTTTAGTGAACTACATAAGGGGCAACTTGAACTGTTTCGCATCAATTTTGGTGAAATCATTCTCTTATCAAAAGTGATTGGTGCGGAACGGATTCAACAATGTAGACCTATATGTCTCCTTAATGTTTGCTTTAAAAAACATACAAAAGTGGTTACTATTAGGCTTAATTGGGTGGATGATGATGTGGTACTTACATCCCATACTGCTTTTATGCATGGTAGATACATCCTAGATGGTGTTATCACTTTGCATGAAACAATTCATGAGATGCACCGCAAAAATTTGAATGGGGTAATACTCAAAATTGACTTTGAAAAGGCCTATGACATGGTCAAGTGGTCTTTTCTTCAACAGACCCTCGGGATGAAAGGTTTTTCCGATGAGTGGCGCGCTGTAACTAATAACTTTGATTTTGGAGAAAGTGTTGCCATCAAGGTCAATGATGACATTGGTACATATTTCCAAACAAAAAAAGGTTTAAGCCAAGGCGATCCCCTATCTCCAATGTTGTTTAACATTGTGGCGGATATGCTTGCTATTATAATTGAGCAGGCTAAACTCGATGGCCAGATCGAAGGGGTAGTTCCTCATTTAGTTGATGGAGGCTTATCTATCCTTGAATATGCCGATGACACAATCTTATTTATGGACCATGACCTGGACAAAGCATGAAATCTAAAGTTAATCCTTTCAGCTTTAGAGAAATTGTCAGGACTCAAGATAAACTTTCATAAAAGTGAATTGTTCTGTTTCGGAGAGGCCAAAGATGACGCCAACCTATATGTTGAATTATTCGGATGTGGGCTTGGGTGTTTTCCAATTAGCTACCTCGACATTCCGATTCATTACCGGAGGCTTACGTTGGCCGAATGGAAAATTGTCGAGGAAAGACTCCAAAAGCGTCTGAGTAGTTGGAAAGGAAAATTATTATCCCTTGGGGGGGAGATTAGTTCTCATTAATTCAGTACTTACAAATACTAGATGTGTCTCTCCATAAAGATAAATAGCATGTTGGATGAACAAATTACAGCTGGGCAATTGACAGAATATCGACCATACATGATAAAATGATTACTATGAGATTTGTTTGGGCATTGCAACATAATATATAGACCGTAATACAACTGCGTCTATGACTAATAATCCACCTTCCGGTTATCATTCGAACCCCTTTCAGTATTAAGTTGCAAGCAACAGATTATCGCATTAAGCAATGTGTGTAAAGTAAACAATAGAATTCCCCTCTGATAAAACATTGTTGTTTTCTCCCTAGTGGCAACAACACATCTACAATCTTAGAAGTTACTGTCACTCTCCCAGATTACTAGAGGCATGAACCTACTATCGAGCATAAATACCCCTTCTTGGAGTCACAAGCATCTACTTGGCCAGAGTATCGACTAACAACGGAGAGCATGCTAGATCACAAATAACATATGACATGAATATATAATCGACCACAACATAGTATACAATATTCATCAGACCCCAGCAAACAAAACATGTAGAATTACATAAGGATGATCTTGATCATGTAGGGTGATACGTCTCAAACGTATCTATAATTTCTTAGGTTCCATGCTACTTTTATTACAATACTTGAATGTTTTATACATACTTTACAACATTATTATACATTTTCCGGCACTAACCTATTAACAAGATGCCGAAATGCCAGTTGTTGTTTTCTGCTGTTTTTCAAATCCTAGTAAGGAAATATTCTCGGAATTGGACGAAATCAACGCCCAGGGGCCTATTTTTACACGAAGCTTTCAGAAGACCGAAAGGGAGATGAAGTGGGGCCACGAGGTGGCCACACACCAGGGCGGCGCGGCCCAAGCCCTGGCCGCGCCGGCCTAGTGTCACTACACGATGGACCAAGCATGGAGGCACAAAAACTGCCGGCATAAGCAGCTTATGGAGGCAGCCAGCCTGCCGGGACAATTTCTTCGCCGGCAGATGAATCTGCCCGCTATAAACCTGACGGCAAATAGTTGTGCCGGCAGATAAAGTTGTACCGGCAGATAACTTGCCTCTGTGCATTTCTGTGCCGGCAGATAGGCTACCCCGGCAGTTTGGGTGCCACAAAAATGTGTACCGGCAGTCAAATTGCCAGGACTTGATGTACGGGCAGTTTACTAGACAAAATATACATTTGCTAGCATTTCTAGCCCACTTCCAATATTGGTTGGCTAAGCCAAGTACAAAATCATACATAGATCATTTCAGCAAATAAAATCAGGTCACCACTAGTGTGAAATCATACTAGACAAATTAATAGTCTGATCCAACATAGTGCATACATCAATCCACCAACGTACAGTGCAACATACATAAATAGAGGCGGCTAGACCACCAAGAGTGCATACATCTTCAGTAGTGCAAGATACATAGTTTTTTTAAGACAGATCAGCAAGAGAACAAAACGAGATCTCTAATTCAGCCACCAGCTAGAGTGTCATCACAACCTTGCATGGTACCAACTAGTTTCCATTCCTGTTGACCTGAAATAAATGAAAAGGGTATAAGTCATGATGAAATAAAAAAGAAGAAGCAATCAAATTTGCTATTGCTCTAAATGAAGAAATATTGCCTCAATATCTTGGGCAAATGTGCTACTGCACGCACACACATCTGGACACAACTCACACATACACAACCCAGGTCGACGCACTAACACACACAGGCATACAACATCACTTCATTTGCATATAATTATAGTAGCATGAATTGAACAACATAAAACCAAATTTCTGGGATAATATAACAAAAGGGAAATAACACATCATCCAGCCGAAACTTGAGCATATAAAAGATACTTTCAACACATAGAGCTGAACTTCAGTTGTACATAATATTGTTCATACCAAAGTAGCTTCTTTGAAAATGTAGCAACAAAACAGAAGTCATTCTTCTAGACTAAGGCAGCTATTGATCTACTCAATGAGTATGCATGCGTCTGGTCTGTGCGTGGGTGAGAATGTGCTACTGCTAGATGTACATAGCAAGTATCAACAACACCCATCTCAAAAGGCAAGTATCAAAAACAAGTACATAGCAAGTATCAACAACAAGTACAGAACTAGTATCAACAAGTACAGAGCATTTTATGAATGTGCTATTTCCATTCCTGTTGACCTGAAATAAATGTGCAAGAAATATTTGCCATTTAGTACCTGCTCTCGATCTGGAGCTGTGGTAGGCTTATCCGTGGATTTTTTGGCTTCCTCCATCTGCATAGACAAAATCTATAATCAATACACAATAATTAACCTCCATATGCACATTTAGTACAATAAGAAGATGACAAGATATGGATTTTTTCAGAACTGGAAACATACATGCTTGTGGAGCCGCACAATGGATCTGCCTTGAGCTTGTGCCATGGTAGTGATATTGCCAATAGGACGAGGTAGCAGAGCATCCCTTTTGATTATGTACTTGATGACAACTTCACAACATTCAAGACCTAGCTCCTTGCCCCCTACCATCTTCTTTCGGTCAGTTGATAGAATGGTTGCTTTTGCCACAGGGATAGTGTGGTCACGAAAAACGCTGTACAAGATCATTTCTTTCCATTGCTGGTCAAAATGAGGAAACAAAATGAGATAGATACACACAATACACACAAAATGATGTGGTCAAAAAGAAAAGCGAGATAGAAACAAAATGAGAAAGAAACAAAACCTGCTGGTTTTTCTGTGTAACTGCATCTTCCCTCTGCGACTTTTTGCGCATCTCAGCATCTTTCTTCTGCAAGGCCTCTGCTTCCTTCCTCTTTTTCTGCAACAGCTCCGCTTCATAAATTACATGCGCCACTAGAATTTATTTTGTGGCGCACCAAACATTTAGTGTTCAGAAGCTATAGGAACAATGCAGTAATCAGGAATACACGTAGTAAAATGCTTGCACATGATCCATACCTTCATCTTGCACACGGTTGTCAAACCAATCACACTTGAAGAGCACTATATTCCCTTTTTGATTGTAGTCTAGCTCAATGATTTCTCTAATGACACCATAGAAGATACTATTTCTAGTGGAGGATGATGATGACTTTGAAACCAGCGCCACGCCGCTGCATTGGGTAGGCCTACCTTCATCATATTCTTTTGTACGAAAAGTATAACCATTGACAGTGTAACTGCCATAACTCTTAGCAATCAATGAGGGCCCTGCAGCTAAAGTCTTAATTTCTTCAGGAACATCTTGCCCAGTCTCAACTAATTGTGCCACATGAAACCTAAACCATTCATGGAAAGTGTCATGCTGTTTCTTTTCAATCTGTTGCCTAGTAATAGGACCAGCTGAGGACAAATATTCAGCATGCTCACTGCAGGAGTAGAAATTTATTCAGCTATGTTACCATAATTATACATGGCATACATGAAATTCATAAAGCAACAAATATCACCACATCATTTTATTAACAAAACATAGAAACATAACCATAAATATCACCACTCATCAAAACAAGGTTACTGCTTTATGACACAGCCAAAAAGAGGAAACAGAGGGGGGGAAAAGTACCTTTCTAAGAATTGGTCTTGCTGGAGCTCTGCTCGGACGACGAGCTGGAGCTCTCCTCGCTCGAGCGTGGACCTGGAGAGATCCTCGGACGAGACTGCACTCCTTGACGGCAACAGATGGTCCTGCACTTCCTCTCCTCGATCAGACGGCAACCCTAGATGCCCTTGCTCTCCGTGGACACAGAACAAAAATAAATTGAGTTAGAGCATCTACAATGGGGAACACTTAGTTGGGTGCTTAAACAGAAAAAATAAAGAGCAGCAAATCTTGTTACTGCCTAAGCGCCGTATCTTGCAACGCGGGGTCGCTGATTCTTTTTTTTTTTTTGAAATTGCCATGGCATAACAGTATGGTTTCATATATAACAATAAGACTAATCAAATATCAAAATTCTAAGATATATCGACAGAAGAGGCGAGGGGTTCAGATACATGATCCACTGCAATAGACAGTCGCTACAGGAATTAAAACTCTAGTCGTACCGCCTCGGTCTCCAACGCGACAGACAGGGAGAAGGAGGGGACGGAGAAGCGACGGGGAGGAAGTGGAGGCTTCGTACCTGCTCGCCCGGCCGTGAGGAAGAGGTTAGATGTGCGGCATGGTCCAGCTGCGGCGGCAGCGTCAGATCTATGGAGTGCGACGGCGCGACGGTGCGAGCGGCGGCCGACGGTGGGAGTGCGGCGGCCCGACGGTGGGAGTACGGCGATCGGTGGCGATGGCAGGTGGGAGGTGGCGGTGGGAATGGGGAGAGCACGAGCTAGGGATTGGATAATGATTGGGGGATATTTTGCCTTAGCTGTATTTTCGCACCGCGCCACACACGCCAAAACTTTCCCTCCCACGCGCCAATAATGCATCCATGCGCCAATATTTTTGCTACCACGCGCCAAAATCTGTGCCGGCAGATGAGTTGCCCTCCAGTACATCTTTACCGGCAGTTAACTTCTACCGGCACCTAAACAGCCTCCTGAAGTGATTTTTTCCCGGCAGTTATTTGCCTCCATGTTTGGTCCATCGTGTAGTGTGTGTGGGCCCCTCGTGATGCCCCCTGACCTACCCTTCCGCCTACAAATAGCCTTCGTCGCGAAACCCCCTGTACCGAGAGCCACGATACGGAAAACCTTCCAGAGACGCCGCCGTCGTGAATCCCATCTCGGGGATTCAGGAGATCGCCTCCGGCACCTGCCGGAGAGGGGAATCATCACCGGAGGGGCTCTACATCATCATGCCGCCTCCGGATTGGTGCGTGAGTAGTTCATCCTTGGACTATGGGTCCATAGCAGTAGCTAGATGGTTGTCTTCTCCGCTTGTGCTATCATTGTTATAGATCTTGTGAGCTGCCTAACATGATCAAGATCATCTATTTGTAATGCTACATGTTGTGTTTGACGGGATCCGATGAATATAGAATACTATGTTAAGTTGATTATCAATCTATCATATATGTGTTGTTTATGTTCTTGCATGCTCTCCGTTGCTAGTAGAGGCTCTGGCCAAGTTGATACTTGTAACTCCAAGAGGGAGTAATTATGCTCGATAGTGGGTTCATGCCTCCATTGAATCTGGGACAGTGACAGAAAGTTCTAAGGTTGTGGATGTGCTGTTGCTACTAGGGATAAAACATAGTAATCATCATTGATATGTATTGAATCTTTATTTGTCAATTGCTCGCCTGTAATTTGTTCACCCAGCATGTTAGTTATCTTATTGGAGAGACACCACTAGTGAACTATGGACCCCGGTCCATTCTTTTACATCTGAATACATTCTACTGCAATCTTTGTTTTTACTGTTCTTTGCAAACAAACACCATCTTACACTCGATACGCTTAATCCTTTGTTTTCAGCAAGCCGGTGAGATTGACAACCTCACTGTTACGTTGGGGCAAAGTACTTTGATTGTGTTGTGCAGGTTCCACGTTGGCGCCGGTTTCACTGGTGTTGCGCCGCACTACATTCCTCCACCAACAACCTTCACGTGCTTCTTGGCTCCTACTGGTTTGATAAACCTTGGTTTCTTTTCTGAGGGAAAACTTGCCGATGTGCGCATCATACCTTCCTCTTGGGGTTCCCAACGGACGTGTGCTTTACCGTCACAAGGAAGTTGACTACACGCCGCAGCTACTTTTTCTGGCGCCGTTGTCGGGAGATCAAGACACGCTGCAAGGGGAGTCTCCACTTCCAATCTCTTTACTTTGTTTTTGTCTTGCTTTACTTTACTTTATTTACTGTCTTGTTTGCTTCATATTAAAAACACAAAAAAATTAGTTACTTTACTTATTGTCTTGTTTACTTGTTCTATATCAAAACACAAAAAAATTAGTTACTTGTCTTTACTTTATTTGCCTAGTTTACTTTATTACTGCTATAATGGGTACTCCTGAAAATACTAAGTTGTGTGATTTCACTAGCACAAATAATAATGATTTTATATGTACTCCTATTGCTCCACCTGCTACTACAGCAGAATTCTATGAAATTAAACCTGCTTTACTGAATCTTGTTATGAGAGAGCAATTTTCTGGTGTTAGTACTGATGATGCTGCTGCCCATCTTAATAATTTTGTTGAACTTTGTGAAATGCAAAAGTATAAGGATATACATGGTGATATTATAAAACTGAAATTGTTTCCTTTCTCCTTAAGAGGAAGAGCTAAAGATTGGTTGCTTTCTTTGCCTAAAAATAGTATTGATTCATGGACTAAATGTAAAGATGCTTTTATTAGTAAATATTATCCTCCTGCTAAGATTATATCTTTGAGAAGTAGCATAATGAACTTTAAACAATTTGATAATGAACATGTTGCTCAAGCATGGGAGAGAATGAAATCTTTGGTAAAGAATTGCCCAACCCATGGACTGACTACTTGGATGATCATCCAAACCTTTTATGCAGGATTGAATTTTTCCTCGAGGAACCTATTGGATTCAGCTGCTGGAGGTACTTTTATGTCCATCACCCTGGGCGCCGCAACTAAACTACTTGATGATATGATGATCAATTACTCTGAATGGCACACTGAAAGAACTCCTCAAGGTAAGAAGGTAAATTCTGTTGAAGAAACCTCTTCTTTGGGTGATAACATTGATGCTATTATGTCTATGCTTGCAAATGGTAGATCTCATATTGATCCTAATAATGTTCCTTTAGCTTCATTGGTTGCTCAAGAAGAAAATGTTGATGTGAATTTCATTAAGAACAATAATTTCAACAACAACTATAGGCCATATCCTTTTAATAATGGTAGTGGTTATGGTAATTCTTATGGTAGATCTGTTTTGCCTAATGAGGAAAATATATTGGAAATTGAAAGAACTACTAAGAGCTTTATGCAATCGCAATATGAGCAAAATCAATTGTTTACTAAAACTATGAATGAACAATCTGCCTTGTTGAAAAATATAGGAAATCAACTTGAAAATTTGAATGTGAAAATTTCTGGTTTGCAAACTAAACTTACAAACGCTGAAAAGCGAATCTCATATATGTCTGAATCACAATCTTCTTTAATTAATAAAATGGCTGCTAAACCTGAGGATAATGATACAAAATTTTCTGCTACAGCAAATGCCATCCAAGTTCGAATTAATGATAATATTAGATTGTTGGCTGAATTGCATGCTAGGTGGGATAGAGAAGAAAAGGAAAAACTTGCTAAAGAAAATAATGTAGCTAAAGTATGGACTATTACCACCACTAGTAATGTTTATTCTTCACATGTTGCTGCACCTCCTACTATCAATGGTAAAATAATTGGTGTTGGCAATGTTTCTACTCCTAGTGCAAAGCGTACAAAATTGTCTGAAACTGCTGTTTGTGATAAAACTGCTGAAATTATTCAAAATATTGGTGACAATGAATCTATTGCTTTAGAACATAATGGTTTAGATTTTGATGATTGTCATATTACTGAAGTTATAAAGTTCTTACAAAAACTTGCTAGAAGTCCCAACGCTAGTGCTATAAATTTAGCCTTTACAAAACATATTACAAATGCTCTCATTAAAGCTAGGGAAGAGAAATTAAGACTTGAAGCTTCTATTCCTAGGAAGTTAGAAGATGGTTGGGAGCCCATCATTAAAATGAAATTCAATGACTTTGAATGTAATGCTTTATGTGATCTTGGTGCAAATATTTCTGTTATGCCTAAAAAGATTTATGATATGCTTGACTTGCCACCATTGAAGAATTGTTATTTAGATGTTAATCTTGCCGATAATGTTAAAAAGAAACCTTTGGGGAGGATTGATAATGTGCGTATTACGGTTAACAATAACCTTGTCCCCGTTGATTTTGTTGTCTTGGATATCGAATGCAATGCATCTTGTCCTATTGTGTTGGGAAGACCTTTTCTTCGAACCGTTGGTGCTGTTATTGATATGAGGAAAGGTAATATTAAATATCAATTTCCTCTCAAGAAATGTATGGAACACTTCCCTAGAAAGAGAATGAAGTTGCCTTTTGATTCTATTATTAGAACAAGCTATGATGTTGATGCTTCTTCTCTTGATGTTACTTGATTTGCACTTTCTGCGCCTAGCTGAAAGGCGTTAAAGAAAACACTTCTTGGGAGATAACCCATGTTTTATTTTATTTACTGTATTGTTGAGTCTTGGAAGTTGTTTACTACTGTAGCAACCTCTCCTTATCATGTTTTTGTGCCAAGTAAAGTTTCTATGTTAAAGTTGATACTATATTTGGGATTGCTGCGCAGAAACAGCATTGCTGTCTGTCACGAATTCTTGCAGAAGTCTCTGTAAAAAAATCGAAAAAATCTGCAAAATTACGAGCGTGATCCTCAGATATGTACGCAACTTTCATTAGTTTTGAGTTTTTCCATTTGAGCAAGTTAAGTGCCCCTGCCAGATTCATCTTTACGGACTGTTCTGTTTTTGACAGATTCTGTCTTTTATTTCGCATTGCCGCTTTTGCTATGTTGAATGAGTTTCTTTGTTCCATTAACTTTCAGAAGCTTTGTGCAATGTCCAGAAGTGTTAAGAATGATTGTGTCACCTCTGAATATGTGAATTTTTGTTATACACTAACCCTCTAATGAGTTTGCTTGAAGTTTGTGTGAAGGAAGTTTTCAAGGGTCAAGAGAAGAGGATGATATACTATGATCAAGAAGAGTGAAAGGTCTAAGCTTGGGGATGCCCCGGTGGTTCATCCCTGCATATTTTAAGAAGACTCAAGCATCTAAGCTTGGGGATGCCCAAGGCATCCCTTCTTCATCGACAACATTATCAGGTCACCTCTAGTGAAACTATATTTTTATTTCATCACATCTTATGTTCTTTACTTGGAGCGTCGGTTTGCTTTTACTTTTGTTTTGGTTTGAATAAAGTTGGATCCCACCATTCTTATATTGGAGATATTACGCTCCGCTTTTTCATATGGAACACTTGTGTTCTTAATTGTGCTTTAATGTTCATGGCGAAGGCTGAAATTGCTTCGTTAAATTGCTATTTGGTTGGAATCAGAAAATGATGGATATGGTTTGGATTAACTTGGCAAATGTTTGAGCTCTCATAGATCATGTTTAAGCTCTTGCATCATGTAGTTTAATCTATTAATAAAGAACTACCGTAGAGCTTGTTTAATTTGGTTTGCATGATTGGTCTCTCTAAGTCTAGATATTTTCGGGTAAAGTGTTTGAACAACAAGGAAGACAATGTAGAGCCTTATAATGCTTGCAATATGTTCTTGTGTGAGTTTTGATGTACCTGTTCATACTTGTGTTTGTTTCAAACAACCTTGCTAGCCCAAACCTTGTACTGAGAGGAAATGCTTCTCGTGCATCCAAACACCTTGAGCCAAAACCCATGTCATTTGTGTCCACCATATCTACCTACTATGTGGTATTTTTCTGCCATTCCAAAGTAAATTACTTGAGTGCTACCTTTAAAATTTCATTCCTTTACCTTTACAATATATAGCTCATGGGACAAATAGCTTAAAAACTATTATGGTGATGAATATGTAGTTATGTGTCTTAATTCTTATAAGTTGCTTGTTGAGCGGTAACCATGTTTCTGGGGACGCCATCAACTTTACCTTTGTTGGATATCATGTGAGATGCTATGCATGTTCGTCTTGTCTGAAGTAAGTGCGATTTCATGATCAAATGGTTTGAGTATGCATATGTTAGAGAAGAACATTGGGCCGCTAACTAAAGCCATGTATCATGGTGGAAGTTTCAGTTTGGACATACAACCTCAATCTCTTATGAGAATATTAATGTTGTTGAATGCTTAAGCATTAAAAGAGGAGTCCATTATCTGTTGTCTATGTTGTCCCGGTATGGATGTCTAAGTTGAGAATAATCAAAAGCGAGAAATCCAATGCGTGCTTTCTCCTTAGACACTTGTACAGGCGGCATAGAGGTACCCCTTTGTGACACTTGGTTGAAACATATGTTATGCAATGATAATCCGTGTTTTCCGAGCTAAGTAGGACAAGGTGCGAGCACTATTAGTACTCTATGCATGAGACTTGCAACTTGTAGGAAGTATTATGCATAGCACATATGAATTATTACTACCGTTGACAAAATTGTTTCTATGTTTTCAAAACAAAAGCTCTAGCACAAAAATAGTAATCAATGCTTCCCTCTGCGAAGGGCCATTTTTTACTTTATGTTGAGCCAGTTTACCCACTTCTTTCTATCTTAGAAGCAAACACTTGTGTTAACTGTGTGCATTGATTCTTACATGTTTACTTATTGCACCTGTTATATTACTCTATGTTGACAAATATCCATGAGATATACATGTTACAAGTTGAAAGCATTCGCTGAAACTTAATCATCCTTTGTGTTGCTTCAATGCATTCTACTTAGAATTTATTGATGGGATTCGTAGCATAGAAAACAAAAAAATTCCTACCGCAAGAACGAAAACACAAGCCAAGATCTAATCTAGTAGATGGTAGCAACGAGAAGATCATGAGACTAACCCTCGAAGATTTCCAAAGCCTAACGAGATTAGATCTCGTGGTGGATGTAGTCGATCACTTGCCGCTTGCAAAAGCGCGTAGAAGATCTTGACCGCTTGCAAAAGCGCGTAGAAGAACTTGACGGTGCCACAATCGGGCAACACCTCCGTACTCGGTCACACGTACGGTGTTGATGAAGACGACGTCCTCCTCCCTCCAGCGGGCAGCGGATGTAGTAGATCCTCCTCGGAATCCCGCCAGCACGACGGCGTGGTGACGGTGGTGGTGGAGATCTCCGGCAGGGCTTCGCCGCAAGCGCTGCGGGAAAAGAAGGAGGAGGGAATAGCTAGGGTTTGGGCGCAGGTGGTGCTGCGACTTGGGGAGCTAGGGCTGCGACTTGTGGTGCCCTTGGGGTGCCCCTTGGCCTCTTTAAATAGGTGGCCAAGCCCCTTGGGTCGTCCAAAAACCTGCCCCCAAGTTTGACTGAGTTCCGATAGGTTTCCGGTTCCGAAAACCTAGTCCTACTCGGACTCTTTTGCCAATTCCGAAATTGCATTAAGGAAAGACTCCTTTTCCCTTAAGGCAACGTGGTTGCACCTATTATGGAACCCTCCGGACTTCCTTAGACATCCCGGGTCGTCCCGGACACTTCCGGAACCTTCCATAATATTCCGGACTATTCCGGTCCTTCTAGAACCTTCTAGAAGCTCCGGTCAAAACACCGGACTTTTTCCGAACCCCGGAAAATGACTTCCCATATATGAATCTTATTCTCCGGACCATTCGAACCTCCTCGTGATGTCTCGGATCCCATCCGAGACTCCGAACAACATTTGAGCTCCATTCCATATTCCATATCTACTTAAAACGACATCAAACCTTAAGTGTGTCACCCTACGGTTCGAGAACTATGCGGACATGATCGAGACTCCTCTCCGATCAATAACTAATAGCGGGACCTGGAGATCCATAATAGCTCCCACATATTCAACGATGACTTAGTGATCGATTGAACCATTTACATACGATACCGATTCCCTTTGTCACACGATATTTTACTTGTCCGAGGTTTGATCATCGGTATCTCTATACCTCGTTCAACCTCGTCTCATGACAAGTACTCTTTACTCGTACCGTGGTATGTGGTCTCTTATGAACCATTCATATGCTTGCAAGCTAATTAGACGACATTCCACCGAGAGGGCCCAGTATATCTATCCGTCATCGGGATGGACAAATCCCACTGTTGATCCATATGCCTCAACTCATACTTTCCGGATACCTAATCCCACCTTTATAACCACCCATTTACGCAGTGGCGTTTGATGTAATCAAAGTACCCTTCCGGCATAAGTGATTTACATGATCTCATGGTCGAAAGGACTTGGTAACTATGTATCGAAAGCTTATAGCAAATGAACTTAATGACGTGATCTTATGCTACGCTTAATTGGGTGTGTCCATTACATCATTCACATAATGACATAACCTTGTTATTAATAACATCCAATGTTCATGATCACGAAACCATGATCATCTATTAATCAACAAGCTAGTTATACAAGAGGCTTACTAGGGACTCCTTGTTGTTTACATAACACACATGTATCAATGTTCCGGTTAATACAATTATAGCATGGTATGTAAACATTATCATAAACACAAAGATATATCATAATAACCATTTTATTATTGCCTCTTGGGCATATCTCCAACAGTCTCCCACTTGCACTAGAGTCAATAATCTAGTTTACATTTGTAAAGATATAACACCTTGGCCTTCCGGTGCTTTATCATGTTTTGCTTACGGGAGAGGTTTTAGTCTACGGATCTGACATGCTCAGAAACGTATGTATTTTGCAATTCATTTGCGTCTCAACGCATCACTCATTTTCTAAATGAGTCGGCATATATGCTTAGTCCTCTGGTGGAACCTTAATTCCGCGGTCTGAAATATGTCACTAATATTGTCATACACAATATAGCTTCAAAGTTCTGACATCGGAACTACACCAAGTGCTCAAAGAACTTTTTGACTTAACATCTTTAGTCATTGTTAAAACAATGACATATTCCACCTTCGTTTGTAGAATCCTTCACAATATTTAGAACTCTTCTAAATCTAGCATTGTGCTACCTTTTAAACAACACTTAGCCTAATTGAGATTTGAAATTAATTCTTATATGTGACCAAACTAATATCGGTGCAACACTTTACAGCGATTTGTTTGTCTTTACCCCATATAATACTATATATATATCCTTGGTTCTTCTGAAGCACACAGGGATATTCTTACTGTTTGTCCAATGATCATCACATGAATCATTCTGGTATATGCTCCTAACCTTTTAGAGCACAGGACATCTGATTTTGTACATATTATTTGTGATCCAAAATCACTCATGTGTTTTTACTCATCGAGTGTCAAATACACTCAAGTTTTGTTAAACCTTTGTATGCAAAGAACACCTTCTTAATATTTCTATATTGAACTACTTCAATATCCATTCTATGTACTTTGACTTAAACTTATTATGTGTTTTAATCTATCTTCATAGATCTTGACACTAAATATGTTTCAGTCCATATCCTTTCATTGAAGTTAATTCTCAATGAAACCTTTTTAATCAATTATATAATTACACTATTTATAATCAACGATATGTCAGCTACATAAAGTATTACAAATATGTCTCAGCGCTCCCACTTAATTTCTTGCAAATGCAAGCACCTTCATCGTTTCTGATGAAATCAAAAACTCTTTGACTATTTCATCCGGTGAAGATTCCAACTCCGCAATACTCACTTCATCCAATTGAAGTTCGTATTCCTATCTAGTATTCTACGGACTAGCAAAACTCTTGGTTGTATCTTGTATACACCTTTAATACACACTTCTGTTAAGTAATATATTTTGCCATCCTACTAACATATCTCATAAAAGAAATATGTAGCGATTACTAGAATAATCCACATAGACTATAAGTATTGCTACGGAAGATCTAATCTTATCGTAGTCAACTCTTTGAACTTTATCGTAAACAACTTTTTGACAAGTCGTGCTTATTCAAGGATATTGCATCCTAGTCCATCAATTTTATAGATCCATTTACTTTCAAAAGTATTCATCTATCTTGGATTTCATGGTGTACAGCCATTTTAACGGAGTCAGGGCCCATCATAACTTCTTTGTTTGTAGTTGGTTTATTATTGATCAAAATCAATCCTTTGTTCACAAATCATTTATTTGATCACAAAGTAAACCATACCTACAAGGTTCAATATGTACTTCGATCTCCATGGCTAAAACACTTTGTAGTCATGGGAGCCATGATCGTCGTGGCCGCTTCCGGAACCAATTCCGATGCTGCGCTACTCTGATCATTATGCTCAGGTTCATAAACCTTATCAAGTTCTATTGTCCTCCCACTCAAATACTTCGCTATAAAACAATTTCTTGGAAATAAGCAAGTAACATTAACAAACACTTTTGTCTTTTACTTCATAGTGGAAAGAATTCCCAATCAATTCTCTGGGATAACCAACAAAGACATTCATCCGATTTTGGTTGTAAACTCATTTACTTATGCTATGCATACCAAAATTTAAGAAAGACTATTAGGGTTCATACCCATGCCATAACTCGTATGGTGTCATTTCAACGGATCATGATGATGCTCTATTTAGTGTAAAAGCGGTAGTCTCTAAAGCATAATCCACAAAAATATAATGGCGTCATTTTATATTATCTCATCATTAATCCAACAAAGTTTGGATACATCTCTCGGATACTCCATCATCATTATGATACTCCAAGAAATGTGAGTTGTAGAACAATTTCATAACTCTCTTAGATGTTCGCTAAAACTCGTAATTCAAATATTTCCACCATGATCCAATCATAGATATTTGACTTTTCTATTACGATGATTTCCACTTCATGCTGAACTTTATTTGAATCCATTCAAATGTTTCAAACTTCTTCCTTATCGAATATATCCACAAATATATACTCAATTCATTGTTGGAAGTTTTCATGAAGTAGAAGAATCTCCCACACACAACTATGCCCAGTGAACCACATACATCATCATGTATGTTTCCACTAAGTTAGTTGCCCGTTCAACTCTTGGCCTATGAACGGTATTTTAGTCATTCTTTTTAGAAAAGATTTGCAAGCGCCAAACGATTCAAAAATCAAATGACTCCAAAAATCCATCTGCATGGAGTTTCTTCATGCATTCCTTTCTAACATGACCTAAATGGCGGTTCCACAAATAAGTAGAATTCAAATCATTTGCCTTATGGCATTTTAGCGTCAGTGTTATGTATGTGTGTTTTCACCATTAATATTTATAATAACTTTATCCATCGTACATGGAGTAATGTCATAATTTGAACAACTCATTGTTTTCATTTGACCAGAGCAAAATAACAATTATTAAGTTCTTTATTATAAATTCTAAGGGCTAGGTAGAATGCCAACGACAAACATAATAACACTTTATTATGTTCCAGACGTGCATTATTACCATATTCCTTATCAGTCACTTAGGCCATCGTATTCTTGTATTGTGTTGTATTGTATGACATCTCATACCAACCAATCTGGTACAAATACCCAAGAATTTCATTATGTGACAAAACAAGGAATACATCCATAACATGTATATCATGTATATACACCTGAGCTAGACTTTCTAGTCTTTTCTTTCTTTCTGCCAAAATATCTTTTGTAGTTTCTCTTTTAGCTTTCCTCATTCTCAGAAAACACTTCACCTTCAATAACTTCTAGGTTTGTTGGTCAAATACCAATAACCTTGAGGTTCTTACTTTGAAGTTGATCATCATATGACAAGTGTTCCAGATTTCACTATTAGTAACTTTGTAATATGATGAACAATATCACTCATAATTTTATCCATCATGACGACTTTCCGAGACCATGTCTGTACATGCTAGGCTCATAAAGTTTAACCTTAGTATTCGCATGTGCAAATCTGGCTTGCACCCGTTGTATGCACTCGTGGAATCTATGACACCCGATCATCATGAGATGCTTCGAAACGACGAGTCTTAGCAACGGTGCATACTAAGGACGATCACTTCATGGATATGCGAATATCGTTAGTGCCCCAATAGTTGGAGGATTGGGACGCCTGGCGTCTTCAACCTTCGTACATTTCCATAAAACTTATGAGTTTATGTAGTCTCACTAGATTATATTCTATCATCTTGCAGTAAGGTCTTAGATATCGCATATATCTCATACCTCGCTTCTTTCTGAAAACAAAACTTTTCAGCTCCTTACTTTTCAAACAAATTTGAACATCAAGTTTCACGGAGACAAGATAATTGTAGGTACTAATTGAAACCATAGCTCTTTGAATCAACAATGTGAGGTTTACTAAAAGTTTGCAATAGGACTTAAATTTCTTGATTCTTTAACAATACGGTACCAGTCCGTAAAGTTAATTGTCAGACTTAACAGTATTTCAATCTCAATTACAAGACTAACGCATGGTAGAAAAACGGATGCCAATTCTACAAATTTAATTCAAAATACTACTCAGACTATGTTTATGATAATTAGTTCAATTTTTAATCTAATTACTAATGAACTCCCACTTAATACAACATCCCTCATAGTTGTTAAGTGGTACACGATCCACATCCACTACACCAAAACCGATCATCACGTGAGATGATGTAGCTTCAATGGTGAACATCAACATGTTGATCATATCATCCATATGACTCGTGTTCAACCTTTCGGTTTCCGTTGTCCCGAGGCCATGTCTGTACATGCTAGGCTCGTCAAGCAAACCCAAGTATTCCGCGTGTGCAAACATGGCTTACACCCGTTGTATGTGAACGTTGAGTCTATCACATCCGATCATCACGAGATGCTTCGAAACGACGAACTGTAGCAACGGTGCATACGAGGGGAGAACACTTTATTATCTTGATATTAATGTGAGGGATCATCTTATAATGCTACCGTCGCGATCTAAGCAAAATAAGATGCATAAAGGATTAACATCACATGCAATTCATATGTGATATGATATGGCCCTTTAGTCTTTGCGCCTTTGATCTTCATCTCCAAAGCACGGACATGATCTCCATCATCAACGGGCATGATCTCCATCATCGTCGGCGTAGCGTCAAGGTCCATGGCGCCGTCTTCATGGTTGTTCACCGCATGTAGCAACTATTACAACTACTTTGAAATAATACTCAACATGAAAATTAAAGACAACCATAAGGCTCCTGCCGGTTGCCACAATACAATAATGATCATCTCATACATATTCATCATCACATTATGGCCATATCACATCACCAAACCCTGCAAAAACAAGTTAGACGCCTCTAATTTGGTTTGCATATTTTACGTGGTTTAGGGTTTTCGAGTAAGATCCAATCTACCTACGAACATGAACCACAACGGTGATACTAGTGTTGTCAATAGAAAGAGTAAATTGGATCTTCACTATAGTGGGAGAGACAGACACCCGCAAAGCCACTTATGCAATACAAGTTGCATGTCGAACGTGGAGCAAGTCTCATGAACGCGGTCATGTAAAGTTAGCCCGGGCCGCTTCATCCCACTATGCCGCAAGATGCAAAGTACACGAACTAAAGACAACAAAAGCATCAACGCCCACAAAACAATTGTGTTCTACTCGTGCAACCAATCTATGCATAGACCTGGCTCTGATACCACTGATGGGATTCGTAGCATAGAAAACAAAAAATTTCCTACCGCAAGAACGAAAACACAAGCCAAGATCTAATCTAGTAGATGGTAGCAACGAGAAGATCATGAGACTAACCCTCGAAGATTTCCAAAGCCTAACGAGATTAGATCTCGTGGTGGATGTAGTCGATCACTTGCCGCTTGCAAAAGCGCGTAGAAGATCTTGACCGCTTGCAAAAGCGCGTAGAAGAACTTGACGGTGCCACAATCGGGCAGCACCTCCGTACTCGGTCACACGTACGGTGTTGATGAAGACGACGTCCTCCTCCCCGTTCCAGCGGGCAGCGGATGTAGTAGATCCTCCTCGGAATCCCGCCAGCACGACGGCGTGGTGACGGTGGTGGTGGAGATCTCCGGCAGGGCTTCGCCGCAAGCGCTGCGGGAGAAGAAGGAGGAGGGAATAGCTAGGGTTTGGGCGCAGGGTGGTGCTGCGACTTGGGGAGCTAGGGCTGCGACTTGTGGTGCCCTTGGGGTGCCCCTTGGCCTCTTTAAATAGGTGGCCAAGCCCCTTGGGTCGTCCAAAAACCTGCCCCCAAGTTTGACTGAGTTCCGATAGGTTTCCGGTTCCGAAAACCTAGTCCTACTCGGACTCTTTTGCCAATTCCGAAATTGCATTAAGGAAAGACTCCTTTTCCCTTAAGGCAACGTGGTTGCACCTATTATGGAACCCTCCGGACTTCCTTAGACATCCCGGGTCGTCCCGGACACTTCCGGAACCTTCCATAATATTCCGGACTATTCCGGTCCTTCTAGAACCTTCTAGAAGCTCCGGTCAAAACACCGGACTTTTTCCGAACCCCGGAAAATGACTTCCCATATATGAATCTTATTCTCCGGACCATTCCGAACCTCCTCGTGATGTCTCGGATCCCATCCGAGACTCCGAACAACATTTGAGCTCCATTCCATATTCCATATCTACTTAAAACGACATCAAACCTTAAGTGTGTCACCCTACGGTTCGAGAACTATGCGGACATGATCGAGACTCCTCTCCGATCAATAACTAATAGCGGGACCTGGAGATCCATAATAGCTCCCACATATTCAACGATGACTTAGTGATCGATTGAACCATTTACATACGATACCCATTCCCTTTGTCACGCGATATTTTACTTGTCCGAGGTTTGATCATCGGTATCTCTATACCTCGTTCAACCTCGTCTCATGACAAGTACTCTTTACTCGTACCGTGGTATGTGGTCTCTTATGAACCATTCATATGCTTGCAAGCTAATTAGACGACATTCCACCGAGAGGGCCCAGAGTATATCTATCCGTCATCGGGATGGACAAATCCCACTGTTGATCCATATGCCTCAACTCATACTTTCCGGATACCTAATCCCACCTTTATAACCACCCATTTACGCAGTGGCGTTTGATGTAATCAAAGTACCCTTCCGGCATAAGTGATTTACATGATCTCATGGTCGAAAGGACTTGGTAACTATGTATCGAAAGCTTATAGCAAATGAACTTAATGACGTGATCTTATGCTATGCTTAATTGGGTGTGTCCATTACATCATTCACATAATGACATAACCTTGTTATTAATAACATCCAATGTTCATGATCACGAAACCATGATCATCTATTAATCAACAAGCTAGTTATACAAGAGGCTTACTAGGGACTCCTTGTTGTTTACATAACACACATGTATCAATGTTCCGGTTAATACAATTATAGCATGGTATGTAAACATTATCATAAACACAAAGATATATCATAATAACCATTTTATTATTGCCTCTTGGGCATATCTCCAACATTTATTGCTTATGAGTTAGCTCTTATGCAACTCTTATTGATACTTGTCTTGAAAGTATTATTCATGAAAAGTTTTGCTATATGATTCATTTGCTTAGTCATTATCTTTGTTAGCAATCTTTTGTTCAGATCACTCCATTCATCTCATATGTTTTACAATAATGTTGATCAAGATTATGTTGGTAGCATGTCACTTCAGAAATTATTTGTGTTATCGTTTACCTACTCGAGGGCGAGTAGTAACTAAGCATGGGGATGCTTGATACGTCTCAAACGTATCTATAATTTCTTATGTTACATGCTACTTTTATTACAATACTTGAATGTTTTATACATACTTTACAGCATTATTATACATTTCCGGCACTAACCTATTAACAAGATGCTGAAGTGCCAGTTGTTGTTTTCTGCTGTTTTTGGTTTCAGAAATCCTAGTAAGGAAATATTCTCGGAATTGGACGAAATCAACGCCCAGGGGCCTATTTTTACACGAAGCTTCCGAAGACCGAAGGGAGACGAAGTGGGGCCACGGTGGCCACACACCAGGGCGGCGCGGCCCAAGCCCTGGCCGCGCCGGCCTAGTGTGTGGGCCCCTCGTGACACCCCTGACCTACCCTTCCGCCTACAAATAGCCTTCGTCGCGAAACCCCCTGTACCGAGAGCCACGATACGGAAAACCTTCCAGAGACGCCGCCGTCGCGAATCCCATCTCGGAGGATTCAGGAGATCGCCCCGGCACCCTGCCGGAGAGGGGAATCATCACCGGAGGGGCTCTACATCATCATGCCCGCCTCCGGATTGATGCGTGAGTAGTTCATCCTTGGACTATGGGTCCATAGCAGTAGCTAGATGGTTGTCTTCTCCGCTTGTGCTATCATTGTTATAGATCTTGTGAGCTGCCTAACATGATCAAGATCATCTATTTGTAATGCTACATGTTGTGTTTGACGGGATCCAATGAATATAGAATACTATATTAAGTTGATTATCAATCTATCATATATGTGTTGTTTATGTTCTTGCATGCTCTCCGTTGCTAGTAGAGGCTCTGGCCAAGTTGATACTTGTAACTCCAAGAGGGAGTAATTATGCTCGATAGTGGGTTCATGCCTCCATTGAATCTGGGACAGTGACAGAAAGTTCTAAGGTTGTGGATGTGCTGTTGCTACTAGGGATAAAACATCGATGCTTTGTCTAAGGATATTTGTGTTGATTACATTACGCACCATACTTAATGCAATTATCTGTTGTTTACAACTTAATACTGGAAGGGGTTCGGATGATAACCTGAAGGTGGATTATTTAGGCATAGATGCATGCTGGATAGCGGTCTATGTACTTTGTCGTAATGCCCTGATTAAATCACATAGTAATCATCATTGATATGTATTTGATACGTCGCAAACGTATCTATAATTTCTTATGTTCCATGCTACTTTTATTACAATACTTGAATGTTTTATACATACTTTACAGCATTATTTTACATTTTCCGGCACTAACCTATTAACAAGATGCCGAAGTGCCAGTTGCTGTTTTTCTGCTGTTTTTGGTTTCAGAAATCCTAGTAAGGAAATATTTTCGGAATTGGACGAAATCAACGCCGAGGGTCCTATTTTTGCACGAAGCTTCCAAGACCGAAGAGGAGACGAAGTGGGGCCACGAGGTGGGGACACACCAAGGCGGCGCGGCCCAAGCCCTGGCCGCGCCGCCCTAGTGTGTGGGCCCCGTGACGCCCTTTGACCTACCCTTCCGCCTACTTAAAGCCTCCGTCGCGAAACCCCGTACCGAGAGCCACGATACGGAAAACATTACGAGAGGCCGCCGCGAATCCCATCTCGGGGATTCAAGAGATTGCCTCCGGCACCCTGCCGGAGAGGGGAATCATCACCGGAGGGGCTCTACATCATCATGCCCGCCTCCGGATTGATGCGTGAGTAGTTCATCCTTGGACTATGGGTCCATAGCAGTAGCTAGATGGTTGTCTTCTCCGCTTGTGCTTTCATTGTTATAGATCTTGTGAGCTGCCTAACATGATCAAGATCATCTATTTGTAATGCTACATGTTGTGTTTGGTGAGATCCGATGAATAGAGAATACTATGTTAAGTTGATTATCAATCTATCATATATGTGTTGTTTATGTTCTTGCATGCTCTCCGTTGCTAGTAGAGGCTCTGGCCAAGTTGATACTTGTAACTCCAAGAGGGAGTAATTATGCTCGATAGTGGGTTCATGCCTCCATTAAATCTGGGATCGTGACAGTAGGTTCTAAGGTTGTGGATGTGATGTTGCTACTAGGGATAAAACATTGATGCTTTGTCTAAGGATATTTGTGTTGATTACATTACGCACCATACTTAATGCAATTATCTGTTGTTCGCAAATTAATTGGAAGGGGTTCGGATGATAACCGAAGGTGGATTATTTAGGCATAGATGCATGTTGGATAGCGGTCTATGTACTTTGTCGTAATGCCCTGATTAAATCACATAGTAATCATCGTTGATATGTATTGAATCTTTATTTGTCAATTGCTCGCCTGTAATTTGTTCACCCAGCATGCTAGTTATCTTATTGGAGAGACACCACTAGTGAACTGTGGACCCCGGTCCATTCTTTACATCTGAATACATTCTACTGCTTTTACTGTTCTTTGCAAACAAACACCATCTTCCACTCGATACGCTTAATCCTTTGTTTTCAGCAAGCCGGTGAGATTGACAACCTCACTGTTACGTTGGGGCAAAGTACTTTGATTGTGTTGTGCAGGTTCCACGTTGGCGCCGCCACCGGTGTTGCGCCGCACTACATTCCTCCACCAACAACCTTCACGTGCTTCTTGGCTCCTACTGGTTCGATAACCTTGGTTTCTTTCTGAGGGAAAACTTGCTGCTGTGCGCATCATACCTTCCTCTTGGGGTTCCCAACGGACGTGTACATCTCGCATCAAGCAATTTTTCTGGCGCCGTTGCGGGAGATCAAGACACGCTGCAAGGGGAGTCTCCACTTCCAATCTCTTTACTTTGTTTTTGTCTTGCTTTATTTTATTTACTACTTTGTTTGCTGCACTTAAACAAAACACAAAAAAATTAGTTGCTAGCTTTACTTTATTTACTGTCTTGTTCTACATATCAAAAACACAAAAAAATTAGTTACTTGTCTTTACTTTATTTGCTTAGTTTACTTTACTACTGTTATAATGGGTACTCCTGAAAATACTAAGTTGTGTGATTTCACTAGCACAAATAATAATGATTTTATATGTACTCCTATTGCTCCACCTGCTACTACAGCAGAATTCTATGAAATTAAACCTGCTTTACTGAATCTTGTTATGAGAGAGCAATTTTCTGGTGTTAGTACTGATGATGCTGCTGCCCATCTTAATAATTTTGTTGAACTTTGTGAAATGCAAAAGTATAAGGATATACATGGTGATATTATAAAACTGAAATTGTTTCCTTTCTCATTAAGAGGAAGAGCTAAAGATTGGTTGCTATCTTTGCCTAAGAATAGTATTGATTCATGGACTAAGTGTAAAGATGCTTTTATTAGTAAATATTATCCTCCTGCTAAGATTATATCTTTGAGAAGTAGCATAATGAATTTTAAACAATTTGATAATGAACATGTTGCTCAAGCATGGGAGAGAATGAAATCTTTGGTAAAGAATTGCCCAACCCATGGACTGACTACTTGGATGATCATCCAAACCTTTTATGCAGGATTGAATTTTTCCTCAAGGAACCTATTGGATTCAGCTGCTGGAGGTACTTTTATGTCCATCACTCTAGGCGCCGCAACCAAATTACTTGATGATATGATGATCAATTACTCTGAATGGCACACTGAAAGAACTCCTCAAGGTAAGAAGGTAAATTCTGTTGAAGAAACCTCTTCTTTGGGTGATAAGATTGATGCTATTATGTCTATGCTTGCAAATGGTAGATCTCATATTGATCCTAATAATGTTCCCTTAGCTTCATTGGTTGCTCAAGAAGAAAATGTTGATGTGAATTTCATTAAGAGCAATAATTTCAACAACAATGCTTATAGGAATAATTATGGTAACAACAACTATAGGCCATATCCTTCTAATAATGGTAATGGTTATGGTAATTCTTATGGTAATTCTTACAAAAATAATAAGAGTGTACCCTCTGGTCTTGAAGTGATGCTTAAAGAATTTATTAGTACACAAACTGCTTTCAATAAAACTGTTGAAGAAAAGCTTGGTAAAATTGATATTCTTGCTTCTAAGGTTGATAGTCTTGCTCTTGATGTTGATCTTTTAAAATTGAAAGTCATGCCTGAGAAAGTTGAAGATGCTAGGTTTTCTAAAACAAATGCCATCCAAGTTAGAATTAATGATAATATTAGATTGTTGGCTGAATTGCATGCTAGGTGGGATAGAGAAGAAAAAGAAAAACTTGCTAAAGAGAATAATGTAGCTAAAGTATGGACTATTACCACCACTAGTAATGTTGATTCTTCACATGTTGCTGCACCTCCTACTATTAATGGTAGAATAATTGGTGTTGGCAATGTTTCTACTCCTAGTGCAAAGCGTACAAAATTGCCTGAAACTGCTGCTTGTGATAAAACTGCTGAAATTTTTCAAAATATTGGTGACAATGATTCCATTGCTGTAGAACATAATGGTTTAGACTTTGATGATTGTCATATTACTGAAGTTATAAAGTTCTTAAAAAACTTGCTAGAAGTCCCAATGCTAGTGCTATAAATTTAGCCTTTACAAAACACATTACAAATGCTCTCATTAAAGCTCGGGAAGAGAAATTAAAACTTGAAGCTTCTATTCCTAGGAAGTTAGAAGATGGTTGGGAGCCCATCATTAAAATGAAATTCAATGACTTTGAGTGTAATGATTTATGTGATCTTGGTGCAAGTATTTCTGTTATGCCTAAAAAGATTTATGATATGCTTGACTTGCCACCATTGAAGAATTGTTATTTGGATGTTAATCTTGCTGATAATGTTAAAAAGAAACCTTTGGGGAGGATTGATAATGTGCGCATTACGGTTAACAATAACCTTGTCCCCGTTGATTTTGTTGTCTTGGATATCGAATGCAATGCATCTTGTCCTATTGTGTTGGGAAGACCTTTTCTTCGAACCGTTGGTGCTGTTATTGATATGAAGGAAGGTAATATTAGATATCAATTTCCTCTCAAGAAAGGTATGAAACACTTCCCTAGAAAGAGAATGAAGTTGCCTTTTGATTCTATTATTAGAACAAGCTATGATGTTGATGCTTCTACTCTTGATGTTACTTGATTTGCACTTTCTGCGCCTAGCTGAAAGGCGTTAAAGAAAAGCACTTCTTGGGAGATAACCCATGTGTTTATTTTACTACAGCAATTTTTGTTTTGTTGAGTCTTGGAAGTTGTTTACTACTGTAGCAACCTCTCCTTATCATGTTTTTGTGCCAAGTAAAGTTTCTATGTTAAAGTTGATGTTATATTTGGGATCGCTGCGCAGAAACAGCATTGCTGTCTGTCACGAATTCTGGCATAAGTCTCTGTAAAAAATTCGAAAAAATCTGCAAAATTACGAGCGTGATCCTCAGATATGTACGCAACTTTCATTAGTTTTGAGTTTTTCCATTTGAGCAAGTTAAGTGCCCATTCCAGAAGCATCTTTACGGACTGTTCTGTTTTTGACAGATTCTGTCTTTTATTTCGCATTGCCGCTTTTGCTATGTTGAATGAGTTTCTTTGTTCCATTAACTTTCAGAAGCTTTGTGCAATGTCCAGAAGTGTTAAGAATGATTGTGTCACCTCTGAATATGTGAATTTGTGGTTATGCACTAACCCTCTCATGAGTTTGCTTGAAGTTTGTGTGAAGGAAGTTTTCAAGGGTCAAGAGAAGAGGATGATATACTATGATCAATAAGAAGAGTGAAAGGTCTAAGCTTGGGGATGCCCCGGTGGTTCATCCCTGCATATTTTAAGAAGACTCAAGCATCTAAGCTTGGGGATGCCCAAGGCATCCCCTTCTTCATCGACAACATTATCAGGTCACTTCTAGTGAAACTATATTTTTATTCCGTCACATTCTTATGTTCTTTACTTGGAGCGTCGGTTTGTTTTTGTTTTTGTTTGAATAAAGTTGGATCTCGCCATTCTTATATTGGAGATATTACGCTCCGCTTTTTCATATGGAACACTTGTGTTCTTAATTGTGCTTTAATGTTCATGGCGAAAGCTTATTGCTTCGTTAAATTGCTATATGGTTGGAATTGGAAAATGATGCATATGGTTTGACAATTTGGCAATTGTTTGAGCTCTCTTAGATCATGTTTAAGCTCTTGCATCATGTAGTTTAATCCATTAATGAAGAACTACTGTAGAGCTTGTTTAATTTGGTTTGCATGATTGATCTCTCTAAGTCTAGATATTTTCGGGTAAAGTGTTTGAACAACAAGGAAGACAGTGTAGAGCCTTATAATGCTTGCAATATGTTCTTGTGTGAGTTTTGCTGTACCTGTTCATACTTGTGTTTGATTCAAACAACCTTGCTAGCCCAAACCTTGTACTGAGAGGAAATGCTTCTCGTGCATCCAAACACCTTGAGCCAAACTCCATGCCATTTGTGTCCACCATATCTACCTATTATGTGGTATTTTTCTGCCATTCCAAAGTAAATTACTTGAGTGCTACCTTTAAATTTCATTCCTCTACCTCTACAATATATAGCTCATGGGACAAATAGCTTAAAAACTATTGTGGTGATGAATATGTAGTTATGTGTCTTAATTTTTATAAGTTGCTTGTTGAGCGGTAACCATGTTTTCTGGGGACGCCATCAACTTTATCTTTGTTGGATATCATGTGAGATGCTATGCATGTTCGTCTTGTCTGAAGTAGTGGATTTCATGATCAAATGGTTTGAGTATGCATATGATTAGAGAAGAACATTGGGCCGCTAACTAAAGCCATGTATCATGGTGGAAGTTTCAGTTTGGACATACAACCTCAATCTCTTATGAGAATATTAACTATTGTTGAATGCTTAAGCATTAAAAGAGGAGTCCATTATCTGTTGTCTATGTTGTCCCGGTATGGATGTCTAAGTTGAGAATAATCAAAAGCGAGAAATCCAATGCGTGCTTTCTCCTTAGACACTTGTACATGCGGCATAGAGGTACCCCTTTGTGATACTTGGTTGAAACATATGTTATGCGATGAGAATCCGTGTTTTCCGAGATAGTAGGACAAGGTGCGAGCACTATTGGTACTCTATGCATGAGGCATGCAACTTGTAGGAAGTATTATGCATAGCACATATGAATTATTACTACCATTGACAAAATTGTTTCTATGTTTTCAAAACAAAAAGCTCTAGCACAAAAATAGTAATCAATGCTTCCCTCTGCGAAGGGCCAATCTTTTACTTTATTGTTGAGTCAATTTACCCATTCCCTTCTATCTTAGAAGCAAACACTTGTGTTAACTGTGTGCATTGATTCTTACATGTTTACTTATTGCACCTGTTATATTATTCTATGTTGACAAATATCCATGAGATATACGTGTTACAAGTTGAAAGCAATTTCTGAAACTTAATCATCCTTTGTGTTGCTTCAATGCATTCTACTATGAATTTATTGCTTATGAGTTATCTCTTATGCAAGTCTTATTGATACTTGTTTGAAAGTATTATTCATGAAAAGTTTTGCTATATGATTCATTTGCTTAGTCATTATCTTTGTTAGCAATATTTTGTTCAGATCACTCCATTCATCTCATATGCTTTACAATAATGTTGATCAAGATTATGTTGGTAGCATGTCACTTCAGAAATTATTTGTGTTATCGTTTACCTACTCGAGGACGAGTAGGAACTAAGCTTGGGGATGCTTGATACGTCGCAAACGTATCTATAATTTCTTATGTTCCATGCTACTTTTATTACAATACTTGAATGTTTTATACATAATTTACAGCATTATTTTACATTTTCCGGCACTAACCTATTAACAAGATGCCGAAGTGCCAGTTTGTTTTTTCTGCTGTTTTTGGTTTCAGAAATCCTAGTAAGGAAATATTCTCGGAATTGGATGAAATCAACGCCCGGTCCTATTTTTGCACGAAGCTTCCAGAAGACCGAAGAGGAGACGAAGTGGGGCCACGAGGTGGGGACACACCAGGCGGCGCGGCCCAAGCCCGGCCGCGCCGCCCTAGTGTGTGGGCCCTCGTGACGCCCTTTGACCTACCCTTCCGCCTACTTAAAGCCTCCGTCGCGAAACCCCCTGTACCGAGAGCCACGATACGGAAAACATTACTGAGAGGCCGCTGATACGTCTCCAACGTATCTATAATTTCTTATGTTCCATGCTACTTTATTGATGATACCTACATGTTTTATACACATTATATGTCATTATTATGCGTTTTCCTAACTAACCTATTAACAAGATGCCGAAGTGCCAGTTCCTGTTTCTGTTTTTGGTTTCAGAAATCCTAGTAACGAAATATTCTCGAATTGGACGAAATCAACGCCCAGCTCCTATTTTGCCCGGAAGCATCCAGAACACCCGAGAGCCGAGAGAGGGGCCACAGGGGGCCCACACATGGTGGTGGCGCGGCCAGGACCTGGGCCGCGCCCCCCTGTTTTCTGGCCACCTCGTCAGCCCTCCGACTCCGCCTCTTCGCCTATTTAAAGGTCCCTGACCTAAAACCCGAGACGAATAAGCCACGGTACGCAAAACCTTCCAGAGCCGCCGCCATCGCGAAGCCAAGATCTCGGGGACAGAGTCTCTGTTCCGGCACGCCGCGGGAAGTGCCCCCGGAAGGCTCCTCCATCGACACCGCTGCCATCTCCACCGCCATCTTCATCACCGCTGCTGCTCCCATGAGGAGGGAGTAGTTCTCCATTGAGGCTCGGGGCTGTACCGGTAGCTATGTGGTTCATCTCTCTCCTATGTACTTCAATACAATAATCTCATGAGCTGCCTTACATGATTGAGATTCATATGATGATGCTTGTAATCTAGATGTCATTATGCTAGTCAAGTGGGTTTTACTTATGTGATCTCCGGAGACTCCTGTGTGTGTGTTGGTAAAGGTCACAGTACTTATTCACTGTTATGAATGGCGTAGTGAAGTGCTTATTTATATCCCTTTATGATTGCAATGTGTTTTGTATCACTATTTATCTATGTGCTACTCATGTGATGTTATTAAAGTAGTCTATTTCTCCTGCATGGTGTAATGGTGACAGTGTGTGCATCGTGTAGTTCTTGTCGTAGATTATGATCATAATCTCTTGTAGATTGTGGAGTTAATTGTCATTATGATAGTATTGATGTGATCTATGCCTCCTTCGTAGTGTGATGGTGACAGTGTGCATGCTATGTTAGTACTTGGTTTATTTTGCAAAGATCTATTATACTCTAAGGTTACTTAAACATGAATATCGAATGTTGTGGCGCTTGTTAACTCCGGCATTGAGGGTTCGTGTAATCCTACACAATTAGTGGTGTTCATCATCTAACAAGAGTATATGTAGCACAAAGGAAAGAGAACTTATTTATTATGTGATCAATGTTGAGAGTGTCCACTAGTGAAAGTATGATCCCTAGGCCTTGTTTCCACCACAAAGAATTGCTTCCCACGCCAGCAAGCTATTTTCTGGCGCCGCTTGTTTACTGTTTTACTGCATCTTTACTTTCTGCAATATTACCACCATCTATACCACCTGTGTTTTACTATCTCTTCACCGAACTAGTGCACCTATACATCTGACAAGTGTATTTGGTGTGTTGGGGACACAAGAGACTTCTTGCTTTGTGGTTGCAGGGTTGCTTGAGAGGGATATCTTTGACCTCTTCCTCCCCGAGTTCGATAAACCTTGGGTGATCCACTTAAGGAAAAACTTGCTGCTGTTCTACAAACCTCTGCTCTTGGAGGCCCAACACTATCTACAAGAGTAGAAGCACCCGTAGACATCACCGCCGCCGCGAATCCCATCTCGGGGGATTCAGGAGATCGCCTCCGGCACCCTGCCGGAGAGGGGAATCATCACCGGAGGGGCTCTACATCATCATGCCCGCCTCCGGATTGATGCGTGAGTAGTTCATCCTTGGACTATGGGTCCATAGCAGTAGCTAGATGGTTGTCTTCTCCGCTTGTGCTTTCATTGTTATAGATCTTGTGAGCTGCCTAACATGATCAAGATCATCTATTTGTAATGCTACATGTTGTGTTTGGTGAGATCCGATGAATAGAGAATACTATGTTAAGTTGATTATCAATCTATCATATATGTGTTGTTTATGTTCTTGCATGCTCTCCGTTGCTAGTAGAGGCTCTGGCCAAGTTGATACTTGTAACTCCAAGAGGGAGTAATTATGCTCGATAGTGGGTTCATGCCTCCATTAAATCTGGGATCGTGACAATAGGTTCTAAGGTTGTTGATGTGCTGTTGCTACTAGGGATAAAACATTGATGCTTTGTCTAAGGATATTTGTGTTGATTACATTATGCACCATACTTAATGCAATTATCTGTTGTTCGCAACTTAATACTGGAAGGGGTTCGGATGATAACCTGAAGGTGGATTATTTAGGCATAGATGCATGCTGGATAGCGGTCTATGTACTTTGTCGTAATGCCCTGATTAAATCACATAGTAATCATCGTTGATATGTATTGAATCTTTATTTGTCAATTGCTCGCCTGTAATTTGTTCACCCAGCATGCTAGTTATCTTATTGGAGAGACACCACTAGTGAACTGTGGACCCGGTCCATTCTTTACATCTGAATACATTCTACTGCTTTTACTGTTCTTTGCAAACAAACACCATCTTCCACTCGATACGCTTAATCCTTTGTTTTCAGCAAGCCGGTGAGATTGACAACCTCACTGTTACGTTGGGGCAAAGTACTTTGATTGTGTTGTGCAGGTTCCACGTTGGCGCCGTTTCACTGGTGTTGCGCCGCACTACATTCCTCCACCAACAACCTTCACGTGCTTCTTGGCTCCTACTGGTTCGATAACCTTTGTTTCTTTCTGAGGGAAAACTTGCTGCTGTGTGCATCATACCTTCCTCTTGGGGTTCCCAACGGACGTGTACATCTACGCGCATCAGTATTGAATCTTTATTTGTCAATTGCCCGCATGTAATTTGTTCACCCAGCATGTTAGTTATCTTATTGGAGAGACACCACTAGTGAACTGTGGACCCCGGTCCATTCTTTTACATCTGAATACATTCTACTGCAATCTTTGTTTTTACTGTTCTTTGCAAACAAACACCATCTTCCACTCGATACGCTTAATCCTTTGTTTTCAGCAAGCCGGTGAGATTGACAACCTCACTATTACGTTGGGGCAAAGTACTTTGATTGTGTTGTGCAGGTTCCACGTTGGCGCCGGTTTCACTGGTGTTGCGCCGCACTACATTCCTCCACCAACAACCTTCACGTGCTTCTTGGCTCCTACTGGTTCGATAAACCTTGGTTTCTTTCTGAGGGAAAACTTGCCGCTGTGCGCATCATACCTTCCTCTTGGGGTTCCCAACGGCCGTGTGCTTTACCATCACAAGGAAGTTGTTGACTACACGCCAGCATAGGGCAGCTCACAAGATCTAAACATGAGGCACAAATTGGAGAAGACAACCATCTATCTACTACTATGTACCCATAGTCCAGGGATGAACTACTCACGCATCACTTCGGAGGCGGGCATGGCGATGTAGATGCCTCCGGCGATGATTTCCCCCTCCGGCAGGGTGCCGGAAAGAGCTTCAGAACTCCCGAGATGGGTTTTGCGATGGCGGCCGCGACGGAAATTTTCGTGGATGGAGGCTCAGGTATTTAGAGTTTTCCCGAGATCGTGAATAAATAGGCGGAGGGGCGATGTTGGTGGAGGCCAGGGTGGCCCACACCACCCTGATGTCTACTCACGCTTCTTTTCCTGTAGACAGTGTTGGGCCTCCAAGAGCAGAGGTTTGTAGAACAGCAGCAAGTTTCCCTCAAGTGGATCACCCAAGGTTTATCGAACTCAGGGAGGAAGAGGTCAAAGATATCCCTCTCAAGCAACCCTGCAACCACAAAGCAAGAAGTCTCTTGTGTCCCCAACACACCAAATACACTTGTCAGATGTATAGGTGCACTAGTTCGGCGAAGAGATAGTAAAACACAGGTGGTATAGATGGTGGTAATATTGCAGAAAGTAAAGATGCAGTAAAACAGTAAACAAGCGGCGCCAGAAAATAGCTTGCTGGCGTGGGCAATTCTTTGTGGTGGAAACAAGGCCTAGGGATCATACTTTCACTAGTAGACACTCTCAACATTGATCACATAATAAATAAGTTCTCTTTCCTTTGTGCTACATATAATCTTGTTGGATGATGAACACCACTAATTGTGTAGGATTACACGAACCCTCAATGCCGGAGTTAACAAGCGCCACAACATTCGATATTCATGTTTAAGTAACCTTAGAGTATAATAGATCTTTGCAAAATAGACCAAGTACTAACATAGCATGCACACTGTCACCATCACACTACGAAGGAGGCATAGATCACATCAATACTATCATAATGACAATTAACTCCACAATCTACAAGAGATTATGATCATAATCTACGACAAGAACTACACGATGCACACACTGTCACCATTACACCATGCAGGAGGAATAGACTACTTTAATAACATCACATGAGTAGCACATAGATAAATAGTGATACAAACACATTGCAATCATAAAGGGATATAAATAAGCACTTCACTACGCCATTCATAACAGTGAATAAGTATTCTGTGAAATATAGCCTAAGAGACCCACACGGTGCACACACTGTCACCTTTACACACGTGGGACAAGGAGTCTCCGGAGATCACATAAGTAAAACCCACTTGACTAGCATAATGACATCTAGATTACAAGCATCATCATATGAATCTCAATCATGTAAGGCAGCTCATGAGATTATTGTATTGAAGTACATAGGAGAGAGATGAACCACATAGCTACCGGTACAGCCCCGAGCCTCGATGGAGAACTACTCCCTCCTCATGGGAGCAGCAGCGTTGATGAAGATGGCGGTGGAGATGGCAGCGGTGTCGATGGAGAAGCCTTCGGGGGCACTTCCCCGTCCCGCCGGCGTGCCGGAACAGAGACCTGTCCCCAGATCTTGGCTTCGCGATGGCGGCGGCTCGGAACTTTTCGTACCATGGCTTATTCGTCTCGGGGTTTTAGGTCAGGGACCTTATATAGGCGAAAGGGCAAGGTCGGGGGTCTGGGGCCACCAGACACTAGGGCGGCGCGCCCCCCCTGGGCCACGCCGCCACCATGTGTGGGCCCCCTGTGGCCCCTCTCTGACGGTTCTCGGGTGTTCTGGAAGCTCCCGGGGATTCTAAGATCTTCGGTGTTGATTTCGTCCGATTCCGAGAATATTTCCTTACTAGGATTTCTGAAACCAAAACAGCAGGAAGCTGCCCTTCGGCATCTCGTCAATAGGTTAGTTCAAAACGCATAATAATGACATATAATGTGTATAAAACATGTAGGTATCATCAATAAAGTAGCATGGAACATAAGAAATTATAGATACGTTGGAGACGTATCAGCATCCCCAAGCTTAGTTCCTACTCGCCCTCGAGTAGGTAAACGATAACAATGATAATTTCTTAAGTGACATGCCATCATAACCTTGATCATACTATTGTAAGCATATGAGATGAATGCAGCGATCAAAACAATGGTAATGACATGAGTAAACAAATGAATCATAAAGCAAAGACTTTTCATGAATAGTACTTCAAGACAAGCATCAATAAGTCTTGCATAGGAGTTAACTCATAAAGCAATAATTCAAAGTAAAGGTATTGAAGCAACACAAAGGAAGATTAAGTTTCAGCGGTTGCTTTCAACTTATAACATGTATATCTCATGGATATTATCAATGCAAAGTAATATAATAAGTGCAATATGCAAGTATGTAGGAATCAATGCACAGTTCACACAAGTGTTTGATTCTTGAGGTGGAGAGAGATAGGTGAACTGACTCAACATAAAAGTAAAAGAAAGGTCCTTCAAAGAGGAAAGCATCGATTGCTATATTTGTGCTAGAGATTTTATTTTGAAAACATGAAACAATTTTGTCAACGGTAGTAATAAAGCATATGTATTATGTAAATTATATCTTACAAGTTGCAAGCCTCATGCATAGTATACTAATAGTGTCCGCACCTTGTCCTAATTAGCTTGGACTACCGGATCATCGCAATACACATGTTTTAACCAAGTGTCACAAAGGGGTACCTCCATGCCGCCTGTACAAAGGTCTAAGGAGAAAGCTCACATTTTGGATTTCTCGCTTTTGATTATTCTCAACTTAGACATCCATACCGGGACAACATGGACAACAGATAATGGACTCCTCTTTAATGCATAAGCATGTGGCAACAATTAGTGTTCTCATATGAGATTGAGGATATATGTCCAAAACTGAAACTTCCACCATGATTCATGGCTTTAGTTAGCGGCCCAATGTTCTTCTCTAACAATATGCATGCTCTAACCATTAAGGTGGTAGATCTCTCTTACTTCAGACAAGACGGACATGCATAGCAACTCACATGATATTCAACAAAGAGTTGATGGCGTCCCCAGAAGCATGGTTATCGCACAACAAGCAACTTAATAAGAGGTAAAGTGCATAAGTACATATTCAATACCACAATAGTTTTTAAGGCTATTTTGTCCCATGAGCTATATATTGCAAAGGCGAATGATGGAATTTTAAAGGTAGCACTCAAGCAATTTACTTTGGAATGGCGGAGAAATACCATGTAGTAGGTAGGTATGGTGGACACAAATGGCATAGTGGTTGGCTCAAGGATTTTGGATGCATGAGAAGTATTCCCTCTCGATACAAGGTTTAGGCTAGCAAGGTTATTTGAAACAAACACAAGGATGAACCGGTGCAGCAAAACTCACATAAAAGACATATTGTAAACATTATAAGACTTTACACCGTCTTCCTTGTTGTTCAAAACTCAATACTAGAAATTATCTAGACTTTAGAGAGACCAATTATGCAAACCAAATTTTAGCAAGCTCTATGTATTTCTTCATTAATGGGTGCAAAGTATATGATGCAAGAGCTTAAACATGAGCACAACAATTGCCAAGTATCACATTATCCAAGACATTTTACCAATTACTACATGTAGCATTTTCTGTTTCCAACCATATAACAATTAACGAAGCAGTTTCAACCTTCGCCATGAACACTAAAAGCTAAGAACACATGTGTTCATATGAACCAGCGGAGCGTGTCTCTCTCCCACACAAGGATGAACTTATTCAAACAAAACAAAAATAAAAACAAACAGACGCTCCAAGTAAAGTACATAGGATGTGACGGAATAAAAATATAGTTTCACTAGAAGTGACCTGATAAGTTGTCGATGAAGAAGGGGATGCCTTGGGCATCCCCAAGCTTAGATGCTTGAGTCTTCTTAAAATATGCAGGGATGAACCACCGGGGCATCCCCAAGCTTAGACCTTTCACTCTTCTTGATCATAGTATATCATCCTCTTCTCTTGACCCTTGAAAACTTCCTTCACACAAACTTCAAGCAAACTCATGAGAGGGTTAGTGCTTAACCACAAATTCATATATTCAGAGGTGACACAATCATTCTTAACACTTCTGGACATTGCACAAAGCTTCTGAAAGTTAATGGAACAAAGAAACTCATTCAACATAGCAAAAGCGGCAATGCGAAATAAAAGACAGAATCTGTCAAAAACAGAACAGTCCGTAAAGATGCTTCTGGACTGGTCACTTAACTTGCTCAAATGGAAAAACTCAAAACTAATGAAAGTTGCGTACATATCTGAGGATCACGCTCATAATTTTGCATATTTTTTCGATTTTTTTACAGAGACTTATGCCAGAATTCGTGACAGACAGCAATGCTGTTTCTGCGCAGCGATCCCAAATATAACATCAACTTTAACATAGAAACTTTACTTGGCACAAAAACATGATAAGGAGAGGTTGCTACAGTAGTAAACAACTTCCAAGACTCAACAAAACAAAAATTGCTGTAGTAAAATAAACACATGGGTTATCTCCCAAGAAGTTCTTTCTTTATAGCCATTAAGATGGGCTCAGCAGTTTTAATGATGCACTCGCAAGAAATAGTATTTGAAGCAAAAGAGAGCATCAAGAGGCAAATTCAAAACACATTTAAGTCTAACATGCTTCCTATGCATAGGAATCTTGTACACAAATAAATTCATGAAGAACAAAGTGGCAAGCATAGAAAAGCAACATAAGCGCAATTTCAAGATTCTCAACATAAAGAGGGGAAACTTAATATTATTAAGATGCATATAACCATGTTTCCCTCTCTCATAATAACTTTCAGTAGCATCATGAACAAACTCAACAATATAAGTATCACATAAAGCATTCTTGTCATGAGCCACATGCATAAAATTATTACTCTCCACATAAGCATAATCAATTTTATTAGTTGTAGTGGGAGCAAATTCAACAAAGTAGCTATCATTATTATTCTTATCATCAAATATAGGAGGCATAGTATCATCATAACAAGCTTTATCCTCCATAGTAGGTGGCAACAAAAGACCACTATCATTATAATCATCATATATGGGAGGCATATCATAATCAACATAAACTTTCTCCTCAATACCCGGAGGGCTAAAGAGATCATTTTCATCAAAACCGACCTCCCCAAGCTTAGAATTTTCCATAGCATTAGCAACAATAGTGTTCAAAGCATTCATATTAATAACATTCCCATTAGCATGCATATAAAGTTCCATGGGTTTTTTAATTCTCTCTTCAAACACATCATGTCCTAATTCAAGATAAAGTTCATAAAGATCTCTCATATTTTTGTTGTTTTCCATTATGCCTACCTAGTGTAAACAAGAAACAAAAAGATGCAATTGCAGGATCTAAAGGAAATAGCTTCGAGTACTTACAACGGCGAAAATAGCTTAGTAGCCGAGATCCGGAGTGTGAGTACCTTTTACCTTTCCTCCCCGGCAACGGCGCCAAAATAGCTTGATGTCTACTCACGCTTCTTTTCCTGTAGACAGTGTTGGGCCTCCAAGAGCAGAGGTTTGTAGAACAAGCAGCAAGTTTCCCTCAAGTGGATCACCCAAGGTTTATCGAACTCAGGGAGGAAGAGGTCAAAGATATCCCTCTCAAGCAACCCGCAACCACAAAGCAAGAAGTCTCTTGTGTCCCCAACACACCAAATACACTTGTCAGATGTATAGGTGCACTAGTTCGGCGAAGAGATAGTAAAACACAGGTGGTATAGATGGTGGTAATATTGCAGAAAGTAAAGATGCAGTAAAACAGTAAACAAGCGGCGCCAGAAAATAGCTGTGGCGTAGGAAGCAATTCTTTGTGGTGGAAACAAGGCCTAGGGATCATACTTTCACTAGTAGACACTCTCAACATTGATCACATAATAAATAAGTTCTCTTTCCTTTGTGCTACATATAATCTTGTTGGATGATGAACACCACTAATTGTGTAGGATTACACGAACCCTCAATGCCGGAGTTAACAAGCGCCACAACATTCGATATTCATGTTTAAGTAACCTTAGAGTATAATAGATCTTTGCAAAATAGACCAAGTACTAACATAGCATGCACACTGTCACCATCACACTACGAAGGAGGCATAGATCACATCAATACTATCATAATGACAATTAACTCCACAATCTACAAGAGATTATGATCATAATCTACGACAAGAACTACACGATGCACACACTGTCACCATTACACCATGCAGGAGGAATAGACTACTTTAATAACATCACATGAGTAGCACATAGATAAATAGTGATACAAACACATTGCAATCATAAAGGGATATAAATAAGCACTTCACTACGTCATTCATAACAGTGAATAAGTATTCTGTGAAATATAGCCTAAGAGACCCACACGGTGCACACACTGTCACCTTTACACACGTGGGACAAGGAGTCTCCGGAGATCACATAAGTAAAACCCACTTGACTAGCATAATGACATCTAGATTACAAGCATCATCATATGAATCTCAATCATGTAACGCAGCTCATGAGATTATTGTATTGAAGTACATAGGAGAGAGATGAACCACATAGCTACCGGTACAGCCCCGAGCCTCGATGGAGAACTACTCCCTCCTCATGGGAGCAGCAGCGTTGATGAAGATGGCGGTGGAGATGGCAGCGGTGTCGATGGAGAAGCCTTCCGGGGGCACTTCCCCGTCCGGCGGCGTGCCGAACAGAGACTCCTGTCCCCAGATCTTGGCTTCGCGATGGCGGCGGCTCTGGAACTTTTCTCGTACCGTGGCTTATTCGTCTCGGGGTTTTAGGTCAGGGACCTTATATAGGCGAAAGGGCAAGGTCGGAGGGGGTCTGGGGCCACAGACACTAGGGCGGCGCGCCCCCTCCTGCGCCGCCACCATGTGTGGGCCCCTGTGGCCCCTCTCTGACGGTTCTGGTGTTTGGAAGCTCCGGGGATTCTAAGATCTTCGGTGTTGATTTCGTCCGATTCCGAGAATATTTCCTTACTAGGATTTCTGAAACCAAAAACAGCAGAAAACAGAACTGGCCCTCGGCATCTCGTCAATAGGTTAGTTCCGGAAAACGCATAATAATGACATATAATGTGTATAAAACATGTAGGTATCATCAATAAAGTAGCATGGAACATAAGAAATTATAGATACGTTGGAGACGTATCACACCCCTAGGCGTGGGCCAGGGCCAGGCCGCGCCTAGGGCAGGTGTGGCCGCCCTGCTGCCCCCTTGAACTCCCCTCTGGACTCTGTCTTTGTTACAGTAAAATATTAACTTCGGCTTTTGTTTCGTCCAATTCCGAGAATACTACCTGTACAACTTTTCTAAAATACAAAAACAGCAGAAAACAGGAACTGGCACTGTGGCATATTGTTAATAGGTTAGTGCCGGAAAATGTATAAAAGTGCAACAAAGTATGAGCAAAACATATATGAATTGGTGTAAAATAAGCATGGATGGGAACCACGCGGCTTGTATTGGGGAGAGAAAAATAAGTGGATCTCGGGTCAATTAGCATGCAGGGTGAAGATGCTCTATAGGCGGCTCACTATTTTCCTCGTTCATATTACTTGCCATATTAAGGCTAATTGAATGTAGAGAAATGAAATATAATTATAGCTAATTAAATTTGATTGATTCGGGAGTAGTGGAAAGAATCAAAAACGTCTTCTAGTTAGAAAGGAAAATTCTGAATCTCCTTCATCAAAATTAGACCTACGACTAACTCCAATATAATAGTATAGATGGTACTGTATATGATTTCTTTCTTCCAGTTACCCAAAGGAGTCTTGCATAGATTGGATTATTTCCGATCGAGATTCTTTGGCAAGGGGATAATGAGAAGAAAAAATATCGGTTGACCAAATGGAGTGTTGTTTGCCGTCTAAAAGATCAAGGTGGACTCGGAGTCCATGATCTTGAAGTTAAAAAACGGGCTTTGCTAAGGAAATGGCTGGCTAGGTTATTAACTGAGGATGGCCAATGGCAACAACTATTGCGGAGAAAGTATGTGGGTTCAAAAGCTATATCTCAGGTTATATGGAAACCATGAGATTCACACTTTTGGGCTGACATCATGGCAACTAAGAAATACTTTTTCCCGTTTGGTTCATTCTCCATTAGGAATGGGTCGGAGATAAGCTTCTGGGAGGATAGATCGTTAGGCACAACCACTCTCCGAGAACAATATCCAGCTTTGTATAATATTGTTTGCCATAAGAGTGATACCTTACAGAAGGTGATGGAAACATCTCCACCCTCTATGACGTTCAGGCAAGATCTCATTGGCCCAAGATTAACTTCATGGAATGAATTGCTACAATGGTTAGCTCCATTCTAGTTAGTTCAGGGGGCTGATGAATTTGGCTGGAATCTCACCAAGAATGGTAAATTCACGGTCAGTTCCATGTACAAGGCCTTAATTATACCTAGTCAACTGGTTGTTAATAATAAATCTATCTGGAAGATGAAGATACCTTTGAAAACAAAGGTCTTTGCATGGTATCTTCGTCGAGGTATGATTCTTACTCAGGATAACACCTTGCCAAAAGCAATTGGCACGGCTGCACAAAATGTATTTTCTGTCGTGAACAAGAGACAATAAAACACCTCTTCTTCAGTTGTCGAGTTGCTAGGTCTATATGGTCAATCATTCAGATAGGTTCTACCTTGAATCCTCCTCGAAGCATTGCAAATATTTTTGGCAATTGGCTAAATGGGGTTGATGCTAGGTATAAAACACTTATCAGGGTGGGAGCGATAGCTGTTGTATTGTCGCTTTGACTATGTAGAAATGACAAGGTTTTTAATGAAAAAATTCTTCTCTCTTGCAGGTTGTCTACCGCGTTACGGCTTTGCTCCGTTCATGGTCGCCATCCAAACGATTGGAGGATCGCGGCCTCTTTACGAAGGTGTCTACATGATTGAAGAACACGGCGAAGAAGTTTATTTCCCAACATGGGTAGCAGCATACTAGGCGGATTGAGGCAAATGAAGCTTAGCCGCCGGGATAGTCACATTTTTTATCTTCCATTAAGGAGTCTGTTTATGAACATGTGGACTTGTGAACGGCTGTGTGCATCTTGTTATGCAGAGGCTAGGTGTAATGCTTAAAAACCTTTTAAATAATAAAGCGTCCTTTATCGAAAAAGAAGCAATCAAGGAGAAAGAACAGAACTGATCTTCAATTCTGCATACTATTTTAGAGATTAAGGAGCTAGTTTCAGGTAGTACAATCATTTCTTTTGTAAAAGGGGACCAATCGCAAAACAGGGCCAATCACTACCTCAGGAACCTCTTGAGAGTAGAGAGTCGTTCATTCGTTTCAACTGGGTCAGGGCCTGAGGGTTTGTCTCATGTTCTCATCCAAGACAACTATGTAATTCTTGTTGTTTAATATATAGCCATTTTACCCGTAAAATAAAAAGTGCAATTGGACTTCACCTAGCATGCTCTAGTATGTTTGTGGGTACCTGTCCAAATGCCCATACATGATCTTAAGAACCCAAAATAAAACCACAAAGCAAAAAAAAAAATGCCCCAAGTCCTTAACCCAAATTTTCCATAGAAAGTTAGCTTGTGCAAGATGCAAGTGCACACAATTTATTTTTATACAATACAATTGCATAATGTAAGAATACCGGTTACCCAATAAACAAAAAAACAATAAAAGTCATGAAAATGTTTAGATGATTTTTTAAAACCTTCCAGATGTTATGTAAAATTAAAACATTGCTATTGCACACAGAAATTGCAATTACACAGAAAGTGTGAATATAAAAGAAATGAAATTCGACTTCACCAAGCATGGTCTAGTCTGATTGTGGGTACCGGTCCATACAGTGCACTATTTTGCTGAAAAATAATTCATGTGCAGATCGATATGCTAAAATATGGACTATATTTTTCAGAAAAACAACCGCTCAATATGTGAGAGACGGAACGACTATCTTGCGCTTGACTCTGGAATTGACCTGACGTTACAAATCCTCTGCATTGTGGAGAAAATAAAAGTTTTTTTATAGGAAACGACAAGTGCATTCCTACAGTCCCAGAAGTCAGTATTGATCTTCAGTCTTTGGAATCCCTTGTCCAATAAAATCCATACTAGTCTAAAATTTTGAACGTGAAATAATTTAGCATGTGGATCCTTATCATCCCCGTGTGCTCCGTTGCTGGCTGCCGCAAAACACGCCACGAACTGTGCAGACATCACGAGAATCCATAGCGCACTGGCATTGAAGATAAAAACCAGTCCAGCAAGCAACATACATACAACGCTGTACGTGGACAGTGAAGAGCAGCGATGCCTGCACTGACCAAACCAAGATTCCCTCTCACAGGCAAAAGAACAGTAGTCGATCGATAAAGCCAAACTTGGCATTCCTGCCGTTCCAAAAATCAACACCTTACGAGTTACAGCACTGCACCTAGATACATGATCTTAACAGTACAAGTCTGGTCTACTACTTGATGATAGCAACGTGACATGATCAGAGCTAAAGGAGACGGCAAATTTTATACAGATCGATACTTGCAGGAAGCTTAGTCCAAGAGTGCAAAAATAAAATCGGAGATAGATAGATAGCTCAGCACTGATCAGCTGCTCCCCTCTTCCGGCTCAGCGCCGCTCGTAGCTGCAACAAGAACATGAAACGAAGGATCAGCTCAAGTGCATATTGTGGAGTAAACATCCCAACAGAATTCAGTAAGTTTCAGTTGGACTGACCGAGGGCGCGTTCAGATCCGAGCTCCGCAGCACGCGCAGCCTCTTGGCGGTGGCGATGAACATGCTGCAAGAAGGATTGCGGCAAGAGGAATTCATGAGCTTTACAGTTAATTAAGTCAAGAAGAACAGATTGTAGTTCGGGTTGCATGCATTTGGAAGACTGAAGAAAAACTTACTCCCATGGGACGTCCCCGACCAGCATCTGGTCGCCCTCGTCGTCCTCGTACACCAGTGTGTACTCGCCGCTGCCGTCCAGCAGTCCGGTGATCGCCGGCTGTTTCCCCTCCGCGCAGGACCTCTGATCCCGTTGAGCTGCGACACACACAAACAGAGGACATATCAAGTTCAGCCTCTAGACTCTCCACATAATCCAACTCGTATGCGGCTGCGGCCGGACGGTGCGTGCGTACCGGCGAGGAGGTCCCGGAAGAGTCGGTCGACGGCGACGGAGAGGTTGCCGTAGTCGCCTTGTGCCTTCAGGTCCACCTTCCGGCCGATGGGGACGCCGTCCATGTTCACCTTCACGAACAGGCCCTTGTAGCCGGCCTTGTCGTCGGCGCCGTTGCGTGGGTCGGCGGGCGGCCGCTTGGACGCCGAGGAGGAGGCCAGGTTCCGCCGGAACGAGCGCACCGGAGGCCACCCCACAACTGGAGCCGCGGCCGCTAGCGTTCTGCTGCACGTTGCAGACACAAGCAGCAAGTGAATCAGCGCAATCTTGGAGCAAAAAATCGGGTCTTTTGTTCTTCTACACATTGGCATCTCCAAAATAGTGAGATTTTCTCAAAACAGGGATGCATCTCACTCAAATGTGTAAAGACGCACCACGATAAAAGTAAGTGGCTGGCAACAAGAATTTCTTCAAAGAAAAGACAGAAGTGGACGACAGGCACCAGGCAATCAGCTGCAACTGCCACCGCAAAGAAACTCCAAGCTTGGACAAAACAAAAAAGGCAGGATAAAGAACCGAACCTTGTCTTTGAGCCGTTGCTTCTACCCTTTGCCCCAGTAGCACCACGGTTCCTCTCCTCCTTGGAACCTGAAAGTTCGAACAGCAAAAAGCTTAGTTAGTCCAAACAAGCTGATCAAAGAATGAAACTTTGGAGCAAGAACAAGAATAAACTCCGGAGCAAGATCAAGAATCAAACATGAAACGCCACCTGCTTGGCCTTGTGATCCGGAGAAGTACCCAGGCAACCCGAGGCTCAGCTCAAGCCCGCTCTCCTCGTCGCCGGAGCCATTCCAAGCCATCTCTCTCCCTCTCTCTCTACGCTAGCTGCTCAAACGGTCACGAGAGACACAGCAAGATCACAGGTCACAAGAGCCACCCCTACCTCTGTGTGTGTCTCTGAACTCTGGAGGACAGGAAATGGGGGAGCATATATAGATGAGTTGACGGGGGAGGGAAAGGCTGCGAGGGGAGAGGACACAATACAGCTGGTGCTGCGCCCGAGAAGCAGGCAGAGACCGGAAAGGCCAAGGGAGGCTTGGAGAAGGGACAAGGTTTGAGGGGTTTGAGAAGGGCATTAAAAGGGAGGGATTTGCGGCAGTGTGTAGAGATGGAGACAATGAAAGCTACTGCCTTTCCACTCTCTAGGCCTCTTCACTCTCTCCACTCGATTGCTCTCCTCTTCCGATGCTCCATTGCTCCTCTCGCTCTCAACAAATGAGAGGTGGATTTTGACAAAAACTATCCCTTCTAGCAAATTATTTTATGTAATAAACTCTCAATAAAATTATTTCATAAATTTAACACTTTTGAATAAAGCTTGTCACAAGGGCGCTACCCTCTTCGCCGTAACGCCTTTCACATTGGCGTTACCGTCTCTGCCAACTTGGCAAGGTGGTCCCCAAGGCTCGGTTAGGTAGCGCTCTGCTGAGTGACGCTATCTTATGTAACTCAGCATCCTAGACCTCGGCGCTACCCTTTTGATTGGCTTAACCCGTGTTGGTCTTCCCCAGCCACCCCACCTAACTCCATACATCTAACACATCCACGGACATGCCATGCCCTAGGGTGACAGTGGAGGATCCTCCCCCCCTCCTCTCAAATCCACGTCTCATATCGACAAGATCTGAAGCAAACTTCGGTCTACATCCCTCCCCTTAGATATTCTCATTCGATCCCATCAATCCTTTTGCTACTATAGGTGAAACCCTAGTTCATCCCAAATTTCAAAATGTGTGTCATCAATTGCTATTATTTGTTGTCATGTAAATGGGTATGCCAAACCGGAACTAAAGCCCCCCCACATGTGGGTTGGACTGCTCCAGCACTAGCACGCTTAACTTCTCAGTTCCTTCTGTCCCGCTTCCAAGTGCTCTGCGCGCTATTGATTATTAATATCATATCAATCCTATTAACCTGTTGGTCATGATGTCACTCTTCTTTACTATTTGAATTCCAAATAATTATTTTAATAAACAAAAATAATGATGTAATAATAATATTTAATAAATAAATAATAACAATCTTTAAGTTTTTTTTTTTGCAAAACCTAAAACCTAAAAATTTGCATACTTCCATTTGGCAATTTAAAAATCTAAAAAACTGGTTGACCAGGTAAACCAAGGAGAATAGTGATGTAACTTTTCGCGTAGATACATTTTTATATATTAAACTTTTTTCCCGAGTTCGTATGCAAAAGATAATCCCATTTTACCAAAAAATACATTGTTTTTGCAAAAAAAGGAGTCAAAATTCATGGTTGTTATTTTATTAATAACTAGCTCACCTAACGTACCTACATCTAGAAGGATTTTTTATTTTAAATTTTCTATCACTTTATTTTGTATTTTATAAAGCTAAAAAAATCTAGAAAACCTTTAGTCCGGGTTGGTGTTACAAATCGGAACTAAAAGGTAGACCTTTAGTCCCGGTTTGTAACACCAACCAGGACTATAGGTTTTCGCACCAGAGGCAGCCTGCCACAACCCGTTTAGTTCCGGTTGGTGTCTCCAACCGGGACTAAAGGTCACATTTGAACCTGGACTAAAACCTTGCGGACGTCCTTGCCGTTCGAACTGGGCTAATGCTCATATTAGTCCTAGATCATAAACACGAGCGGGACTAATGCTCCGGCAGACCCGAAAGAAAGGCTCATTTTCTACTAGTGTATGCATTTTCCACAATGAAGTATCTAGTGCTTTACATTAATAATATTGAGTGTATTCGTGGAGTGAATAGACTTGGAGAAAAATAGCAACTAGAATAGTGAGTTCACATATGAGAAGCAAATGAACTGGAACTACGTGGATGAGTTGACTAGCGAGGAGGAGCGGGACAAAAGATTGAATAGAGAATCAGCGTTTGGAGAATTCGAAAGAGAACAAGGACCGGGAAGAGAATAATCTTCGTGAGAAGGAATAGGAGAAAAAAAGAGAGAGCGCTCGTCGTGGAAGAGAGAAGATGGAAGCGGAAGAAGATGCTAGAAGGGAAAGTATCGGCGTTTGACTCGGTAGAATCATGTCTTTGATGTTGTGAACTTTAAGGTTATTTTCTGAACTTTCATATGTCATGCACTTTAATGTTGTAAACCTTAAAGTTAGGGAATTTGGTGTTCGTAAACCTTGTGTATAAAGGCTTTCTATTTGTGAAATATTAGTTGCCATTTCTAAACTTTGATGGGGAACATTATTAGCAATTTTCTAATAAAAAATGGTAGGGTAGACCCACTAGGAAGGGAGTTACCATATAAAGGGTAGCGCCATGGAGCTTGGCGCTACCGTCTTGCCACCGCGATACAAGGATCCATGCAATGCAACTCGATTAGGTAGCGCCCGATGCTACCGTTTGGACTAGGGATAACTCATGTCAGGAACAAATTTCAAAATTTGGGATGAACTAGGGTTCTACCTATAGTATCAGAAAGATTGGTGGAGTCGGAGGAGAATACCTAAGGAGAGGGATGGAGACCGAAATATAGCTCCATCCAAGATAGCTTTAGATCTAAGTAATTTCAGAGAGAGATTCGAGAGGATCGGGCAGTGAGAGGAGCCGCCGCTTCTCCCTAGGCTATGCCGTGTTCGTGGGTGTGTTTTATGTGGGGAGCTAGGTGGGGTGGTTGGGGAAGTTTGATGCGGGCAAAAGCCAATCAATAGGGTAGCACCGAGCTCCATGGTGTTGAGCTACATAGGGCGCGTTTGGTAGCCTGGGTGTCATTGCCTAATCGACAATACCTCGGAGGAGGGATCCTCACGAGGGGGAGAAGAAGTAGGAGCCATAGGGCGGAGTGCACACGGGACGGTGGTACGCGAGTTACCCAGCTTCGGAACACCTGCACGATGACAGGGCCTACTGCTGCTTGTCTGGAATTATCTGGGCGCTTGCGCGTTGTTACAATGGTTGTGGTTGTGCCTCTAGGGCTCCCGGGATCCGGCTTATATAGACGCACGGATCTAGGGTTTACATGGAGAGTCCTAGCCGGAATACAAGTTGCCTAACTACGGTACAATATCTTGCCGTGCACGTCAAGGATCCGCCTTCCTCCTGGTCGTGCTGGATCCAGATACTTTATGGGCCTCCACGGATTCGGCCTCCTTCGTAGGTCGGTTGGGATCCGGCTCCTCATTCCTGGGCTGGACTTCATCCTTCATGATCAACAGCAACTGGGCCGCCCGATGGGCCACATGCCACCATCACCATCTGTGGGCCACCCGGGCTTGCCGGATCCAGGCCATGTCGTTGATATACCCATAAAGTATACCCACAACAGTAGCCCCCGAAGTTCTCCGAGATTCATCATTCTTCCGTCTTCAAATAACTCGGAACCGAAGAGAATCTTGAAGAGCTTCCAAACTTTCTTGTTTCCGACATCATCTTCTCGGAAATCACATGTCCTTCAGTAACGATAATGTAACGGAGTTTCCATCTTTCCCGCGCACAACCTCCTAATTTCCCGCGATAAATTTTCAGATGCGAATCTTCAGCCGGAATTTTCGGGAGCGCACGGTTTAAGTTACCTCCACGTCATTTTACCGCTTTTAACCTAAGACACGCGTCATGTATCCAACGGTGAGACCGTTCAGTTTCCACCGTCAGATCTGAATCGCGAATCTCCGCGCGAGGTCTATAAATACCCCCACGCGCGGTAACTTTGCATTCTTTCACCGCATTACCCACTTCATCTTCCTCCTTCGACCGCGCCGCCGTTCGGATCTTAACTCCGGCGAACTCATCCGCGGGAAGCTTCGTCCACCGCCGTTCCATGGCTCCTCTCACGCCAAGATCATCACGTTTGAACGGGAAATCCATCTCGCCGCCGATCCGTGGTCAAGCGGAGAGATTTGCTTCAAGTCCGGCGACCTTCACCCTACCGAAGGACCGCCGCGCCATTAACGGTACGTGCACCGGACTTGTAGAAGAAGAAGTAGACTAGAATAGTTTCCGGTTACTCAACTTAGTTTGCATGGGTGCAGCCGGAAGCATGCCGCTTGATTCACACTGTACTGGTAGTTCTCCGAATAGCCCGGATCCCAGTTTGCTAGAACCAATCTGTCCGGATCCCATAGCATATCTACCACCATATGTTTCCGACATTAGACTTGCTCAACCATTCTCCGCCTCTTCCAGTACCAAACTAGGCCGGATTCCAACCGCTCAAGAGCTCGAAGAAGAACTCCAAGGTCAAGCCAGAATGGCAGCCAAGGTCCAGGAGACGGAAAATAAGAAGGCCTCCAAGGCTCGGATCCGCGAAGGTGAGCGGGGTCAATGGTGGCCCTGCGAAACTACCGATGTGGAACTTAGAGAGCTCCAGAACGAGGGTATGATCTCCGCTCACTGGAGCTTCATACGCGACACCGTCGTCCCCAAGCCCGGAGCCGGAGAAGTTGTCATGACCAAGGCTTGGGTAGAGCGCGGATTATCGCTCCCCTGTTCGGAGTTCTTTCTCTCCGTCCTCAACACATACGGGCTTCAGCCCCACAACATCTGCCCCAACTCATACCTTCTGCTCTCCAACTTCGCGACACTTTGCGAAGGGCATCTCGGAATCCGACCAGATGTCAAGTTATGGCAGTTTTTCTTCCGAGTGAAGAAGGAAACGAAGGACAAAGCTATGCTGAACTGCGGGAGCATGACGTTCATGCTCCGACCTGGCCGCATGTATCCACCTCACGACTCGCACGAATCCGTCCGGTACTGGAACGCCGGATGGTTCTACGAGAAGAACGCGTCAGTTCCGGAGATCCACGACGGTCTGCCCAAATTCAACAACGAGCCTCCGGAAGAACTCGCGAGCTGGAGCTTCGTCCCTTCGCTCGCCCAAACTCCTATCTTGGAGAAGGCAGCGCGGAGAATCTCCTGGCTAGTCCATGACGGGCTAACCGGAACTCAGCTCACACTTAGCTGGTTCACCCGGCGGATCCAGCCACTACGGTACAATGCACGGTTAATCTGCGCATACACCGGGGCGGACGACCAGCTCCGAGCTACCCGCCACGACCTTCCGGCTGATTCTCTCAAGAGGAGATTCAAGACGCTCGTGAAGATAGGCCGGGGTCAACCGATCCCGGAATTGATCAAGGATATTTATACAAACAACCAGTGTCCTCCGGTAAGCTCTGATCCCTTCGTTACTTCAATCTTCACAAGTTTTTGGATGTTGACTAACTTATAGTAGCTTTCCTTCCAGCTCGATACTTTGGCGGAGGAAAACTTTCGCACCATACTTCGTGTCCCCGTTAGCAGCGACGCGGCGGAGGAGGTTCCGGATGACGAAGAGGAGGAAGAGGAGCAGGCACCCCGCAAGGCAGCCCCCCGACCTTCGAAGCGTCCCCGCGCCAAAGCTCCCGGCTCTGAAGCCGGAGCCAGCGGCGAGGCCTCCGCCAAGAAGCCCAAGACCATCAAGCCCCCTCCGCTAGACTCAAGGAAAGCGGAGCGGGAACGTTTGAAGATGCTTGCCACAGCAGGCAAACGCTCGCGCCCCATCATCCCCGGCGCCCCGTAAGTTTCCGAGTATGGTGCGTCTTCTACTTTGATGTAATTGTTTCTTATGCGATCTTCTTTTACTTGTTTGCAGAATTCCGACTACCGCTGCCACCCGGACCACCAGCCAAGAACCCATCACCAAATACATGAAAAAGTCTCCGGCTGTTGGTCCTCCGACTCCAGCTCCGCCAAGCACTTCTCACACTGCTCCATCGCCGTCTCCTCCTCAGGCTGATCAATCTCCCCCCCTGCCGCAAATACTCCTCCGGAAGTAATTCCGGTTAGCAGCGAAAAGGTGGGCGGAGAGGATCCTAGAGCCAAAGGCCCTGCCCAAGAGGAAACAGAAGTACAAGGCCAAGGAGAGGCTGAGGTTACTTCCTCCGAGAAGGTCGGAGCCGGCGCTGGCGACGTCGTCGTTTTTCCGAAAAACTTTGGAGATCCGGCTGACCTCACTTCCACCCCCAAGGCATATGCTACCAAGTTTTTCAACAAGCTGACTGAGGCGGAGAAATGGGAGCTTGAACAAGATCTGCTCAACGCCATGCTGAACAATGCCTGGGGGAAGCCGGATGCCGCGACGTCGGAGATCCAAGACTTCAAGAAGGACGTCGGCCAGTTCTTCGACAAGCTTATCTGCAAGCAAAAGGTACTCCCCAGTAGCCCCCAAGCATGTAGGCGGAAACTAGATACTAGTTAGCGCTTAGATGCTTTAGAATAAGGTCACTTCTGGAGAGATTTTTAAATTGTCGCAGTAGCCCCCAAGCATGATGTCGGAAGGATTCCGGCAATGATGCTTCAAAGGACCCTACTATAGTAGGCGGAATTTTTACTCCTGCACTGATCTTATTTTACAGGAACAGCAGGCGCTGCACTATGAGCTGCACAAGAACATTGCCCTTCAGCGCCGCGTTACCTTGGGTCAAGCGGAAAGTATCCAGACCCTGAAGAGTGAAAATGCAGAACTGAACAAACAACTGGCGGACGCCCAAGGTTGGTTTCCGCCCTTTCTTGTTATTAATTCACGTTCCGACTTTGAACTTGTTTTTGACTTGAATCCTTATAGGCGCATCTTCTTCCCTGGCTACGACCTCCTCCGAACTTGAGAACCTGCGCTCCTCATACCAAGAATTGGAGACGAAACTGATGGAGGCGGAGCAAAAGAAGGAGCAGGCCGAGAAGCAACTGGCGGAGAAAAACTCCGAGCTCATCAGGGAAAAGGGCGAATTCTTGTTAAAGCGAAATGCTGATAGCGAGACCATCAAGAGGCAGCAGAAAGAACTCAACGGACTCCGGAAATACATGGAGACCGCGGAGCACCATTGGGACTTGCTGACCGAAAACATCCTGGGTACTTGTACTCGGAGTTTCTTATCTTGATGTATAATTTCTTGTGCTCAACTTGAATATTTATTCTTGTATTTTTGTGCAGAGCCGCTTGGATACCCGGAAAAACGCCGGAATCTATTTCCCCGGGACGATCTCCTTACTCTCGCCGGCGATGATTGCAAGGATCTCATCTCCGCCTCCCGGAAAATATGCCACAATTTGTCGCTGAAGAATAGCCGCACCTGCGGTCTGCGCAAACTTGTTAAGAAAATGGATATTCTTCCGGAGTTGGTGACGGATCTGCAAGCTTCATCAGCCCGAGGTGCAGCTGCAATGACCTTGACTATGTGCTTGGCGCATAACCCGGAGATGGATCTTGACCGGGTAACTACTGGTGTTCCTCCGACCGTAGATGTCGATGCGCTTTTAGACGCAGTAAGTGGCTATGATACCCGCATCGCGCGGAGGATCCGTCACGAAGAATTCTACGACAAGGTGGTTCTTCCTGCGGACGAGCCCCTTGAAGCCGAACTTCAGAAAGAGCGCGACGCGGAAACCCGACCTGCGGAATCCGGAACTCAGTTTACCTGGACCAGCTCCAAGGATGCTCCCCAAGAGGAACCCAAGGACAGCGCTGCAGCTTCCGACGAAGACGAAGAAAGTGAAGAGGATGTCTCGTCTCCGGCCGAGGGCGCCAAGGAAAAGGATCCAGAGGGCAATGCTTCTCCGTCCAAGGAGGAGTGTTTATGTCCTGCGGGAAAAAATAATGCATCATTTTGGCCCCAGCGAGGGTTTGTAATATAACTTAAATTCTTAAGTAGTTAGGGCGGAAACAATCATGCATGCGTGGGCGGAAAAAACTTATCCTGCTATCCGTTTTAAGATTATTTGCATGTGTTGTTTCTTGAAAGCAAGTGCTGGCTTTATAGTTTCCGGCTTGCCCACTTGACCTTCCACGAGCCGGAAAACCCGTGCCGGCGCTCGCCAGCGGCGACGAAGCCCAATGGCGATCCGTCAATAACCGCGGAAACAAGCCCCCAGCCCAAGTGCCGGAAGTCGCTACCAGGAATCCATGGGTTTGCAACAGAAAAAATTTCCGCCAGAAAACTTAAGCTTACGTCCTAAAGGACGATTTTGAAAATCACAACTTTCATACACGCTGATACGTCTCCGACGTATCGATAATTTCTTATGTTCCATGCTACTTTATTGATGATACCTACATGTTTTATACACATTATATGTCATATTTGTGCATTTTCTGAACTAACCTATTAACAAGATGCCGAAGTGCCAGTTCCTGTTCTGCTGTTTTTGGTTTCAGAAATCCTAGTAACGAAATATTCTCGGAATTGGACGAAATCAACGCCCGGGTTCCTATTTTGCCCGGAAGCATCCAGAACACCCGAGAGCCACCAGAGGAGGGCCCTGTGGGCCCAGACCACAGGTGGCGCGGCCAGGCTGGGCCCGCGCCACCCTATGGTGTGGTCGCCCTTCGACCCTCCTGCGCCGCCTCTTCGCCTATATAAAGCCCCCGCATCGAAACCCTTACGGAGAGAGCCACGCGAAACCTTCCGCAGCCGCCGCCATCGCGAAGCCAAGAGGGGACAGGAGTCTCTGTTCCGGCACCCTGCCGGAGCGGGAAGCCCCGGAAGGCTTCTCCATCGACACCGCTGCCATCTCCACCGCCATCTTCATCACCGCCGCTGCTCCCATGAGGAGGGAGTAGTTCTCCATCGAGGCTCGGGGCTGTACCGGTAGCTATGTGGTTCATCTCTCTCCTATGTAGTTCAATACAATAATCTCATGAGCTGCCTTACATGATTGAGATTCATATGATGATGCTTGTAATCTAGATGTCATTATGCTAGTCAAGTGGGTTTTACTTATGTGATCTCCGGAGACTCCTTGTCCCACGTGTGTAAAGGTGACAGTGTGTGCACCGTGTGGGTCTCTTAGGCTATATTTCACGAAGTACTTATTCACTGTTATGAAGAGCGTAGTGAAGTGCTTATTTATATCTCTTTATGATTGCAATGTGCATTGTATCACAATTTATCTATGTGCTACTCTAGCAAAGTTATTAAAGTAGTTTTATTCCTCCTGCATGTGTGCAAAGGTGACAGTGTGTGCACCGTGTTAGTACTTGGTTTATGCTATGATCATGATCTCTTGTAGATTGCGAAGTTAACTATTGCTATGATAATATTGATGTGATCTATTCCTCCTACATATGCATGAAGGTGACAGTGTGCATGCTATGCTAGTACTTGGTTTAGTCTTTTGATCTATCTTACACTAAAGGTTACTAAAATATGAGCATTATTGTGGAGCTTGTTAACTCCGGCATTGAGGGTTCGTGTAATCCTACGCAATGTGTTCATCATCCAACAAAAGTGTAGATTATGCATTTATCTATTCTGTTATGTGATCAATGTTGAGAGTGTCCACTAGTGAAAGTCTAATCCCTAGGCCTTGTTCCTAAATACTATCGTTGCTTGTTACTGTTTTCGAGTTACTACGCTGCGTTACTACTGCATGTTTACTTCCCGCAATATTACTACCATCAACGCACGGCAACTAAGCACTTTTCCTCCCTCGTCAACTACGCGCCAAGCACTTTTCTGGCGCCATACTACTGCTCATATATATTCATACCACTTGTATTTCACTATCTCTTCGCCGAACTAGTGCACCTATTAGGTGTGTTGGGGACACAAGAGACTTCTTGCTTTGTGGTTGCAGGGTTGCATGAGAGGGATATCTTTGACCTCTTCCTCCCTGAGTTTGATAAACCTTGGGTAATCCACTTAAGGGAAACTTGCTACTGTTCTACAAACCTCTGCTCTTGGAGGCCCAACACTGTCTACAAGAATAGAAGCACCCGTAGACATCAAGCACTTTTCTGGCGCCGTTGCCGGGGAGGAAAGGTAAAAGGCACTCATACTTCGGTTCCAGTAACAGTACTTTTCTGGCGCCATTGTGTGTGTGCTCGAAGCTATTTCCTTTAGACTCTGCAATTGCGACATTTGGTTTCTTGTTTACACTAGTTAGGCATAATGAACAACAATGAGCTTCTTATTCTATTTCCTGATTTAAGACATGGATGGTTTGATGCGAAAATTAAAAAACCCATGGAACATATTAATATGAATGCTTTGAACACTATTGTTGCTAATGCTATGGAAAATTCTAAGCTTGGGGAAGCTGGCTTTGATGAGCATGATATTTTTAGTCCCCCAAGCATTGAGGAGAAAATTTACTTTGATGATACTTTGCCTCCCATTTATGATGATTATAATGATAGTAGTCTTTTGTTACCACCTGTTATGGAGGATAAATTTGATTATGATTACAATATACCTCCTATATTTGATAGCTACTTTGTTGAATTTGCTCCCACTACAATTAATAAGAATGACTATGCTTATGTTGGGAGTAGTAATTATTTTATGCATGAGACTCATGATAAGAATGCTTTAAGTGATAGTTATATTGTTGAGTTTGCTCATGTTGCTACTGAAAGTTATTATGAGAGAGGAAAATATGGTTATAGAAATTTTCATGTTATTAAAATGCCTCTCTATGTGCTGAAATTTTTGAAGCTACACTTGTTTTATCTTCCTATGCTTGTTACTTTGCTCTTCATGAACTTGTTTATTTACAAGATTCCTATGCATAGGAAGCATGTTAGACTTAAATGTGTTTTGAATTTGCCTCTTGATGCTCTCTTTTGCTTCAACTTCTATTTCTTGCGAGTGCATCATTAAAACTGCTGAGCCCATCTTAATGGCTATAAAGAAAGAACTTCTTGGGAGATAACCCATGTGTTTATTTTACTACAGCAATTTTTATTTTGTTGAGTCTTGGAAGTTGTTTACTACTGTAGCAACCTCTCCTTATCATGTTTTTGTGCCAAGTAAAGTTTCTATGTCAAAGTTGATGTTATATTTGGGATCGCTGCGCAGAAACAGCATTGCTGTCTGTCACGAATCTGGGCACAGGCCTCTGTAGAAAATTCGAAAAAATCTGCCAATTTACGAGCATGATCCTCAGATATGTACGCAACTTTCATTAGTTTTGAGTTTTTCCATTTGAGCAAGTCTGGTGCCAGCTTTAAATTCGTCTTTACGGACTGTTCTGTTTTTGACAGATTCTGCCTTTTATTTCGCATTGCCTCTTTTGCTATGTTGGATTCATTTCTTTGATCCATTAATGTCCAGTAGCTTTATGCAATGTCCAGAAGTGAAAAGAATGTTTGTGTCACCTCTGAACATGTGAATTTTTAATTATGCACTAACCCTCTAATGAGTTTGCTTGAAGTTTGGTGTGAAGGAAGTTTTCAAGGGTCAAGAGAGGAGGATGATATACTACGATCAAGAAGAATGAAAAGTCTAAGCTTGGGGATGCCCCGGTGGTTCACCCCTGCATATTTCAAGAAGACTCAAGCATCTAAGCTTGGGGATGCCCAAGGCATCCCCTTCTTCATCGACAAAGTATCAGGTTCCTTCTCTTGAAACTATATTTTTATTCGGTCACATCTTATGTACTTTACTTGGAGCGTCTGTGTGTGCTTTTATTTTTGTTTTGTTATCTTAGTTCTCTGAATAAGTTTATGATTGTTTGGGAGAGAGACACGCTCCGCTGGTTCGTATGAACACATGTGTTCTTAGCTTTTAATTTTCATGGCGAAGGTTGAAACTGCTTCGTTAATTGTTATATGGTTGGAAACGGGAAATGCTACATGTAGTAATTGGTATAATGTCTTGAATAATGTGATGCTTGGCAATTATTGTGCTCATATAGATCTTGTTTAAGCTCTTGCATCATGTACCTTGTACCCATTAATGAATAATTACATAGAGCTTGTTAAAATTTGGTTTGCATGATTGGTCTCTCTAAGTCTAGATATTTTCTGGTTGAGGTGTTTGAACAACAAGGAGACGATGTAAAGTCTTATAATGCTTACAATATGTTTATATGTGAGTTTTGCTGCACCGGTTCATCCTTGTGTTTGTTTCAAATAACCTTGCTAGCCTAAACCTTGTATCGAGAGGGAATACTTCTCATGCATCCAAATCCTTGAGCCAACTACTATGCCATTTGTGTCCACTATACCTACCTACTACATGGTATTTCTCCGCCATTCCAAAGTAAATTGCTTGAGTGCTACCTTTAAAATTCCATCATTCACCTTTGCAATATATAGCTCATGGGACAAAATAGCCTTAAAAACTATCGTAGTATTGAATATGTACTTATGCACTTTATATTTTATTAAGTTGCTTGTTGTGCGATAACCATGCTTCTGGGGAACGCCATCAACTCTTGTTGAATATCATGTGAGTTGCTATGCATGTCCGTCTTGTCTGAAGGATCTATCATTTTAGTGGTTGGAGCATGCAAAATTGTTAGAGAAGAACATTGGGCCGCTAACTAAAGCCATGAATCATGGTTGAAGTTTCAGTTTTGGACATATATCCTCAATCTCATATGAGAATAATAATTATTGCTACATGCTTATGCATTTAAGAGGAGTCCATTATCTGTTGTCCATGTTGTCCCGGTATGGATGTCTAAGTTGAGAATAATCAAAAGCGAGAAATCCAAAATGCGAGCTTTCTCCTTAGACCTTTGTACAGGCGGCATGGAGGTACCTCTTTGTGACACTTGGTTGAAACATGGCATTGCAAAGATCCGGTAGTCCAAGCTAAGTAGGACAAGGTGCGGGCACTATTAGTATACTATGCATGAGGCTTGCAACTTGTAAGATATAATTTACATAACTCATATGCTTTATTACTACCGTTGACAAAATTGTTTCATGTTTTCAAAATAAAAGCTCTAGCACAAATATAGCAATCGATGCTTTCCTCTTTGAAGCGCCATTCTTTTACTTTCATTGTTGAGTCAGTTACCTATCTCCCTCCACCTAAGAAGCAAACACTTGTGTGAACTGTGCATCGATTCCTACATACTTGCATATTGCATTTGTTATATTGCTCTATGTTGACAATTATCCATGAGATATACATGTTACAAGTTGAAAGCAACCGCTGAAACTTAATCTTCCTTTGTGTTGCTTCAATGCCTCTACTTTGAATTATTGCTTTATGAGTTAACTCTTATGCAAGACTTATTGATGCTTGTCTTGAAGTACTATTCATGAAAAGTCTTTGCTTTATGATTCACTTGTTTACTCATGTCATTACCATTGTTTTGATCGCTGCATTCATTACATATGTTTACAAATAGTATGATCAAGATTATGATGGCATGTCACTTCAGAAATTATCTTTGTTATCGTTTTACCTGCTCGGGACGAGCAGAACTAAGCTTGGGGATGCTGATACGTCTCCGACGTATCGATAATTTCTTATGTTCCATGCTACTTTATTGATGATACCTACATGTTTTATACACATTATATGTCATATTTGTGCATTTTCTGGAACTAACCTATTAACAAGATGCCGAAGTGCCGTTCCTGTTTGCTTTTTGGTTTCAGAAATCCTAGTAACGAAATATTCTCGGAATTGGACGAAATCAACGCCCAGGTTCCTATTTTGCCCGGAAGCATCCGAACACCCGAGAGCCACCAGAGGAGGGCCCTGTGGGCCCCACCACAGGGTGGCGCGGCCAGGGCTGGGCCGCCACCCTATGGTGTGGTCGCCCCTTCGACCCTCCTGCGCCGCCTCTTCGCCTATATAAAGCCCACGAAAACCCTTACGAGAGAGCCACGGTACGCGAAACCTTCCGGAGCCGCCGCCATCGCGAAGCCAAGATCGGGGACAGGAGTCTCTGTTCCGGCACCTGCCGGAGCGGGGAAGTGCCCCCGGAAGGCTTCTCCATCGACACCGCTGCCATCTCCACCGCCATCTTCATCACCGCTGCTGCTCCCATGAGGAGGGAGTAGTTCTCCATCGAGGCTCGGGGCTGTACCGGTAGCTATGTGGTTCATCTCTCTCCTATGTAGTTCAATACAATAATCTCATGAGCTGCCTTACATGATTGAGATTCATATGATGATGCTTGTAATCTAGATGTCATTATGCTAGTCAAGTGGGTTTTACTTATGTGATCTCCGGAGACTCCTTGTCCCACGTGTGTAAAGGTGACAGTGTGTGCACCGTGTGGGTCTCTTAGGCTATATTTCACGAAGTACTTATTCACTGTTATGAAGAGCGTAGTGAAGTGCTTATTTATATCTCTTTATGATTGCAATGTGCATTGTATCACAATTTATCTATGTGCTACTCTAGCAAAGTTATTAAAGTAGTTTTATTCCTCCTGCATGTGTGCAAAGGTGACAGTGTGTGCACCGTGTTAGTACTTGGTTTATGCTATGATCATGATCTCTTGTAGATTGCGAAGTTAACTATTGCTATGATAATATTGATGTGATCTATTCCTCCTACATATGCATGAAGGTGACAGTGTGCATGCTATGCTAGTACTTGGTTTAGTCTTTTGATCTATCTTACACTAAAGGTTACTAAAATATGAGCATTATTGTGGAGCTTGTTAACTCCGGCATTGAGGGTTCGTGTAATCCTACGCAATGTGTTCATCATCCAACAAAAGTGTAGAGTATGCATTTATCTATTCTGTTATGTGATCAATGTTGAGAGTGTCCACTAGTGAAAGTCTAATCCCTAGGCCTTGTTCCTAAATACGCTATCGCTGCTTGTTTATTTACTGAGTTACTACTGCTGCGTTACTACTGCATGTTTACTTCCCGCAATATTACTACCATCAACGCACGGCAACTAAGCACTTTTCCTCCTCGTCAACTACGCCAAGCACTTTTGGCGCCATACTACTGCTCATATATATTCATACCACCTGTATTTCACTATCTCTTCGCCGAACTAGTGCACCTATTAGGTGTGTTGGGGACACAAGAGACTTCTTGCTTTGTGGTTGCAGGGTTGCATGAGAGGGATATCTTTGACCTCTTCCTCCCTGAGTTCGATAAACCTTGGGTAATCCACTTAAGGGAAACTTTCTACAAACCTCTGCTCTTGGAGGCCCAACACTGTCTACAAGAATAGAAGCACCGTAGACATCACGCCTAGGCGGAAAGATCCAGCTCTGCGGTTTTAGTCGGAAAAAACATACACGATCCAGAAATGAAAAATTAAAGGAGGTAAAAGACTCTAAGAGTGAACCAAAAGCTTTATTTCATTGATCATGTATCATAGATATTACAAGGTATGTAATGCGTAAAGCGCTAAGTGTGGAAAGGACGTAGCTGTGCTATGTTCCAGGGACGATCTGTTTCATCATATATGTCACCCGGATCCTCCCTTTTTCGTTTCCGGTGCCAGTTGGCAGGTCTATCTTTCAATTCCCGGAAATCAACGAGGTAGTAGGATCCGTTGTGTAGTACTTTGCTGATGACAAAAGGTCCTTCCCATGGAGATTGCAACTTGTGATCTTTCACCTGGCGAAGGCGGAGGACTAAGTCTCCGACCATGAACGAGCGGTTCCGAACTCGACGGCTATGGTAGCGTCGGAGCTTCTGCTGATAAATGGTGGAGCATTGGTCAGCTAAATTCCGAGCTTCTTCGATCAGGTCCACAGATAGCTGTCGAGCCTCGTCAGCAGTTTCTTCATTGTAGGCGGAAACTCGCGGTGAATCATGGATGATGTCAGTGGGGAGCACAGCTTCGGATCCGTATACCAGGAAGAAAGGAGTAAATCCTGTTGACCTGTTAGGGGTAGTTCGTAAACTCCACAGAACAGAGTCTAGCTCATCAGCCCAAGCTCCAGCTGCGCGGCGCAGCGGTTCTTCAAGGCGAGGTTTGATTCCGGCTAGTATAAGGCCATTGGCTCGTTCGACCTGACCATTAGATTGTGGATGGGCCACAGATGCAAGGTCAAGCCGGATCCCAACTTCATCGCAGTAATCCTTGAGTTCTCCCTGCGCAAAGTTTGTGCCATTATCTGTGATTATGCTGTGCGGGATGCCGAATCTCGTCACGAGGCTGCAAACAAATTTTAGTGCCGTAGCACCATCGGCTTTTCTCACTGGCTTTGCCTCGATCCATTTACTGAACTTGTCAATAGCGACCAAGAGGTATTCATGACCACCAGGAGATGATTTCTTTAACTTACCAACCATATCGAGCCCCCAGACCGCGAACGGCCAGGTGATAGGTATGGTCCTCAGCTCTTGGGCTGGAGCATTTGGTTGAGTAGCGTAGTACTGACAACCTCGGCAAGTTTTCACCAGCTTTCAGCGTCTTCTTTAGCTGTTAGCCAGTAAAATCCTAACCGAAAAGCTTTTGCAACGAGGGACCTGGGGGCGGCATGATGCCCGCAATCCCCTGCGTGGATCTCTCTGAGGATTTCAATGCCATCTTGACTAGAGACGCATTTGAGAAATACCCCATTTGCACTTCGTTTGTAGAGCTGTCCATCAACAATTGTGTAGGATCTTGCTCGTCTGATGATCTGTCGTGCGTGGACCTCGTCCTCCGGCAACTTTCGATCGATGAGGTAATCCAGGAACGGCTGAGTCCAGGCCGGAATGACTGCCATCACTTCCTTAGCCGGAGAAACTGCCAGATCGGGATTTTCCGGGTTTGCGCCCTTCACTGAGGGTACTCGTAGATGCTCAAGGAAAATTCCAGGCGGAATTGGCTTCCTGCCGGATCCGAGCTTGGACAGCATGTCTGCTGCTGTGTTATCGTCTCTCCTGACGTACTTGACTTCGTATCCGAGGAAGCACTTGGCGATCTCGTCAACTTCGTCTCTGTAAGCCGCCATGACGGAGTTTCTGGCGTTCCAGGTTCCGGCTACTTGTTGTGCCACCAGGTCGGAATCTCCGCAGCATATGATGTGCTTGATCCCAATTTCCTTAGCGATGCGCAGACCGTGTAGTAGAGCCTCGTATTCCGCCATATTGTTGGTAGCTTCGAAGTGAATCTGCAGAACGTACTGCAGTTCTTCTCCGGTAGGTGACTTCAGGGTAACTCCAGCCCCCGAGCCTTGATGTTGCTTGGATCCGTCAAAGTGCATGACCCAAGCTTCAGGTTCCGGCACAGGTGTGCCCTCCGGTGCTTCAGTCCAATCCGCGATGAAATCCGCTAGAACTTGAGACTTGATTGCAGTTCGGGCTTCGTAGTTGATGTCAAAGGCAGATAATTCAATGCCCCATTTTGCTACGCGTCCTGTTGCGTCGGAGTTGTTGATGATTGTTGCCAGGGGAGCCTTGCTCACCACTGTCATTGGGTGCTCCTGGAAGTAGTGTCTCAGCTTCCGGCTGCCTAGGAAAACTCCGTATGCCAGCTTCTGAAAGTGAGGGTACCTCTGCTTGGATTCCGTCAAGACTTCGCTAATGTAATAGACAGGCCTTTGGACTCCGTGCTCATATCCTTCTTCCTTTCGCACCACCACAATTACGAGGCTGATAACTTTGTTGGTAGCCGCCATGTAGAGGAGCATAGGCTCTGACTCAGCTGGAGCTGCCAATATAGGTGGGGAGGAGAGTATGTTCTTCAACTCCTGAAGTGCTTCGTCTGCTGCCTCATCCCAGACAAATTTGTCTGTTTTCTTCAGCAGCTTGTATAGAGGTAGGGCTTTCTCGCCAAGACGGCTAACAAATCTACTGATTGCCGCAACGCAACCAGTTAATCGTTGCACATCTTTGAGACAAGTTGGCCTTTTGATGTTCAGGATAGCCTTGATTTTTTCCGGGTTAACTTCTGTGAGAAACAATGAAGCCAAGGAGTTTTCCTGCTGGTACGCCAAAGACGCACTTCAGCGGATTTAACATCATCTTGTACCGTCGGAGATTATCAAAGGTTTCCTTAAGGTCGCTGAGCAGGTCGGATCCCTTTCGGGTCATGACCGCGATGTCGTCGACGTAGCGTGCACGTTCCGGCCAATCTGGTCCTTCAGGCACCGCTGCATCGTACGTTGGTATGTGGCACCTGCGTTTTTCAAGCCAAAGGGCATGGTAACATAGCAGTATGTGCCAAAGGGTGTGATGAAAGAGGTCGCCTTTTGGTCGGACTCCTTCATCAGGATCTGATGATACCCGGAATATGCGTCAAGAAAACATAGAAGTTCCGCCCCTGCCGTCGAATCAATGACTTGGTCAATGCGCGGCAAAGGGAACGGATCTTTCGGACAATGCTTATTCACGCCGGAGTAATCGATGCACATTCTTAGTATTTCAGAATTCTTTTTGGGTACAAGGACGGGATTTGCGACCCAATCAGTATGGATAACTTCTACTACAAAACCTGCCTCTAGTAACTTTGCTAATTCCATTCCTATGGCGCGGCGCTTCTTGTCTCCAAAGCGTCGCATAGCTTGCTTCACCGGTTTTGCACCCGGATTTATATTGAGGTAGTGCTCGGCGAGTTCCCTTGGTACTCCGGACATGTCAGAAGGTTGCCATGCGAAGATATCCATGTTAGCTCTGAGGAACTCGACGAGCGCGCTTTCCTATTTGGGGTCCATGTTGGCTCCGACTGAAACCTGCTTGGAGCTGTCTCCTTCAACGAGGTCATGCTTCTTGGTTTCTATCGCGGCCTTGAACGAGGTCTTCTGTTCGGAGATCTTCTTCTTGGTGGTCTGCATCTCAGTCGGATCCACCGCGGCTCTGTAGCCTTGCAGCTCTTCTCCAGATATGACGGATTCTGCAAAGGCGGCTTCGCCCTCCTCGCAGTCCCTTGCTTTTTTGTAGTCTCCGGACACGGTGATCATGCCGTTAGGACCCGGAATCTTGAGCTTGTTGTAGATGTAGCATGCCCTGGCGTGAAACTTGTGGTAGGTGGGCCTGCCGAAGATCACGTGGTAGGAGCTTTTGAAGGGCACTACTTCAAACGTGATCATCTCTTCGCGGTAGTTGTTCACATCGCCGAAGGCCACGGGAAGTTTGATGCTGCCCAGAGAGTTTGCCTTCTTACCCGGAACCACACCATGAAATTCAGTGGTGCTGTGCTTGAGCTGTTCCTTGGTGAGGTTCATCTTCTCCAGGGTCTCCAGGTACATGATGTTCAGGCTAGCTCCTCCATCCATAAGGCACTTGGAGAAGTCATACCCGTCTATGCGGGGACTTACAACCAGAGCGTAGCACTCTTTGGGGATGATGGCCGGGTGATCCGACCTGTCAAAGGTACAGGCTTTCTCCGACCACTTGACATACTGCGGCACAGCCGGAACTGTGGCGTTCAAGATCCGGAGCGCCGATTTTTTCGCGCGGACAGTTGGGGTTCCGAGGAAGGTGTGGTAGGTTCCGACACTCTTTTTGCCGAAGGGATTGGATTTGTTGGCTGCGGTACCCTCCTTGGGTTCCGGCGAAGCGTCATCCTCATCCATGGCCTCGGAACTGTCCTCCTCTTTGTCCTTGTTCTTGCCCTTGCCTCCTTTGCCGCGTGGGCGGTGCTTCCGGGCTCGCTTGTATCCTGCCTCCGGGTCGTTCTTCAGATCATTGACCCATTTGCAGTTGCGATTGGTGTGAGTGGATTTGCCCGTAGCCGGATCCAGATGAGCCAGGCACGGCATATCCCTGTATTCTTCGTACGTTTGGGGGGCGCGGGATCCGGCTGCGGTGACCTCGTCAGCGCGCTGCTGGCCCCTGCCTGCTCCGCCTCCACGTCCGCGGCCTCTTCCTCCTCCTGAGCCTCCGCGTTGGAACGTCATGGCGACCATGTCGGATCCTCCGCCTTTCTGGTCTTCAGGGGGGTTCTTCCGCTTGTTGCTGTTGCTGACGCCGTTGTCACGGTTTTTCTTTTGTTGGTGCAGGGGTATGGCTGTAGCTGCGAGATCTCCGCCTGCGTCGTCATCGGCGGCAGTGTGATCGCTGGCGATGTTTATCATCTCATCAAGAGTGAGCTTGTTCGCGTTCACCAGGCAAGTAAGCTTGTGGCGCAGCAGCCCCCCACGCTGCAAACCACCAATGAAGGCGTGCATTGCTGTGCGGTTATCTACGTTCTCGCACTCGTTTCTGGTCGCCAACCATCGGGTAAGGAAACTTCTGGATGTCTCACCCTTCTTCTGGATGCAAGCTTGAAGATCGCTGGTGGTGGCCGGTCTCTTGTAGGTGCCCCTGAAGTGGTTCTCGAAAGCCTTCTTCAGGTCCAACCAGCAAAAGATAGTGTTTTCCTCAAGGTCACTGAGCCAAACACGAGCTGGACCAATAAGGTACAACTGGAGCATGCGGCAGGCTATATTCGGGGTTCCTCCGGCGAAGGTTACTGCATTGTAGTAATCCTCAATCCAGGTATCCGGCCTCTCGCTGCCATCATAATGCTTCAGGTTTCCTGGTAGCTTAAGGTTCAAGCTTCTTGGCTTTGGTTCCTCTCGGATCATCTGGCCAAAGCACCTTGGACCAATGTAGTCGGATCTGTACTCGTTGAGGCGCTCCCGGGCATCGCGGGGACCGCCGCCGGGTGATTTTGAGCGGGAACGGGATCTCCGCCTCCGCCTCCGCCTCCACTGGGTGGTGGCGAGGGAGATCTGCGAGGGGGCCTGTAAGATGATCTTCCGCCTTCGGACTCTCGGCGTGGCTCCCGCGGCTGGCTCCGGCTTCGGTGGCTCCTTTCCTCTTGATGGTGGTCGCCTCCGTCGTTCCGGCTCCTGCGTGGCTCAGGTGCGCGTTCTTCGTTCCGGCTCCTCCTTGGTTCAGGCTCGCGTCCTTGGCTTCTGCGAGGCTCAGGCTCGCGTTCTTGATTCCGACGAGGCTCAGGCTCGCGGTCTTGGTTCCGGCTTCTGCGTGGTTCCGGCGTACGCTCCCTGCTCCTGTTCCTAGGAGGCGGCATGTTGTCGCGGATGTTGATTCCACCTGGCCCATGGGGCCTGGTGTTTCCGGCGGGACTGCGACGTCGAGGAGGTAGCGGAGGACGCGAAGCTCGGGGTGGCGGTGATGGAACACGATACTTGTCTCTGCCAGTATACATCGGGTCCTTTCCCTTTGCCGGGTTTCTCGGGGTTGAATCCGAGGTCACCGGGATTGGATTCGGATGTTCTCTGACTTTCCTCCTGCGCTCCGTGGATCCGGTGCGCGATTCGCCATCACGGTTCTGACTTGCTATGGCGTCCTTCTGCGCGGTGGATATGCAATGTTCCGGATTGGATTCTAACCTGCGCGAAGTGTCTGCCTTGCTCTGCTGCTGCATTGCTGAGGCAACGAGCTTCCGGACGTAGTTGATGTCAATCTCCTCGTCCTTCTTTTTCAGGAGCTCCGCAGCCTTCTTCATGTTATCCTTTGGAGTTGCGAGCGGCTGTTGTTCTGTGGGTGTTGCAAAGGTAATCTTGCGGGGAGGGATGGCTTCTCGAGCGATCCTATCAGCCTCCGCCTGCGCAGAGGCTACCCTTTCCTCCCATTCCTTTCGGAGCCTCTTGACTGTCGCCATCATTTCGTCGACTTCACGATCCTTTTTTAGGGAGTGGTCCACAAAGTTTGCAGCTAAGGTTCTTTCTTCCAGCATTGCGGCTGCGGTCCTGGCAAACTTCTGAGCTGTTGCCAGCATCTCCTGCCTTTTGGCTTCTAAAGCCTCCGGGTCTGCAGCCTCCTCGGGAGTTATTGGTTTGTTGAGAATATCAGACTGCGCGACTAGATCCATGCGCGCTTGCTCGACCATCTCTTCTGGTGACAGGACATCCTTTTGTGGTCGTGCCCGATCTAAGGGAGACCTTACATTGGATGGTCCTGGGTCGGAAGTGGAGTCTTCGTCTTCCGTTTCCTGCTGATCCAGCGGTGCTACGGTTGCTAGAACCTGCATCGGCTGGGCGGATTCTACGTCAGCTTGCTCACCGCCTCCGAGTTCCTCGAGCTTGCGGTTGAATTCTTCTGTATTCATGGATGAGGCGCCGTCAGCTTCTTCCCCGATCTCGAGCTCCTTCGTCAAGCGATTGTATTCTTCTGTGCCTATTGAGGAGGCATCGTCGGAATTTGGGCTCAAGTTACCGAGGATTGATTCCTCAGGGTTTCCGGCTTCCTCTTGTCCCGGAGCGTCGCTGTCTCCGACTGCTTCTTGCAGATCCGGAGCGACGTTGTTTCCGGGTGCCTCAACCTGCAAAGGATCGGCCTCGTCCTGGTGGAGGGCGTCTCCTGCGGTATGGGCCAAGAAGTGCACGAAGTGACACCTTTGCTTCTCTAACACCTGGGAGACCCAGGCGGATCTGCATTGGTCTTCCACCGTTTTCTCCTGCTCAGGGGCGGATTGGGTGGGCTTTGATTTTTCCTGATCTAAGGCGGAATCTTCCTTAAGAAGCTCCTGCGACTCAGATCGGATCTTCGCGACGGCGTCCAGCTCAGCGGCGGACGCGTCAGCGTTACTTACCAGTGCGTTTCCGTCGGAATCGACGGTCTCGCCCAAATTTATTGATTCGACACAAGGGGAGGTAAAGAATATAAGCCTTAACAACTGAGTTGTCAATTCAGATGCACCTGGAAAAGCACTAGTAACAGGGGTGATGTGAAAGTAGCAGTAATATGAGAGCAGTAGTAATAGTAACACAGCAGCAGTAATAACAATATGAGAGCAATGGCACCAGAAAATAGTTGATACTACTTCCAATGACATGTAGAACGAGTATATGATGATGAAAGATGGACCGGGGTTCCCAGCTATCTACACTAGTGGTAACTCTCCAATAACAAGTGTTGGGTGAACAAATTACAGTTGGGCAATTGATAGGATTGATAAGGCATTAAGAAAGAACATCAATTCATTAATCATGTAGGCATGTTTTCCATATTTAGTCGTACGTGCTCGCAATGAGAAACTTGCACAACATCTATTGTCCTACCAGCCGGTGGCAGCCGGGCCTCAAGGGAATCTACTGGATATTAAGGTACTCCTTTTAATAGAGCACCGGAGCAAAGCATTAACACTCCGTGAAAACATGTGTCCCTCACATCACCGCCATCCCCTCCGGTTGTCCCGATTCTGTCACTTCGGGGCCTTTGGTTCCGGACAGTGACATGTGCATACAACTTGTAGATACAATCTAAGCAATAATTATAGAGCTCAAATCTAAGATCATGCCACTCGGGCCCTAGTGACAAGCATTAAGCATAACAAGATTGCAGCAACAATAACTTCACAAACTTTATAGATAGACTAATCATAATGTATCATCCATCGGATCCCAACAAACACAACACCGATTACATCAGATGAATCTCAATCATGTAAGGCAGCTCATGAGATCATTGTATTGAAGTACATGGGGAGAGAATACCAACTAGCTACAGCTAGAACCCGTAGTCCATGGGGGAACTACTCACGGAGCATGATGGAGGCGATGGCGTTGATGGAGATGGCTTCCGGGGCACTTCCCCGTCCCGGCAGGTGCCGGGACAGAGACTTCTGTCCCCCGAATTGGAGTTTCGCTATGGTGGCGGCGCCCCTGGAGTCTTTTTGGAGTTTCGTCAAGTGGTATCGCGTTTTTAGGTCGAAAGGGCTTATATAGGCGAAGAGGCGGCGCAGGAGGGGCACCAGGGCGCCCTCCTCATAGGCCGGCGCGGCCAGGGGCCTGCCCGCGCGGCCCTATGGTGTGGGGGCCCCAGGCCTCCCCTCTGACTCCCCTTCGGTGTCCTGGTCCGTCCCGGTGAATTATGATGTTTGGTCTTCGTTTCGTCGAATTCCGAGAATATTGCCCGAACAGCCTTTCTGGAACCAAAAACAGCAGAAAACAGGAACTGGCACTGTGGCATCTTGTTAATAGGTTAGTTCCGGAAAACGCATAAAAACATCATAAAGTGCAAGCAAAACATGTAAGTATTGTCATAAAACAAGCATGGAACGACAGAAATTATGGATACGTCGGGGACGTATCAGCATCCCCAAGCTTAGTTCTGCTCGTCCCGAGCAGGTAAAACGATAAAAAGAATAATTTCTGTAGTGACATGCTACTTACATAACCTTGATCATACTATTACAAAGCATATGAAATGAATGAAGTGACTCAAGGCAATGATCTATAGTTGCTAACAAATAGGTAACATATAGCAAAACTTTTCATGAAGAGTACTTTCAAGACAAGCATCAAAAGCCTTGCACAAGAGTTAACTCATAAAGCAATAGATTCAAAGTAAAGGCATCGAAGCAACACAAAGGAAGATTTAAGTTTCAGCGGATGCTTTCAACTTTCAACATGCATATCTCATGGATAATTATCAACACAAAGTAATATGATGAATGCAAATAAGCAAGTATGTAAGAATCAATGCACAGTTGACACAAGTGTTTGCTTCTAAGATGGAAGGAAGTAGGTAAACTGACTCAACATAAAGTAAAAGAATGGCCCTTCAAAGAGGAAAGCATCGATTGCTATATTTGTGCTAGAGCTTTGGTTTTGAAAACATAAAGAGAGCATAAAAGTAAAGTTTTGAGAGGTGTTTGTTGTTGTCAACGAATGGTAGTGGGCACTCTAACCCCCTTGCTAGACAAACCTTCAAGAGCGGCTCCCATGAATTATTTTTATTTTTGGGTGGCACTCCTTCCAACCTTTCTTTCACAAACCATGGCTAACCGAATCCTCGGGTGCCTGCCAACAATCTCATACCATGAAGGAGTGCCCTTTTATTTTAGTTTTATTATGATGACACTCCTCCCCACCTTTGCTTACACAAGCCATGGCTAACCGAATCCTCGGGTGCCGTCCAACAATCACATACCATGGAGGAGTGTCTATTTTTGTTAATTAATTTGGGACTGGGAATCCCATTGCCAGCTCTTTTTGCAAAATTATTGGATAAGCGGATGAAGCCACTAGTCCATTGGTGAAAGTTGCCCAACAAGATTGAAAGATAAACACCACATACTTCCTCATGAGCTATAAAACATTGACACAAATCAGAGGTAATAAATTTTGAATTGTTTAAAGGTAGCACTCAAGCAATTTACTTTGGAATGGCAGAAAAATACCATGTAGTAGGTAGGTATGGTGGACACAAATGGCATAGTGGTTGGCTCAAGGATTTTGGATGCATGAGAAGTATTCCCTCTCGATACAAGGCTTAGGCTAGCAAGGTTATTTGAAGCAAACACAAGTATGAACCGGTACAGCAAAACTTACATAAGAACATATCGCAAGCATTATAATACTCTACACTGTCTTCCTTGTTGCTCAAACACTTTTACCAGAAAATATCTAGACCTTAAGAGAGACCAATCATGCAAACCAATTTTAACAAGCTCTACGGTAGTTCTCCACTAATAGGTTTAAACTACATGAAAAAACTTAATCATGATCTACTTGAGAGCTCAAAACAATTGCCAAGTGTCAAATTATTCAAGACATTATGAGGCATTTTCTATTTCCAACCAAATACCAATAAGTATTGTAGCTTCCAACTTTTATCATTGAACATTAAAAGTAAAACGAAGAACAAGTGTTCATATGAAAAAGCGGAGCGTGTCTCTCTCCCAAACAAGGATTGCTAGGATCCATCTTTATTCAAACACAAACAAAAATAAAAACACACAAACGCTCCAAGTAAAGCACATATGATGTGACCGAATAAAAATATAGTTTCAATAGAAGAAACCTGATAAGTTGATGAAGAAGGGGATGCCTTGGGCATCCCCAAGCTTAGACGCTTGAGTCTCCTTGAAATATGCAGGGATGAACCACGGGGCATCCCCAAGCTTAGACTTTTCACTCTTCTTGATCATATATCATCCTCCTCTCTTGACCCTTGAAAACTTCCTTCACACCAAACTTCTCATAAACTTCATTAGAGGGGTTAGTACTCAAAAAACTTTAATCCACCTTGGTCCTGTAGTGACACATTGCAAGAACTCAATAAAACATTAGCTACAGCTCTCCACGTCTAGAAAGCCTCACATAAAGTCCACAAGAGACAATGCAAAAAACAGAGACAGAATCTGCCAAAACAGAACAGCCAGTAAACACGAATTTTTAAATGGTACTTCCGTTGCTCAAATCAGAAAACTTAAAACTAATGAAAGTTGCGTACATATCTGAGGATCACGCACGTAAATTGGCAGATTTTTATGAGTTTCCTACAGAGAAATAAGCCCAGATTCGTGACAGATAGAAATCTGTTTCTGCGCAGAAATCCAAATCTAGTATCAACCTTCGATTAGAGGCTTCACTTGGCACAACAAAACACAAAACTAAGATAAGGAGAGGTTGCTACAGTAGTAAACAACTTCCAAGACACAAATATAAAACAAATTACTGTAGCAAAATAACACATGGGTTATCTCCCAAGAAGTTCTTTTCTTTATAGCCATTAAGATGGGCTCAGCAGTTTTAATGATGCACTCGCAAGAAATAGTATTTGAAGCAAAAGAGAGCATCAAAAAGCAAATTCAAAACACATTTAAGTCTCACATGCTTCCTATGGAAAGGAATCTTGTACACGAATAAGTTCATGAAGAACAAAGTGACAAGCATAAGTAGATAGAACAAGTGTAACTTCAGCAATTTCAGCATATAGAGAGGTGTATTAGTACCATGAAAATTTCTACAACCATATTTTCCTCTCTCATAATAATTTTCAGTAGCTTCATGGATAAACTCAACAATATAACTATCACATGCAGCATACTTTTCATGATTTCCAAACACATAATTTTTATCAAGTTCAAGAATAGTGGAATTAAAACTTTCAAACTTACTTTTATTAATAATATAACAAGGTAGGTGATCAATCTCAATAGATATGGGACTCATAGAATAAGTCAAGAACTCTCCAATCCCATTTTCATTAGTAGTACAATTAATATTATCAAGTAACATAGGACCATCATCTAGAGCTTTATCATAAACATTTGCCAAGCAAAATTCTTTAGTACCATGCATTTCGACATCAGGCACAAACAAAGCATTATCATAAGATTTATCAAAGTAGCATGGATTATCATATATAACAGTAGCATAATTATTCTCACAAGTTTTACTTATAGGAAATATTTCAAGAGAATCCACAGGAACATAACATTCAACCTCTTTCGGTAAGCATGGAGGACAATCAAATAGTGTAAGAGATGAAGAGTTACTCTCATTAGAAGGTTGGCATGGGTAGCTAATCCATTCTTCCTCCTTTTGTTCGTCGCTCTCTTCTTCTTTTTCATCCAATGAGCTTTCAAGTTCATCAATTTCTTCTTCCACCGGTTCCTGCAAATTGTGAGTGCATTCTTGTGCATTAATGTGTCTCTCTTTATAATCAAGGATATAAGGATTCCTACTGTAGCATTCTATGCAAGAATTAAGGATAGTAGAGACATAATCTTTAAGGCCCTTACAAACAACACAAGTTTCATAATTCTCAACCATGAAGGATTCTATCTCGGAGGCTCCCATAAATAAGACAAATTGTTCTACCTCTTCGAACCCATAATGAATATAGCAATTCCGATTATAGTTCTTAATTAAAAATTCCTCACTAAAGCCACATTGAAATTTAAGATGTTTAGTATCCTGTTGAGAGCAACAGTTTATATTATGGCGTTCAAGCAAGATTTCAGCAATTGTATTCAATTTTTCTATCATAGCACTCATTATTTTACCAGTTCTTGATTCTCTATAATTATTATAACATTCTATAAGCTCCAAGTAGGTTGTTGGTTCTCCCATAACAGCAGTTTTTAATTTTTAGGTTTTTCAAATTTTTATGGATTTTCGGGTATATAGGGAAAATAAAACAAGACAAAAATAAACTAGACAAAAGTAAACTAAGCAAAGTAAAACTAGACAGAAATAAACTAAGCACAAATAAACTAGATAGAAATAAACTAGCAAGACAAAATAAGATAAAAGCAGAGAGAGAGGTAGAGTGTACTCCCCAGGTGAACTTATGAGTAGAGCTATGCCTCCCCGGCAACGGCGCCAGAAAATAGTCTTGATGACCCACAAGTATAGGGGATCGCAACAGTCTTCGAGGGAAGTAAAACCCAAATTTATTGATTCGACACAAGGGGAGGTAAAGAATACTTATAAGCCTTAACAACTGCACCTGGAAAAGCACTAGTAACAGGGGTGATGTGAAAGTAGCAGTAATATGAGAGCAGTAGTAATAGTAACACAGCAGCAGTAATAACAATATGAGAGCAATGGCACCAGAAAATAGTTGATACTACTTCCAATGACATGTAGAACGAGTATATGATGATGAAAGATGGACCGGGGTTCCCAGCTATCTACACTAGTGGTAACTCTCCAATAACAAGTGTTGGGTGAACAAATTACAGTTGGGCAATTGATAGGATTTATAAGGCATTAAGAAAGAACATCAATTCATTAATCATGTAGGCATGTTTTCCATATTTAGTCGTACGTGCTCGCAATGAGAAACTTGCACAACATCTATTGTCCTACCAGCCGGTGGCAGCCGGGCCTCAAGGGAATCTATTGGATATTAAGGTACTCCTTTTAATAGAGCACCGGAGCAAAGCATTAACACTCCGTGAAAACATGTGTCCCTCACATCACCGCCATCCCCTCCGGTTGTCCCGATTTCTGTCACTTCGGGGCCTTTGGTTCCGGACAGTGACATGTGCATACAACTTGTAGATACAATCTAAGCAATAATTATAGAGCTCAAATCTAAGATCATGCCACTCGGGCCCTAGTGACAAGCATTAAGCATAACAAGATTGCAGCAACAATAACTTCACAAACTTTATAGATAGACTAATCATAATGTATCATCCATCGGATCCCAACAAACACAACACCGATTACATCAGATGAATCTCAATCATGTAAGGCAGCTCATGAGATCATTGTATTGAAGTACATGGGGAGAGAATACCAACTAGCTACAGCTAGAACCCGTAGTCCATGGGGGAACTACTCACGGAGCATGATGGAGGCGATGGCGTTGATGGAGATGGCTTCGGGGGCACTTCCCCGTCGTGCAGGGCAGAGACTGTCCCCCGAATTGGAGTTTCGCTATGGTGGCGGCGCCCCGGAGTCTTTTTGGAGTTTCGTCAAGTGGTATCGCGTTTTTAGGTCGAAAGGGCTTATATAGGCGAAGAGGCGGCGCAGAGGGGCACCAGGGCGCCTCCCCTAGGCGCGGCCGGGGCCTGCCCGCGCGGCCCTATGGTGTGGGGCCCCAGGCCTCCCCTCCGACTCCCCTTCGGTGTCCTGGTCCGTCTCGGTGAATTATGATGTTTGGTCTTCGTTTCGTCGAATTCCGAGAATATTGCCCGAACAGCCTTTCTGGAACCAAAAACAGCAGAAAACAGGAACTGGCACTGTGGCATCTTGTTAATAGGTTAGTTCCGGAAAACGCATAAAAACATCATAAAGTGCAAGCAAAACATGTAAGTATTGTCATAAAACAAGCATGGAACGACAGAAATTATGGATACGTCGGGGACGCGTCAGCGTTACTTACCAGTGCGTTTCCGTCGGAATCGACGGTCTCGCCGATGAAGATGTGGATGCCGCCGATTGGGACGATGGAGAGCTTGACGGGGTTTGACCTAGCCGGAATCCAGAATTCGTCCGGAGGGACGATCGGAAAATTCCCGGCGTACACGCCCCACAGCGATCGAGTCGTCGTAGCTTCCCATGGCGGAGCCCTCTCGGTTCCGGCCTCCGACGCCTCGGCCCCACGGTGGCGCCAACTGTCGTTGCCTAATCGACAATACCTCGGAGGAGGGATCCTCACGAGGGGAGAAGAAGTAGGAGCCATAGGGCGAGTGCACACGGGACGGTGGTACGCGAGTTACCCGGCCGGAACACCCGCACGATGACGGGCCCTACGCTGCCCTGGAATTATCGCGCTTGCGCATTGTTACAATGGTTGTGGTTGTGCCTCTAGGGCTCCGGGATCCGGCTTATATAGACGCACGGATCTAGGGTTTACATGGAGAGTCCTAGCCGGAATACAAGTTGCCTAACTACGGTACAATATCTTGCCGTGCACGTCAAGGATCCGCCTTCCTCCTGGTCGTGCTGGATCCGGATACTTTATGGGCCTCCACGGATCCGGCCTCCTTCGTAGGTCGGTTGGGATCCGGCTCCTCATTCCTGGGCTGGACTTCATCCTTCATGATCAACAGCAACTGGGCCGCCCGATGGGCCACATGCCACCATCACCATCTGGGGCCACCCGGGCTTGCCGGATCCAGACCATGTCGTTGATATACCCATAAAGTATACCCACAACACTGGGCTCCCCTTGGCTCGCATGGGGGCGCAATTTTTGGCCCATTGTTTTCCTGGGCTCCTCCACGTTGTCGCACCGCACGGTTCTTAAAGCACCCGCGGACCAGGCCGTAGAGGAACGTCCAGATCGGCCGTTTCTAGCGAGCCACCCTCGTCTCCACACAAATCGACAACACCACATTCCCGCAGAGCCACCGAGGGGAGATGGCGCGAGCTCGCGCGGAACGGCGAAAACTCAGCGGGATGAATCCGGTCAGCGTGCTCCAAATTTTTCCGCCCTATATAGGGGATGCTCTCTCACCGCCAAATCCAAATCCCCCATTTCGAGCTCATCCACGCTCCCCGATCAAGCGACATGGCCGGCTCTTCCTCATCCGCATGGTCCACGAGGCTGGCGGCAGTGACATTGGTTGTGGCGGCGGCTACTGGCCGCGGATTGTCGTCTTCTTACTCTCGGTCGATCACTCCGGTTATTGTAAGCTTCTGGAAACCCTAGCCTTGGATCTAGATATTTTGGGTACACATGGGGACTGAAAGAATCCATTGTAGGCCATTCCTTCGTCCCTGGTCGAGGTTGGATCTGACTCTACCACGGGGACGGTTGTCGAGGTTGCATCTGACTCGTCCATGGAGATAGTTGTCATTGTTGCATCTGACTCTTCCACGAGGACGGTTGTGTTGTCTTCATCTTCGCCAAGGTCCCCTCTTCCGCGACCTCGGTGCTACGTTTGGCTCCTCTGACAATAAAGCCGCTCTTTGTTTTTTCAAAGTTCATTGATGTGCTAGTGCTTAAGGATGTGGATGTGGTAGTGGTAGTGGTAGTTTATTGATGTGGTAGTGCTTAAGGATGTGGATGTGGTAGTGGTAGTTCATTGATGTGCTAACGCTTAGGTACGTCCTTCTGGTGTTTGTCATATAGGCGATCATACCATTGGGCCCTTTGATCTTTCTGCTCCAACTGTCAATGCTCATCGTTGTCTATTTTCAAACAAACCTGCCATGGTTTGGTAACATGAGATTTCAGAGTTTGTGTTGAACCGGTTGGTTGAGCTCGTCCATAGCGGCGTTTATTTTAACTTGTGATTCAAAGAGGCCCAGATGAAGAAGGTAGCTGTTAATGTCCATTCATTCGCTGCCATACATGTGAGCACTATTCAGATCTACAACCACATCATAAGGTGGAGGACCGAGTGGAGCAACATAAGCAAGATCAAATCCGATCGCACTCTGGACTGGAGCGAAGATGGTTGCTGCTTCTATACTGCTGATGAAGAGACAACGCAAGAGTACATTAAGGGAGTAAGCTTCATTGAGTTCCTTCGTAGATCTGAAAGTATGCCATTGTCATCCGCACTAACACTTTTCCTTTTGGTTTGCAGTGCTACCGAGGCATCGTCAGTACGTCGGGACCCCGATCATGAACTATGCTCAGATGAAGACGATCTTCGCCCGGTTTGTCTGCAAGGTGCAGCTGTACCAACCTAACTTGTGTGTGAGGGCAATCAACTCAATTGCAGATAACGAAGAAGAGTATACCGAGTACTGTCAGCTGCAGCCATCGGAGAGGGCGATCTGATTTAGGACCTGACTATGCAAACAGTTTCCTGCTTAGTGCTTCTGCTTTTCTCTTCATGATCTGCTGATTTTGTGAGGTGCTATCATATCCCTCCATTAGCTAGGACTTGCTCGGACCTTATCTCCAGTATGTAATGATGAACTTGTTCGAGGTGGTATATACTAACTCTTCGTGTGATGAACCTGTGATGCATCACAAAGTATAGTTGCTTTGCTCGTGATGCATCGCCCAGTAGGTTAAGTAATTGCTCTGTATTACCAACAATTTTTGATGAACTGAATCTAGCTGAATGTGTTGTTATTCAGTTAGCAATATTGTGTAACGTCACCACTCTAAGTGAAGGGGTTATCACAACACGCTCATGTCCGCAATCAGAGAAGGTGTGCGCTGCACGATCAAGTCAGAAGACGCCTATGCAAACACCCAAACAATAGAGGCTGGCTTCCCTCTTCGATGCAGAAAATGCCACACAAGTAACCAAAGGACACGCCTTTATAATAGCGGTGCACAAAACCGGTCCAGGCTACCAAATGAGCCCATATGGTAGCCCCACTGAGCACGACGCTAGCCACCTTACCACGCTAGCAGGGGTAGTGCCCTTGCGACATGTCGCTAGCTAAAGGATTTAATTTGTGAAGTAGTTTCGGCAAATATTCATTCTATAAATAGTTTGTAAGAGGGTAAGTTTTGTGAAAATCCACTCAGGAGAGAGAAGTCTACTCCATGACTCCATACAGGTCGATCTGTCTACTAGTACCAATCTTTTTCACATGCTTCCATGAAAGATTACCTGTTGAAAATTCTTGCAGCCTTTGGCTGAGATCTCTCTCTCTCTCCAAATGCTCTGTCTCTTGTATGCTCAGGCTTTCCCCTCTCTCTCTAGAGATGCAGTAATAAAGGAGCAGTAGGTGTGCAGTGCAGAGACGGGGAATAAGGCAGGGAGGGATTCCAGGGCTGCGACAGGGCCCGGGAAAGGCAAACGGGAGAGCATCTACGCTGCTGCCCACGCAAGGGCGAAGAGGCGCAGCAAGGAAAGCCAGCTGACCAGACAGAGAAAACCTGCACCGCCCGACTGGCCATCCTCTCTCCCGTCTTCAATTTCTTGTGCTCGTGAAGATTTTTGGAATGGAAATTTCGTGGTTAGATTCCATTTTTAACACAGCAACATTCAAGCCACGACTTGATATGTTTGGCACTAGACATGCTCCTCAACGGGCGTCAGAATTTACCAGCACATAAAATTGGATATGGCTGTCGTCGACATTGTTCTGGGTCCACTCATCAGCGTGGTGATGTCATGAAAAATGAGGCTATATGATCACTACATCAAATGACATTGAAGAAGGCGTGCAAAATTCGGGCTCAATTAATTTTCATAAGAAGTTAAAAATGTACTCCATCCATCCGTAAATAGATAGACCCGTATAAATTGAGTAAGAATGTCAATGGTTTCTATGTTTTGACCAATCATTTATACAAAAAAAACATAAACATACCACTTCAATGTCAATAGATCACACACAAGGTAAACTTTCATAACATATTTATCCATATTGTAGTTGTTGATATCTTCTTATATATAATTGAAAACCATAATATATTTATTCCATACTGTACTCTCACTCGTTTTTTATTCAAATGGACATAAATTATTTAATATATATCAGTGTAAAGGAAAAGCAAGGAGTCTACAACTTAGTTGGACATCATTCTAGAAATTAGATTAAAATCTCTCGTTTGTGCAGTAACCCTATCATTTTGCTATTTTCCAATAGTTTGATTTTTTTTAACTACGCTTACTACTTATTTTCATTAATAAATTATTAACTTCTACATAAATTATGATTTTCTAGTTGTTACAAAATGGCCAATTCTCCAAATGGACGATGATGAAATCCAAGTGTTTAACCGAAATTGATAAGAAGACTCCATATGACCTAAAGTGTTTCAGAAAAAAACAGAAATCTCTGTGTCACGCAAAAACTTCGATTGGATAAACCAGGAAACAAAAGAAAAATGTACTTTAAATTAGATTTAGGCCTACCTCCACAAAATACTCATTTTAGAAGAGAACTTGCACTTGTCTAATAACTAAATAAAAGGACAAATAAAAGATATGTAGTTGTGTACTGGGTAAAATAATTAATGATGAAATATTTGCATAGGTTCCATATGCATAAACAAAAAATTCAAGGTTGACCCTGCAATGCTCACCTTCCTAATTTACTTTTCAAAACAATGTTTAATCCTTGGTTTTACTTATCTAGAAACGGTAGCAAAACTAAACCACACATAAAATATGAGGAATGAGCAGTGTATTCAAGCTAATCAAGAAAAAAATTGTAATCCAAAATATATAGAGATCACCATGTAACATAGAACATACAACAACAAAGTCTTACTCTCTTCCTATGCACTAACATTACATATAAGAACAAATTATAGTAATATAGTGGACACCAACAAATCTCATCAGGAGATACTTGACTTTCAGATAAAAATATAAATATAGAGAAGGTTGTTATGACCTCCGCTCACAAAATAGTTTTAGGCATTGGAAGCAAACTTTACAATATTATCGAAACTACAATCATTATAAGCACAATCCAATTGTAAATCATGGAGATTATTCTCAACACAAACATATTTCTCCTATGAAGTATAGTTCGTATAATTATAGAATAAAATAGCTAGGACTGCCAAATGTGGGAGCAATATCATCACCACCAGTTATATCATCTCCAAAAAATTCTTTTGACCCATTTATCATAAGATTCACCATAAACCAGGTCCACTTCAAGAATTCATCAAATAAACGCTCATCATAAAAATATCAAAATTACTATATTTTTTTTAGAGAAAAGACTCGTTGGAATTTGAGATTTACCATTATTGGAGGATGGGTAGCTACTCCGTTCTCGTTCCCCGCCACCCTTCTTCTTTTTGCTCTTCATTCTCTTCATCAATTTTTTCTCCTGTCTCACTTTCAAAGCATTCTTCCTCGTAAAGCACTTTTTTCCTTATTTAAAATAATAGTGGTAACAAGAGATATATCACAAGTATATTTATTATAAAATATCATATCAAGGGATATGAGATAAATCCATTCATAACCATGAAAAATTTATTTTTGTATAAAAAATTAGTATTACAAAGAAGAATAAAACCGTTTGTTTCCCGCAAGAATAAATAATTCTCTAATTAGTGGTATGCTCTCGGCGACAACGTCAAAAAACTCATGTCCTCTCCTCCGGGGCCACCGCCCGGGTGGCCAGCGCTCTTCTCGCTAGGGACCAGGGCCGCACAACCACTTTCATTTTCGTTGTGTGGCTTGCTGACATCTGCCTCTTGCAGCGGCGAGGGGGAGAGAAAGGAGGGAGGGTGGCAGCAACTAGGGTTCGGAGAGGAGAGGGAGGGTTTAGGAGGCTTGGGGTTATAGTTTGGGATTGATGGGTAGAACCTACATCCCACTTCACTCATGGCTCATCAATTGAAAAGAATGGAAATACATGTTCAAATTGTTATTACCGGTTAGGGTATTGACTATGGCCATAAGCTGGCCACATGGGAAAAAAAGACTCTTCCAGACTTCCAAATAGATAGTGAAACCTTGTGACAGCCTGAAAAGTTTAAGAAGAACCCTTAAGCTTATGAGTAGCATATAAACATCAAATAATACTGTCTACTACACATAGCAATAGAAACCACAAGACACTACACTGAGCTTATTTATAGCATATGAACTTTGACCCAAAGATTTGATCAACGGTATCTTGATTATATAGTACACAATTGATATTGCTAGATTTGTATTGAAAATCACTTTCTAACATGAATCTTTCAGATCATTCCAATTCTACATCAAACATTTCTTATTTACATGGATTTTAATTATAGGTTAAAAGAAAAATCTTTAAAAATGTGCATGCCGTATTTATTGGAATGCACGGAGTAGGAAAAGTGAGGGGACACATGTGAGGCGGAATGTGTGCAATTGGTTTAGAGGGGATGTATGTGGGATAAGGAAAGCTCAGCACTAACACACATCTGATGTGTGGGTAGTTAGCATTTGTTTAACCTCTTCCTTAACCTTAGGTAAAACATGGCCCGATTAAAATAAGATAAAGCGAAAATCTCTAGACTACTTGTCCATGATGAGATGGGATGGAAGATGCAGCGTGATGTGATACAAAATCTATGTTGCTAATGCTAGTGGTTGGCTTTGTTCACGAGCGACTATAGTAGCAAGTGTCGAGAGAAGAACATCGAACCAAGACATGATGGGGATTGAGGAGAGCATCTTCAAGGATTTGTCACGTGTGATAATTTCTGTGGAAGTGCATATCGAAAGTAAAGTTATCCTTTACTCGATGGCAAATATACAAGGGAAATATTGAGTAAGATTGTTTGGTTAGTGTGGTGGCTGCATCGGGGCTGCGGGCTGCAACGGGAACGAGCAGAAAAGTTGGACAGAGACATGTACAAGTACAGTGGGGTGCTAGGGAAGATGTTCCCTTTTACCCAAAAGGATCTTTTTGAGTGCTAACCATTTTTTTCCTCCATAAAAGTAGAAATCTAGTGCATGCATAAAAAGAAGATAGCAAGAATCTGAAAGAGACGTTTGGAGGCTTCACAGCAGAAATACAGAAAAAATGGCATGCCTACAAAAAGAGACACGAAAGCGAGAGATTGTTTTTAATCTCGTTTCTTCTTCTCCAACATTTTTAGGAGCAAATCCTTGTTCCACACTACAAGACTTTCTTAAGTTTCTTTCAACGTACTACTGGTGGAAAACAAATGGTGGAGAGAGAACAATATTCAACTGTACCAGGATATCTTTTCGCAGAGAGGGAGAATATTTTTGGAAGGGAACATGTCTCTCTTCTGTTCTCTCTCGCAAGGACAGAGAGAAAAGTCTCGCGCGTAATGATTGTATTCTCCCTATAGTACAACGTAGGTAGTCTCAGGAGTGTAGTACTACAGCCAGCCAGCCTGCCTGATGGCTGCGTAGTTCTTGTCAGGTCTTTTACAAAGTGTAAACTTGACCAGGACCAAATCTTCGTTGCAGGGCAGGCAGTAATAATGGATATCCTTGGCCGTGCTTCCTTTTCCAGAGCAGTACTACCACCGCCTGTTGACCATGGTGTAGAACAAGGTTCCACAATCCACATTCAATGCTTTTCTACAACGTACTTTGCAGAATCTTCTAATAGTAGGTCTATTTGGTTCATAAATTACAAAACGGAGGAGTTGGAAAAACACAGAAACTTGATAGGATTGCAGTTACAAAATAGAGGATGGAAAAACAGATTATGTTTTTTGTACGAATATCCATTTAGATGGAACACAAGGAAAATGTAGGAAACATGTCTTGATCCTACGCTAATGGATGTAAAAAAGAGGTTAGAGTTCATGCTGAAATTCGTATTTAATTAGGTGTAAGAATGCAATTCATAGGAGTTTTAGAGGTGTCATTCCTTTCATCCAAAGAGATTCCTTAGAAAAAATCCTACAAATGGGAATACTCCAAATTTCTTTTGAAAAACATATTGATACAATATGATGCTGAAGATATCCCCATATAAATTAAAGCCCTTGGACATTACATGGTATAGACAACTGAATTCATTTCAAAAGAATTACTGACAACAAGGATTGTCCATTTAGATAATTTGTATGTAGTTAGGACAATGTGAAAAATAGAGGAAGCTAGCTCATATTGAAATTAGAGTCCTATATAAAATATTTGGTCCTGACAAAATATCACTATCTTGGTACTATCCTGACTTTGAAAGATCGTGATGTTTTTTGGAATAATTTATCTCGACTTACATGCCGAGCATTCTCTAGAAGAAAAAATATTGTGATAATCTAGCAAACAGCCGGTAAGTGTTGTGAAGATATGGACTTGGAAGATATTGTGCCTACGCGAGGTGTGTGGGCTTGGAATTTTGTTGGCTTTCCATAGATCAATTCAGAGCCTAGCCCAAACGGCAGAATTTGTGGAATCGAGCGCAATTCCAATTCCATGCCCAGTTTCTATGCATCCAAACACAGTGTAAGGTCTCTTTGCACAACATGAATCTAGGAACCAAAAAATAACTATAATTCTATGATTAAAGAATAAACAATACCGGAATTTCAACTCTATGTATCTTCTGATTTCTTTGTTCCATAAAGGATTTTATTTATGTAGGATCCATGCATGGTTTGGTTTTGTGTAACTGAAAAAGGTAATCTAAATCATTTGGTTTGCATACATACAAATAAATTCTTTCGGTAGTATTGAAATATGGAAATAATGGAAGGGAATATAAAACATGCAAAAAAATTAATCAAGAATTGAGACTTGGAAAACGAAATCTAGGATTTGATCCTTCTAAATTAGTTGACGTATAAACAATGTTCATGAACATTCCTTTGTGGTGTTATGAAACACAAACGACATTAGAATTTAAAGCAAGTTAAATCTGTTTCATCAACAAACAAAAGCTCAATTTCTATCAGAATTCACCCTTTGAATAAGAAAAAAAGGCAAGTGCCTTGCCAAAGAGGGCCTTATTAGAGATACATAGAACGAGCGAGCGCCATCCAACCTTGCTCGAGAAAAATCCACGGCTAAAATGCGTTGGAATGACGCTTTCCATTTACGGAGAAGAGAGGTTTTGTGCTACAAGCACTTAGATATTCACCGTAGTGCCAATGCATGGAGTACTATATTTCAGAAAAAAAATTAGAAAGTTGATAAAACATAAGGTATATCTCAATAGATCCACAAAATTTTCAATCGACTCCCGGGGTGCATACAGAGAAGCAAAGGTGGGAAATCTAGCAGCCGAAATTGTCACCCAATTACGAAAAATGTAAAATGAATTTTCAAATAATACTATTCATAACTGAATTCATATTTTTACCGTGTCTCGATGTGTAATTCAAAGTCAAATTTAAATTTTATCATGTAACTTCTGTTGAAAAACCACAGCATTTTAGGGGTACTGCTGCTCATTGGTATGTACTAGCATGGTACACCCACGTATTTACGATAGGTTGGGCCCACAGACAAGAGTCACCACGACCAGCAGTTGGTAACAAATAGAGAAGCAACACGCGTCGCACGTTCGTGTCTCGGTGAAAGCAAAGCGACGAGAGTGCGTCTTGCCCGTCGTGACTGCGCATCCGACCGTGCAGTGGCCAGATGTGGCGCCACCATCCGTTCCAGTCCCATCCCAAACCATGAGCATCTCCAACCGCCGTCTTTCAAAGATTTTTAAGGCGTGTTGGACATTTTTTTATTTCCAGTCACGCGCCCAAAGTCTCCTACAGTCTGGCGCGGTCTAATACGATGTATGGTGCCTCGAGCTGTTCCCGGTCCACAAGGGACGCTCCGGACAAGCCGGAAAGAGCGAGAAGCGAGGCGGGGAGTGGTGAGCCTGACGTGTCATTGACGCGGAAGTAATTTAACCCAACCATCGCCTACCTCGCGACGGAAGTTATTGTGTCTCGTCGTGCCTAGCTCACCGTACCGGTGTTAATGAGCACCACCGCTAGCGGTGTTAATGAGCACCACCGCTAGCTCACCGGATCGATCCCTCGCCTCCCTCGGGCCTATAAAGAGGGGCGTTCTCGCATCGTCCCTCACACACAAACTCTAGCGCCTCTTTCCCCAACCCTAGCCGCCATTATCTCAAGAGTCGAGGACCATTCCATGGCTAGTAGAAGTCGAGGCCGAGGTCGCGGCCGTGGCCATGGCCGAGGTCGTGGCCGTGCTGGAGCAGCAAGGCCTGCACGGTCGACGTCGCCTGCAACGTCGTCGTCTTCCGAGGGGGAGTGGGAGTTCGAGTTCATCGTCGTCCTCAATGGCGACCCACTCGGCATCCAGAGGCTGTCGGACAAGTTCGCCGAGTTCGTCGCCGGCAACGAGCCGGCCGCGCTGCAGCTGTGGGAGGCTGGCTGCGGCTTCTCCCGGTGGCCGATGGACGTGCTCTTCGACGGGCGCGGCAAGATGTACCTCCACACCGGCTGTGAGAAGTTTGCGCGCTTCCACGACCCCCAAGCCATTTGCGTCCTCACATTCTCCTACCAAGGCGATGAGGAGATGAGTGTGAAGGTGTTCGACGACACGTCCTGCCGTCGGCACTACCACAACGACGAAGAAGAGGACGAAGATTGAACACGCCGAGTGTTCTTTCTTCATAGCGAAAATGGTCAAAGAGGTTTCTGTATGTTCTCCCAGCATAGGACCAACATGACTATCGTGCTGGATTTTCCAGTTTGGCTGACTGAGAGTGTCTGAGAGCGTTTTTTTTACAGCGAACATACGAAATCTGCAAGGCCAACTATAGTTAGGTTTCCTCATTTTGCAATGTTTTAATTATGTATTAGTTTGTGTATACCATGTTTCAAACTATGTATTAGTTTGTGTAAAATATTGTTCCCAATTATGCATTAGTTTGTCTAATGTTCCTCCTCCCTATTAAAAATAAAAATACAAAAAAACTAGTTTAATATAAAAACAAGTTTGGGGGATGCAGCTGGATAGCGATGTCCCCCAAACGCAGCTCGAAGAAAAAACATTCCGTAAACGTTCGATCCAGCACCGTTTGAAAAACGCTTTGAAAAACGCGGCTAGAGAGGCTCTTAAGCGAGGTGGTGTTTGTGCTTGGAATGGGACGTACATCACGGTTCACGGCAGTCGGCAGTGCTACTTTTGATTTGGTACCTTCTCAGCCGGTCGATGGGTGACTGGCATTGATAATGTGTGTCGGCATTGATAATGTGCGACATTTTTTTACACGAAAATATGACAGCTTTATTCAACTTACACCACACCGAGTCATCACACTGAATGCTGACAACCAGAAAATATAGGATACAATCAAGCTAGCTATCTGTTTCCATCAATGTGCAAGCAAATTTTGCACAAAGGTGAGCCGAGGTATTAGCTGATCTTGATATATGATGAATATGAAAAGAAATAAATTTTAAACTAGCTCTCCAGTCTCCTGAAGGATAGGTGTCACAGCTGAATGCGAACCGTGCCGAGAGTTCGAGAGTTCGACTAACTCCAGGCAATATGTCTACATCGTCACTCTTTGGAAGCCTTGAAGCTTAGCAACAATGACACCCTCGCGAAGTGCCAAGGTCTCTGAAATAGGAGGATCAAAAATACCCGAGAGGTTTACTCCAAGCTCCTAAATAGGCGGATCGTGATCTTGCAACACCACCAACACCACCTTTTCGAGCTTCCATAGACAGTCCACCATCAGTATTTATTTTGATAATATCATCCTCTGGTGGCCGCCAACCATGACCAGGAAGGATTTTTGTGAGCTTTCCCGGAACAACAATCACAACAAGAGCCTCCTTCGCCATTTTCACCGGCTGGACAGGGTGCAAAACTGCCCCTATCATGCGTCCAGCTATTCCTCGAACTCCAAATTGCCCACATTGTTGTGATTATTTTTGCACGATCTGAATTCGAGAACGTTGTGTCGCAGAGTATGTTTCTCGACCAAGTCAGGGGGTGGATCCTTGGCAATGAAAAGTCCAACCAAGATTGAGCCACATCCCAAAACCTTCTTGCATGATCACAAGTGATCAACACATGCAATAGATATATCTTCATCCGCTGCAAGGCAGATTTTACATCTACCAATCTGGGAGATATGTCTATGCTTCAGTATAGTCTCCACTTGCAGGATACCGCGCACAACCCTCCACCAGAACACTCGCACCTTTGGCATAACGTTCAGCTTCCATAAGACATGCCACATCTATTTTTTTCTGTAGTTGAGGTTTCCGTAACCGTCCCTTCGTGCTGATAATGTGCGACATGCTCTCGTCGGTCCTCATGCCTAAATATGCAACACGATATTTTCCTAAATATGTGACACATATTTTCTGCTGTAGGGGGTAGCAAAATATTAGTTACATACTATTAAAAATATATCATTAAATCCATATCCAAACAAAATTTTGGACGATATAATTTTATACCAAATATCTTATGTAGAAGTTTTAATTAATTATTGGTGAAAGAAAAATTATGAAAAACGAAGACACAGACTAAATAGGCGCGGAGGGAGGATGTGTATGAGAAAACTGAAATTACAAGATACCACTTCCGAAATTCCCACACTTCCTTTTTGGGCAAGAAACACATCTTTTCTTATCACAAGACAAGATAAGCGAAATTAGACGTTGAAGAATTCCGCAAGTGGGATCTTATCGCTCGATCAGGCATGAGACATCTGGGTTCCAAGTGCCGGTCATTTCAAGGAGGAAAAACGTTTTCTCTCAAGACTTTTAGTGGGAGATAGGAAAGCACAAAAGTGAAAAAGTGCACGTTTTTTCAAGTTCAGCAAGGAAATTATACTCCGCAGATGACTTTCGATGGTGATCACCACAATTAGTTTTACAGTTGACTCTTTAGATGCATGCACGGTGACATGCTGTCGTGCGTCCTCATGCCGCGTCATAGTTACAGCAATGTCGTGTGTGGAGTCCAGCAACAACAAATGGATTTTCTGTTCGAATGTTTTTGGGGAATTACCGTTCATGGATCGAGCTATCAGTGTAAGATTCTACCTCCAGGTCATTTTCAACCTTTTCGAACAAAAATTGTAATAAAAACTATAATAGGGCGTGTCTACTTTTTAGTGATTTTCTCACGTTCTCTTGATGGAATGCAAAGAAACATGCGGCATTTCCATACCGTGAGATGATTACAACGGGCAGCTACTTAACAGGGCGCATAAGGGCATATACAATGGTAGCCTATCTTATGCAGAGCGTTTAAGTTGCTAAAAAAAATAGATATCATAAATATTACGAGTAAGCGTCTAGGACTCCAACCAGAGGCGCTAGTTTGAGGCGCTAATTTTCTTTTTCAACCGCGTAGTTAGCGCCTGCTGTCTCTGGCCCAATTCTTCTGTCCAAAATTAAAACAGACACTACGGGAAAACACTTCATTGCCGTGCGACAATTCGCACGGCAAAGGCCCTTATTTGCCCGGCAAAGGCTTTGCCGTGCGTCGACACACGGCAACGTCTGCACGGCAAATACCTCGACGGCAACGAAGACACTGCCGTGCGCCGACAAAACCGCACGGCAAAGGCCTTTGCCGTGCGCTCGCCCCTTTGCCGTGCGGCCGCCCCTTTGCCGTGCGCGCTCTTTGCCGTGCGCTCGCACCTTTGCCGTCGCGCGATCTCTGCCGTGCGTCATGGAGGCTGCCGTGCGCCCGACATTGCCGTGCGCCAGTCGTTGCCCTGATGCTCCTCTTTGCCGTGCGTCCAAGCCCCAGCATGCACGGCAAAGGACTCTCCAGGCACACCCACTGGCTTCCCAGGAGCACAGGCTTGCGCCACGTGGCGCCTTTGCCGTGTGTATGCACACGGCAAAGTGACCAAAAGTCCTTTGCCGTGTGCATACACACGGCAAAGGCCCCTGGTTTTTTTTTTTTTCTGTTTTCCACTAATCCCTGCATTTCAAAATAGCATTTCACATATATATAACATATACAACATATATATTCACCATAGCATCACCAAACACATGAACAACACCACAAATACATCAACACACATAGTTTATGCATAACAAGTGCAATGTCCACAAATACATCAACACACATCAAGTACAAGTACAATCCATAACAAGTGCAATGTCCACAAATCCATCAAGACCATGCCATCAACCTTGTCCTCCTCCGCTTCCGCCGGCCTCATCGTCATTGCCTTGTGACATATAATCTATAAGCATGTTGATGGAATAAACATTTGCATTTGCATATTGAACACTTGAACAAGTAGCGGGTTGGGCACAAGAGGACTCACCGCGGTTCATGCTCCGGATGATGTTCATGTTGTTGACGGTGACAGGTGTCCCCGGGGTCTGAGTGGGCGGTGGCGGCATCCACGGCATGGTGTAAGGTGGAGGAGCAGCAATACTCCCCGGTGGAGTAGACAGAACCGTCTGGCTCATCAGCCAGCTCATCTGTGCCTGCTGCTGCTGCATCATCTGCTGCTGCTGTTGCATCTGCTGCATCATCTGTATCTGCTGCTGCTGGTACTCCAGAATCTGCTGCTCCATGTGCGCCCTTTGCTCCTGGGCCGCCTGCTCCTTCGCTGCCATCTCCTCCTACGTTGTGTTGCCGCGATGTCATTAACATTTCAATGGAAAGCATGTAAAGGAAATGTAGAGGCTCGAGGAAGAACATACCCGTAACCGCTCGACAGCTAGATCCGAAGCCCGTGGCCGGGGCTCTACCTCAGGCTGGCCGCTCTTACGACCACGACGGATCTGGCGGAGAGAGGGAACCTTCGCTGGGTCGACGCACCCGTCACCAAACCATAGGCGGCCATGCTTCAAGCCTTCTCCCGCAAGCACCGCGACCTCAGGGTCAAAGTCCTCGGCCTCTGGGTTGGCCTCCTCGCCGTACTTCTGCTTGAACTTGGAGACATACGACGTGCACTGGGTCTCGCATTGCGGGTTAAGCCACACGGACCCCGTCTCAGGATCAGGCGTCTTCCTTTGCTTCATCTTCTTTAGCACGGCAAAGACGTTAGGCTTCGCTCCTGTCCTGAGTTCCTGCAAAAGAGAACATGTAATCAAGTGAAGTGGCACACCCTTGCGGAGTTAACAAATATATAACATGAATTCAAAGAATGAAGGAACCATTAATTTGCTCACCTCGTTCTGCAGGTGAAGAGAGATGGGGATGCTGCCTTGGATATGCGATCCACCTCGCATCTCTGCCCGCTTCTTCTTGCCCTCCTCGTGCTTCTTGAGGTACTGGGGGCATGTCCACCACATGACCATCGCAAGAAAGCACCTATCGTCCTTGCCGACGTACTGAGGAGGGTTCTACATGCACAAGATAAACCCATTATGGTAAAATAAACTACATGGCGCTAAAGCAAATCAATAACACATAAATGCAAATACCTGCATGTACTGCCACGGCTGCATGAGCGTGTCGCGAGCGTCCTCCTTAGTCATGTGGACGAAGCGGTCGGCGTGCCAGTCGCGGACGCATTGAATACGTGCCTCGTAGTGCATGCCAGTCACCCTCTTCCTTGCAAGCTGGTGTAGGACATCATCGCACGCACGCTCCTTGCCCTCGGCCCTCTTGAAGTATTTCTGCAACCATGCACATAGGTAAAACAAGGGGCATTAGTGCAATTATTGTGAACCAAGGAGAGTGTATGAATGGTAAGAAGTCAAAAGTCACGTACCCAGAATTTGGCAACAACCAAATCCGCCGCGGTGCCGCGGCCCATAGGATCTTCCGCGAGGCTGTAGTGCGCCCACCTCCAAGCTACGTCGCAGCCACCAGTAGGGAAATTGACTATCCCAGGGAAATACCATCTAAGTAGGCCCCCAAGGATGTTCGAGTACCCACGTGGCGGTCTCTGCGACGGGTCTTCATACTTGAACGAGCTGCACCATGAAACGACAACATCAATATGTATGTGATAATAATTTTGATAATGACAAAATTGCGATAACGAAATGCCAAAAATTAACATGTACCTCCTTCCATAGGGCACTAGAACAACGTGCCTGTACTGCCAGGCCTTCAGCGAGGGGAGCTGTGTTATCCCACGCCGATATGGCTTCCTATCACGTGGCCTCAGCCTCTCCACAGCTGGAACGTACTGGTAATCCGCCGGCTCTTCCCAATCTAGGCTTTGATCAGGATCGAACACTAAGTTCCCCAACCCCTCATCCTCCGAGAGGTCCTCCTCGTCCCCCTCCTCCTCCTGGTCCTCCCCACCCACCTCCTCCTCCTGGTCCTCCCCACCCCCCTCCTCCTCCTGGTCCTCCCCACCCCCCTCCTCCTCCTGGTCCTCCCCACCCCCGTGGTGCTCCTGGTCCTCCTCCTCGTCATCATCATCGGCTGCGGGAGGGGGGCTAGGACTAGGAGTGAGTACCCGCGTCGCATTCTTCCTACGCGGCCGCGTTGTGGTAGCGACAGGAGGGGGGCTAGGAGGGGGGGTACTAGGTCGGCCCCGCCTCGAAGTCCCTACACCTACCAAGTCCTTGAGCTTCTTTTTAAGACCGCCACCCTTTTTTTTTGGCGGCATGCTTCAATCACCTGCAAACACAAATGAAGAGAGTGGTTTATTAGTACGCAATATTGTAAAGAGATAAATATTAGTGAAAGCAACAGAAATATAAGTAGATGAACATTAATGAAAGCAACAATAATGCAAAAAGATGAACATTAATTAGTGGAAGCAACAAATAGCAAGCATAGAGTTCTCTCAAACATAGCACGGAGTTCTTACAAATAACCTAGCTAGACAATCTCTATTACACGGAGTTATTACAAATAACCTAGCTAGCCTCACAATTACTACTACATAGATCAGTAGCCTGTGTCGCCGTCCGTGATTGGACCGCGTGTCTCATCATCGTCATCAGGCTCGGCGAACCAATAATCATCAATGAAACCTGGAGGTGGTCCATCTGCATCGAGGTCAATCCCTGCTCTGAACGCCTCGAGCAAACTCAGGTCTTCCGGGGCACAAACATCCTCAGCTTCATCTTCTGCATTGTCCCCATCCATGCCCGCATCTTCTTGTTCATCGTCTACGACCATGTCATCGATAGTCGGCAAGGCGATTGTGAAATGCCCGGGGAGCCCTTCTTCCTGATAGAACTCGACACTCTTTGCTGAGGGGTCTACGCGGCGGTAATCGTCCTTGTTTGGCGGGGGCGGCCTATTGCGTGAAGGCACCGTCATCACAACATCCCATCCATGTAGACGTTTTGTCGGGTTTCTGCACGCGTACGGGAGATAGAATACTTGAAAGGCCTGGGTAGCCAAGATGTACACATCCTCTCCCTTATAAACAGAGTTCCTCTCAACTTCGACCAACCCAATTTCAGGATCCCTTCTCACCCGACGTGGGTCAAACCAATGACATTTGAAGACGACGGGATTTAGCCCTTTCTGAAACCCGTAATTCAGCTCGTATATACCCTCGACTCTTCCATAGTAATGGAGCCCATCGTCACCTTGACATACCACCCCGCTATTTATTGTCTTCGCGTTGGGCCGGCTTGTTGTGTATTTATGGGTCTGGAAGCGATACCCGTTCACGTCATAGGAGTTGAACGCTTCGACGGAATGGTCAAAGCCCCTAGCAATTTTTCTTAGCTCTGACTTCATCTCTTTGTCAGTTCTTGCCTACAAGTTTAGCACGAGAAGTTTAGAACGAGAAATGACCGATAAATGTCGGAAGTGCTAGCTAATTTGGGATAGAAAAGTACCAAATTACAGAACCAGCTACTAAAACCGAAACCGCCGCCCTTATCGAAAATTTGCTTGGATTCTTCCGGGGTAGGCTCCCTGTGGGTATTCTTCCAATGTATAGCCTTGAATTGCCTATACCGATGAAAAGAGGAAGAGTTAGCCACGCAAATACGAGTGAATGTTTGCGAATAACTAAATGGTTCGCACTTACTCGATGTACGGCTTCACTTCGACCATGGTGTTCAAGACATACGAGTGGATCAAGGTCCGCTCCTGCAGGTCCGTTCTGTACGGCTTCGAGCCACTTGACTTGCCACCAAGCCCCACGAAGATGCTAAGCTTGGGTACTTCTTCATTGTTGGCGGCATTGTAACGGAGGACCGGGTTGTGCTTTGTGGGAATGTTGGGATCATAGTGCTTAGTGGTGAAGTTTGCCACCTCCACGTTCAGGACTGCCTCGGCTATGGATGCTTCGATCTTGCATTTATTGCCAGTCATTTGACGAAGCTTTTGTGTTTCTCTCTCGGGACCAAACTGCCAACGGCCCCAATTCGGCCCCCCTTTAAGCATTCCTCCGCGAGGTGCAGGATCATATGTTGCATCGGATTAAAGAACCCTGGAGGAAAGATCTTCTCTAGATCGCAAAGCAACACGGGTGCCTCTTCATCCAGCTTCTCAATCACTTTAGTGTCTAACTCCCTAGCACAAATCTGGCGGAAGAAAAAACTCAACCTCGCTAGCACTCGCCAAGTCTTCTCAGGGACATAGCCTCGAATCATCACCGGCATTATCCGCTCAAGCCATATGTGGTAGTCATGACTCTTCAGCCCTTGTACTCGCAACGTTTCAATGTTCAGACCCCTCATCCAGTTGGCTGCGAACCCATCAGGGAAAAACAAGGAGTCCTTCATCCATTGGAAGACCTCCCTTTTTTGGGCCTTTGTGAGACAGAACGGAGCGTGTGGCTTAGTCCAAGTTTTTTTGGCACCATGAGGTGGCTGCATGTTCAACTCCGGCCTATCGCACCACATTTCTTGATCAATTCGAGCCTTTATGTTATCCTTCGTCTTCTCGGTGTCCACAATCGTGCTCCAAATGGCTTCACTGATATTCTTCTCGGTGTGCATTACATCAATGTTATGCGGGAGCTCGAGAAACTCAAAGTAAGGGAGCTTCCATAAGCACGGCTTGTGAGTCCATTGGTGTGTCTCCCCATATCCCAAGAAACCATTCCCATCAGGGCTAGGCTTAAGAGCATCTAACTCGGCCTTGATTTCCGTTCCGGTCTTCGGAATTGGCTTCGGGCCACGGACAACACGGCCTTTCTTGAAGCTCTTTACATCACTCCTGTATGCATGCCTCCGCTCAAGGAACTGTCGAGCTTCATCAAAGCATGAATACTTGCCTCCCTTGTTTAGCCAGAAGAAAGTCACGGCCTGCCTGCACTGTGGGCAAGGCCACTTCCCATGTGTACACCACCCGCAGAACAAAGCACGTGCTGGCAGGTCATGCAGGGACGTGTGGTACCACACATACATATCGAAGTACTCCTTCTTTGATGCGTCATATGTTCGGATCCCGCGACCTTCCCAGCCACGAACCAAGTCATCCACCAGCGGTTCCAGGTACACATTCATGTTCTTACCCGGGTATTTGGGCCCTGGGATTATCATCGACACAAACATGTTCTCTGATCTCATGCAGACGCCAGGGGGGAGGTTCATGGGAATAACAAACACTGGCCAACAACTGTATACTGCAGCCGACATACCATATGGATTGAACCCATCGGTTGATATCGCAACTGCTACGCTCCTCGGGTCACCTGCTTTCAGTGGAAATTTCTTGACAAAGTTCTTCCATGCAGTACCATCCGACGGATGTATCATCTTGTCGGTGTATCTGTTTCCTTCCACGGCCCACCTCATCTGCTGGGCAGTATCCTCGGTCATGAAGAGCCGCTGGATCCTCGGTAGAACTGGAAGATAGCGGAGGATATTCTTGGCAACCGTGGTCTGCCTCTTCTGACCATCACCATTGCGGTCTACCTCAAAGTACCTAGAGGAATTGCATTTGATGCAATAATTTGTGTCGGCGTGCTCCTCTCTGAATAGCATGCATCCCTTTGGACAAGCGTGTATCTGCTGAGATGACATCTTAAGGTCACTGAGCAATTTGGTCGAATAGTAGAAGTTTTGCGGCAAGAGGTGCCCTTTCGGCAGAAGGCTGCCTACGATGACCAGAAGTTCATCGAACCCATCTCTGCACAAGTTCCTATGACACTTCAAGGCCATAAGGCGAGCGATGGCATCTAGTTGGGTAACCTCTGTATTTTCATGTAGGGGTTTCTGCGAAGCAAACAGAGCCTCATAATACTCCTTTGTGTTTTCCTCCGGGTCCTCACTTGTCTCCGCATCCTGAGGTGTCTCCACCTCTACATGAGGGCTTTCAGGCACATTACCATTAGCCAAGTTTTCTAAGCACCTATCAAAACCAGTGTCATATTCCCCCCTAGGTTGAATCTGCCGCACCTCCTTCCTAGCACGTTTCTTTGCCTTTTCTCCATGGTAAGTCCAAATCCTGTAGGACGGTGTGAACCCAAACTTGATCAGGTGCATACTCATAGTTTCCTTGTCCTGTGCCTTTCGGTTAGCGCACTTACTACAAGGGCACCAAACACTTATAGGTCTGCTAGGGATGGCAAACGCCCTATCCACAAACTGCTCGGTCTTTTCTCCCCATTCATCAGTATAGTTCCACTGACTGATTCTGCCATCGTACATCCAGCCACGATTATCCATCCTCTAATCAGCAACAAAACAGACGAACATAGCATTTATATATCAAATAGGAAATAAATGCATCATATATTTATTTTTTTACGCGTGCATCAACCTGAAACTCTACTAGGTGGGCTCCTAGCAGCCGCCGGATCCGTAGATTGAGTACGTTCTCCCAGCTCTACCCCGATCCGAGACAGAATTTCGGCAGCACCTCCCCGCTGCTCTCCCGATACACGTCTCGGCAAAAAGCCGAGAGGGGTGTGCATCCGGAGAACAAGGGGGAGGCGCTACCGAAATCCTGTCTCGGATCGGGGTAGAGCACGGAGAACGTACCCAACTACGCATCCGCCGGCTGTCCCGATAAATGCCGTAAGAGTTACGGTTCATAATATGCGAGACCACTAATGCATATTTATCCGCGTAACCCTTACGGTCGGGAAGAGACGCCTAGGTATCGCGACAGACTTGGTGATCTAGACACAAAAAAAAACCTAGGTACAAGAGAGGCGAATGGATTCTCACCCTCGAAGCGTGATCGACAGCCGGCGAAGAAGATCAACAACCCTCCGGCAAAATCCACTCCGGAAAAAAGGTCCCTCTGAGCAACGCTCCTCAAGCACCACGACAACGCCGGCCCCTGTGTCCACCTCGAAACATCGTCTGCATAATTAGAACAACTACAACAATTAGCATGCATATTTATTTTAACTACCTACATAGCTAACCTACAAATAATTTCTAGCACTACATCACTACCAACAAATAATTTTTAGCACTACATTACAACTACAACTAACCTAAAGAGCTACTCCCTCCGGTCGATTACAAATAATTTCTAGCACTACATCATTACAAATAATTTCTAGCACACTACATCATCTTTACTATTAAGAGGGAATCGGTGGTGTCCGTACGTGAGAAAACCAGTGGTACGTCAAAAAAAATCGCTACACAGGCAACCCACGCACGACGCATCCGGAAATAAAAATCGGCACAAAACCGTAAGCGGTCTCTCCCTCCGATCAGGCTACAAGAAAAAACCACGACTAAAAAAAGCCAGCACCCACCGAAGCAGTTCCGATCGGCCCGCACACGCCGCTCCCCACCTCCCGCCCCGCCCTCGCTAGCCGCCAGATGCCTTTTCTCCGTGCAGTCGCGCCCTTCTCCATCGCGCCGCCTTTCGGGACACTGCTCCAGTGCGCATGCCCGCCCCACAGCACGTACGTCGCATCGATCTCCTTCCTGAAGATTTTCACCCAATGGATACCCATCCTCGTTGACGCCGCTACCGCACCTGCTCCCGCACTGCCACCTCCCCTCTGGTGCTCTGCCTCCGACGCCGTCCTGGAGAAGGTAACCCACGGCCGCCCTGGTTCTCAGCCTCTAGCGCCGACGAAATTCCCGTCTGAGTTGCCACGACAACCCCGGCGCAACCCACAAAACTAACACCGACGTGTCACGTGTGGGCAATAGATCGAATTCTAATTTTCTCTTCTAAAGAAACTGAAGTACAGGTGCCCTGAATTGCCATCATCAATGCCGCCGAGAGGGCTCGAGCACATCATCACATACCATCATCGTCACCACTACTCTTGCCGGCCGCATGACCTAGACGGCGAGTATGGGCGGCATCAGCGTGCGTAGAACTACCACAAAGAGGAACGCTGGTGCTTCACGTCCTAGGCGAGCGTGGTGGTGAGGGAGGCCTTTGCTCGTAGGCAACAAAGGGCATCAACGTACAAGAACCGCTACATCGGCGGAAGAACAAGAGGAAATCCTTTGAAAAGGCGAGAGCTTGATGGCAGCGTCATACCGGCGCGCGAGCAGGGGCCGAGGTGGAGGAGGAGGGCAGGGGCCGGGCGGGCGAGCAGACCAGCAGCAGCCGGCGGGCGAGAGCACTGGCCGGCGCGCGAGCGCCGAGAGCACCCGGCGCGCGCACAGCAGCCAGGAGGCCCGCGGCGGTGGCGGCGTGGGTGATGACCCACAAGTATAGGGGATCGCAACTTCGAGGAAGTATTACCCAATTTATTGATTCGACACAAGGGGAGACAAAGAATACTTGTAAGCCTTAACAGCGGAGTTGTCAATTCAGCTGCACTGGAAACAGACTTGCTCGCAAGAGTTTATCAGTAGTAACAGTTTTATGGCAGTGGAAATAGCGAAATAACAGCAGCGGTAAAATAAAGACAGCAGTAGTGATTATAGTAAACAGCAGGATTAAAATACTGTAGGCACAGGACGGATTTAACGGGCGTTGCATGGATGAGAGAAACTCATGTAACAATCAAAGCATGGGCATTTGTAGATAATAATAAAACGGTATCCAAGTACTAATCAATCAATAGGCATGTGTTCCATATTTAGTCGTACGTGCTCGCAATGAGAAACTTGCACAACATCTTCTGTCCTACCAGCCGGTGGCAGCCGGGCCTCTAGGGAAACTACTGGATATTAAGGTACTCCTTTTAATAGAGTACCGGAGCAAAGCATTAACACTCCGTGAACACATGTGATCCTCACATCACTACCATCCCCTCCGGTTGTTCCGTCACTTCGGGGCCATTGGTTCCGGACAGCGACATGTGTATACAACTTGCAGGTAAGATCATAAACAACGAATATCTTCATGAATCAATAACATGTTCAGATCTGAGATCATGGCACTCGGGCCCTAGTGACAAGCATTAAGCATAACAAGTTGCAACAATATCATAAAAGTGACATCTACGGATACTAGGCACTATGCCCTAACAATCTTATGACTATTACATGACCAATCTCATCCAATCCCTACCATCCCCTTCAGCCTACAGCGGGGGAATTACTCACACATGGATGAGGGAAACATTGCTGGTTGATGGAGAGGCGTTGGCGGTGATGGCGGTGAAGATCTCCTCCAATTCCCCGTCCGGCGGAGTGCCAGAACGGAGACTTCTGGCTCCCGCGACGGAGTTTCGCGATGTGGCGGCGTTCTGGAGGGTTTCTGGCGATGTCGACTTCTCTATGTGCTTTTAGGTCGAACCCGATAAGTAGTCCAAAGGGGGCGTCGGAGGCCAGCCGAGGGGGCCACACCATAGGGCCGCGCGGGCCCCCCCGGGCCGCGCCGCCATGGTGTGGGGCCCTCGGGCCTCCACCTCCTTTGCCCTTCTGGCTCCGTCAATATTTTGGTAAAATAGGGCCATCTGAAGAAATTCCGAGGATTTTCCCGAAAGTTGGATTTCTGCACAAAAACGAGACACCAGAGCAATTCTGCTGAAAACAGCGTTAGTCCGTGTTAGTTGTATCCAAAATACACAAATTAGAGGCAAAACAATAGCAAAAGTGTTCGGGAAAGTAGATACGTTTTGGACGTATCAACTCCCCCAAGCTTAGCTTATTGCTTGTCCTCAAGCAATTCAGTTAACAACTGAGCGATAAAAGAACTTTCACGAACACATTTGCTCATATGATGTATATATTCTCATGCTATGGCTAATACTTAAGCAGTTCATAATGAGATACATGCAAATAAGATCATCCAACAGCTATGTCAATCATGGAGAGGTACCAACAATTAATAATAAGCACCATGAATCATGTATATAAGCAAGATTGCAATGTTCATAAGAGAATATGATAAAGTGGTATCTCGCTTGCCTGTATTTGATCGGCAAAACATAAATGCCGAGGCACCTCTTGAGTTCATAGAAAGACTAGAAGTAGTGATTGTCAAAGATAAAAGCATCAAAGTTATACCACAATTAATCATATTTTGAGACAAGCATATTATACTAAGAATGACAGTCGTGCTCTCAAGATAGTGCTCAAAGAAAGAATGGAGACACAACATAAAAAGTAAAAGATTGACCCTTCGCAGAGGGAAGCAGGGATTAACATGCGCTAGAGCTTTTCATTTATAAAACAGGAGTAAAATTATTTTGAGAGGCGTTTGTTGTTGTCAACGAATGGTAATGGGTACACAAACTACCTCATCAACCGGACTCACAAGAGCGGCTCCCATTTATTTATTTTTGGTTGGCACTCCTTCCAACCTTTCTTTCACAAACCATGGCTAACCGAATCCTCGGGTGCCTGCCAACAATCACATACCATGAAGGAGTGCCTTTTTATTTAAGTTTTATTATGATGATGACACTCCCCCAACCTTTGCTTACACAAGCCATGGCTAACCGAATCCTTCGGGTGCCGTCCAACAATCACAAACCATGGAGGAGTGTCTATTTAAGTTAATTAATTTGGGACTGGGAATCCCATTGCCAGCTCTTTTGCAAAATTATTGGATAAGCGGATGTGCCACTAGTCCATATGAGAGTCCGTCAAAAGTAAATGACAAGGTTGAAAGCTAAACACCACATACTTCCTCATGAGCTATGAAACATTAACACAAATTGAGAAGCATTTTGAAAGTTTTAAAGGTAGCGCATGAGAATTTACTTGGAATGGTTTGAAATGCCATGCATAGGTATTTATGGTGGACACTTTTGGAACAACTTGGTTTTCAGGTGTTTGGAAGCACGAGCGGCGTTCCCGCTCAGTACAAGTGGAGGCTAGCAAAAGACTAGGGAGCGACAAATCAAGAGAGCAGTAACTGTCATAATTATGCTTGCGGCAAAATAAATTAACGGAGGCATAAAAGTGATACAATAACTCTGAAGCAATATAAATCATCGAGGCTTAATTGACTTTTTGTTCAGTCATATGCATGCGTGAGCATGTGCCAAGTCGATATAAATGAGTTATTCAGAGGAGGATACCACAATGCCATACTTACTTATGAATAAAACAATGCAAGCAAACATCCATGACATGCTACTCATATTAATAAATTGGAACTAAACATGAGAGATCATGAACTACTAGACTTTCTCAAATAACATATACCTCACATGAACCAACTAAGCATGCTCATATGGATGAGTATATGTACAAAAATGAAAGCAAATAGAGTTCATACCAGCCTCTCACCACAATCAGATTGTCGTAGATCGTCATTATTGCCTTTTCACTTGTGTAGCTTGGATAATATGAAATGAAAACCACGCTCCAGCCACCGAAGACCATTGAACTCATGATGAACTTTACAAACCAAAGAAGAACAGCAAATATTTTTGGTGTTTTCGAATTAGAAACAAGAACGAAAGAAAACAAGCAAACAAAGTAAAATCTTTTTGGGTTTTCTTATAGCAAACTAACGATAGCAAATAAAATAAACTAAGAGCGAGGAACCAAATAAACAAATGGTGAAGAGAAACAACAGAAATATTTTTGGTCTTTTTGTGTTTTAGGAAAGAAACAAAGCGAAAACAAAAGAATGCAAACTAACAGAAACACAGAAAAGCAGGATGACAGAAATCTGCCAAATCCTGACAGCAGTACAGAAATCGAAATTAACAAAAATCTTCCGTTGCTCAGACCAAAAAGTGTTCAACTAATGAAAGTTAGATAACAACCTGGGGCACATGCTCAAAAATTGGCAACTCAAAATAACGTTCTGGCTGTGCGTACGAATTTTTTTGGTAACAGCACAGAATCTGTTTTTGGACAGCACTTTCCCAAATATCATCTCCCTCTCATTAGAAAACCACTCTAGAGACTAAACAAGTATGTACAAGTATCCAGCAACCATAATATGCAAAGAATGAGTGATGCCGGTATACCTCCCCCCAGGCTTTTGGCCTAAGTGGAGTTCATTCCCACGGTCCCCATGAAGTGGTGTCTTCGTAGTATGACGAAGAACGACCCGGTTCCATGTATGTGCTGGAGGAAACGTCGGGGTACGTGACGGTGTAGTCGTAGGAGGGCTCGGCGTTCTCGGAGTCATGCTGCTGGTGGAACTCTTGTATCTTCATATGTTCATCCACCACCTCCTTTGTTAGCGACCATGATTGCCTGTCAATATTAAACAAACCCTGCTGGGGAAGAGGGATTTCTTTCTCATTCCCATCAGCAAACAACATTTTATAGACAATATTATCTATAGTGGAGTTAGTAGTAACAAAACGATGGCTCTTCATAGCAGCAATATCTAGCTTCCTAGGGGTTAATGGTACATCATTAGAATCAAGAGGAATATCTAGATGTGTTAAAATGCGCAGTGCAATAGTTCCTCCAAAAATAGGCCCCCTGCTAGACAGGCGGCGAGCAATAAGAGAACCAAGATGATAAGGTGTCTCTCCAGTAAGTGCAACATTCAAGAAAGCAAGATGGTAGCTAGAGATGTTACTAGTATTTTCTCTACCCAAAATGCTAGTACTAATGTAATATGCGAAATACTTAATAGCGGGGAGTTGAATGTTTCTTATCTTCCCTCGCTGGATGGTGCGGCAATCATCCCCGGTGATCCCTCGGTAGAGCTCCAACAAGTCCCGGGGGTTGTCATCAATCCTCCTTGCTGTACCTACAGGGGCAATACCCAATGCACCACAAAATTCTTCCAATTTCATGGTAACAGGAATATCATAAATTTTGAATGCGACTGTCGGCTCATATTCCGTGTTGTGGAACTTGAAGCTCTCAACGAAAATTTTGGTGAGCCTGTAATATTGCCCCCTTTCGTCTCCCACGTAGGTGGCTAGGCCTGCCCTGTTGACGAGGGTGAAGAAGTCATCCAATATCCCTGCATTGGTCAGAAACTCATAACAAGGGAAGGATGAAGCATTAGGAGCCCCATGGTCCTCCTCGGGCGCGAAGCTAGGCGCGATGACGTCCTCATTGTAGGATCGCCTAATTTGCGTAGACGCTCTTGAGGGCCTACCGGTGCTGGTTGTTGCTTTCTTGAACAACTCTCCAAACTTGAATTTCTTCATCTTCCCCTTCTGAAATTTTCAACAATCATTATAAAATTTGATTTCAAGGTGTGTAATTGAAGGGAACTACTATAGGAACTTGCTAGAGTACTAAACATGCATCAAAACTAATTTCTTCCACTTAGAACAAGCATGCAAGCTCACTAAACATGTTATCTACAGCAGCAAAATATTCAATATATACTCAACCAAATGAAATTCTAATTGGACAATCAAAGGAGTCACATACCAAGGAGTAAATGTGCCAAATTTCAGACAGAAATCTGGGCTGAGCAAGGAGATCGAAAAATCGCGAGTTCTTGAGCAGAAACACGAGTGAGAGAAACTTGGTACGAGTTTTTTCGGGAGAGAGAAGGTGCTGGGAGGAAGAGATGGTGTAGTGGGGCAAGGGGTGGCCCACACCACATGGTGGCGCGGCCCCCTTGCTGGCCGCGCCGCCCTATGGTGTGGCACCCCCTGGTGCCCCACAGGTCATCCTCTGGTGCTCCCAGGTGCCTCGTCGAAAAATAGGACCAACGGTATAATTTTTGTAATTTTTAGAGAACTTTGAAAAATGCACATTTCTGGGTATTAAATTAATGATTACTGCGCAGGAAAATGATTTCTAAAATCTTAAATGACTAAAGCATATTGCAAAACAAAAATTGCTACAACAAATAAAATAGGTGGAAGGAGAGAGAAAGAAAGAAGTGTTGTTTAGCTCTTTTATGCAATAAAATATACTTGTTAACAAGGTTGATCAAGTCTTGCTACCAAATAAATTTTATATGACATAAGAAGAAATAAACCTCAAATCAATCATGTTACCTTATATTGAATTGATATGGATCCAATCACAAGAGTTTGATATTCTTCTTTAGGCTCATATATAGGACAATCAATGGATCCCACTTTGATAGTTTTCACATTAAAAATTGTATTGACTCCACATACTTTATCAATCCTCTTGGGAAAATAGACAGTGTGTTCCTTATTATCAACATTGAAAGTAACCATGCCTTTATTGCAATCAATAACAGCCCCTGCAGTATTAAGAAAGGGTCTTCCAAGAATAATGGACATATTATCATCTTCAGGCATTTCCAACACAACGAAATCAGTTAATATCAAGCAATGCTGAGTAACTTGAACAGGAACATTTTCACATAAACCAACAGGAATAGCAGTAGATTTATCAGCCATTTGCAAAGATATATCAGTTGGTATCAATTTATCTAAATCAAGTCTCTTATAAAGAGAAAAAGGCATTACACTAACACCTGCTCCCAAATCACATAGAGCAGTTCTAACATAATTATTCTTGATGGAACAAGGAATAGTCGGTATACCTGGGTCGCCCAACTTCTTTGGAATCTTACCATTGAAGGAGTAATTAGCGAGCATAGTAGAAATTTCCTCATTGGGGACTTTCCTTTTGTTAGTAACAATATCTTTCATATACTTTGAATAAGGAGGCAATTTAATAGCATCAGTCAAAGGGATTTGCAAAAATAAAGGTTTCATCCAATCACAAAATTTATTATAATGTTCCTCCTCCTTTGATTTTAGTTTCTTAGCAGGAAAAGGCATTTGCTTTTGAACCCAAGGTTCTCTTTCATTACCATGTTTCTTTGTAATAAAATCTTCTTTAGTGTACTTTTTATTTTTAGCATGCTTTTCAGGTTCTTTTTCAATTTCTTCTTTATCAGGAGTATCATTCTTATCATTATCTTCCTCATGTTCATTACCACTTTCAGTTTCAGCATCAGAAATAGAAATACTATTAGGATCATTAACAGGTTCAGAGGATTCTACAACATTCTTATGTTTCTTTTTCTTTTTCTTAGATGGAGCACTAGTTTTAATTAGTTGAGAATCTTGTTCAACTCTTTTGGGATGCCCTTCAGGATATAGAGGATCCTGGGTAGAAGCACCACCTCTAGTTGTTACTTCATAAGCATGTTTTTCTTTAGAATTATTTCCTAACAAGTCATTTTGCACTTTAGTAAGTTGATCAATTTGAGTTTGAACCATTTGAAAATGTTTAACAAGTATTTTAACATCATTGGAGGTTCTCTCCACAATACCATGCAATTCACTAATAGCTCGAGAATTTTCCATTAAATGATTCTCTACTCTCATATTAAAGTTTTCTTGCTTAACAATATAATTATCAAATTCATCTAAGCATTGAGCAGGAGATTTTGAATACGGAATATCTTCCCTAGTAAAGTGTTGAAGCGAGTGTACCTCAATCATGGATGAAGGGGGAATTGTCTCACATATATCTTCTATAGGAGGTAAATTCTTCACATCTTCAGGTTTAATACCCTTCTCTTTAAGAGACTTCTTGGCTTCCCTCATATCTTCATCATTTAATTTAATCATACCCCTCTTCTTCACTATCGGTGTCGGGGTTGGTTCAGGTGTAGACCAATCATCATGATTCCGGCCTATTTTAGCCAATAATTCTTCAGCGTCGTTGATACGTCTCCAACGTATCGATAATTTCTTATGTTCCATGCTACTTTATTGATGATACCTACATGTTTTATACACATTATATGTCATATTTATGCATTTTCTGGAACTAACCTATTAACAAGATGCCGAAGTGCCAGTTCCTGTGTTTTTGGTTTCAGAAATCCTAGTAACGAAATATTCTCGGAATTGGACGAAATCAACGCCCAGGTTCCTATTTTTCCACGAAGCTTCCAGAACACCCGAGAGCCGCCAGAGGGGGGGCCTGGTGGGCCCAGATGACATGGTGGCGCGGCCCAGGCCCTGGCCGCGCCACCCTATGGTCTCGTCGCCTCGTTGACCCTCCTGCGCCGCCTCTTCGCCTATATAAAGCCCCTGCATCGAAAACCCTTACGGAGGAAGCCACGATACGAGAAAAGTTCCAGAGCCGCCGTCATCGCGAAGCCAAGATCTGGGGGACAGGAGTCTCTATTCCGGCACCCTGCCGGAGCGGGGAAGTGCCCCCGGAAGGCTTCTCCATCGACACCGCTGATCTCCACCGCCATCTTCATCACCGCTGCTGCTCCCATGAGGAGGGAGTAGTTCTCCATCGAGGCTCGGGGCTGTACCGGTAGCTATGTGGTTCATCTCTCTCCTATGTAGTTCAATACAATAATCTCATGAGCTGCCTTACATGATTGAGATTCATATGATGATGCTTGTAATCTAGATGTCATTATGCTAGTCAAGTGGGTTTTACTTATGTGATCTCCGGAGACTCCTTGTCCCACGTGTGTAAAGGTGACAGTGTGTGCACCGTGTGGGTCTCTTAGGCTATATTTCACGAAGTACTTATTCACTGTTGAAGAGCGTAGTGAAGTGCTTATTTATATCTCTTTATGATTGCAATGTGCATCGTATCACAATTTATCTATGTGCTACTCTAGTGATGTGTTATTAAAGTAGTTTTATTCCTCCTGCATGTGTGCAAAGGTGACAGTGTGTGCACCGTGTTAGTACTTGGTTTATGCTATGATCATGATCTCTTGTAGATTGCGAAGTTAACTATTGCTATGATAATATTGATGTGATCTATTCCTCCTACATATGCATGAAGGTGACAGTGTGCATGCTATGCTAGTACTTGGTTTAGTATTTTGATCTATCTTACACTTAAGGTTACCTAAACATGAGCATTATTGTGGAGCTTGTTAACTCCGGCATTGAGGGTTCGTGTAATCCTACGCAATGTGTTCATCATCCAACAAAAGTGTAGAGTATGCATTTATCTATTCTGTTATGTGATCAATGTTGAGAGTGTCCACTAGTGAAAGTCTAATCCCTAGGCCTTGTTCCTAAATACTGCTGAGTTACTACTGCTTGTTTACTGTTTTACTGTGTTACTACTGCTGCAATACTACCACCATCAACTACACGCCAGCAAGCTATTTTCTGGCACCGTTGCTACTGCTCATATATATTCATACCACCTGTATTTCACTATCTCTTCGCCGAACTAGTGCACCTATTTGGTGTGTTGGGGACACAAGAGACTTCTTGCTTTGTGGTTGCAGGGTTGCATGAGAGGGATATCTTTGACCTCTTCCTCCCTGAGTTCGATAAACCTTGGGTGATCCACTTAAGGGAAAACTTGCTGCTGTTCTACAAACCTCTGCACTTGGAGGCCCAACACTGTCTACAGGAAAGGAGGGGGAACGTAGACATCAAGCTATTTTCTGGCGCCGTTGCCGGGGAGGAAAGGTAAAAGGTACTCACACTCCGGATCTCGGCTACTAAGCTATTTTCCGGCGCCGTTGTAAGTACTCGAAGCTATTTCCTTTAGACTCTGCAATTGCGACATTTGGTTTCTTGTTTACACTAGTTAGGCATAATGGAAAACAACAAAAATATGAGAGATCTTTATGAACTTTATCTTGAATTAGGACATGATGTGTTTGAAGAGAGAATTAAAAAACCCATGGAACTTTATATGCATGATAATGGGAATGTTATTACTATGAATGCTTTGAACACTATTGTTGCTAATGCTATGGAAAATTCTAAGCTTGGGGAAGCTGGTTTTGATGAGCATGATATTTTTAGTCCCCCAAGCATTGAGGAGAAAATTTACTTTGATGATACTTTGCCTCCTATTTATGATGATTATAATGATAGTAGTCTTTTGTTACCACCTGTTATGGAGGATAAATTTGATTATGATTACAATATACCTCCTATATTTGATAGCTACTTTGTTGAATTTGCTCCCACTACAATTAATAAGAATGACTATGCCTATGTTGGGAGTAGTAATTATTTTATGCATGAGACTCATGATAAGAATGCTTTATGTGATAGTGATGACCCACAAGTATAGGGGATCGCAACAGTCTTCGAGGGAAGTATTACCCAATTTATTGATTCGACACAAGGGGAGACAAAGAATACTTGTAAGCCTTAACAGCGGAGTTGTCAATTCAGCTGCACCTGGAAACAGACTTGCTCGCAAGAGTTTATCAGTAGTAACAGTTTTATGGCAGTGGAAATAGTGAAATAACAGCGGTGAAATAAAGACAGCAGTAGTGATTATAGTAAACAGCAGGATTAAAATACTGTAGGCACAGGACGGATTTAACGGGCGTTGCATGGATGAGAGAAACTCATGTAACAATCAAAGCATGGGCATTTGCAGATAATAATAAAACGGTATCCAAGTACTAATCAATCAATAGGCATGTGTTCCATATTTAGTCGTACGTGCTCGCAATGAGAAACTTGCACAACATCTTCTGTCCTACCAGCCGGTGGCAGCCGGGCCTCTAGGGAAACTACTGGATATTAAGGTACTCCTTTTAATAGAGTACCGGAGCAAAGCATTAACACTCCGTGAACACATGTGATCCTCACATCACTACCATCCCCTCCGGTTGTCCCGATTTCTGTCACTTCGGGGCCATTGGTTCCGGACAGCGACATGTGTATACAACTTGCAGGTAAGATCATAAACAACGAATATCTTCATGAATAAATAACATGTTCAGATCTGAGATCATGGCACTCGGGCCCTAGTGACAAGCATTAAGCATAACAAGTTGCAACAATATCATAAAAGTGACATCTACGGATACTAGGCACTATGCCCTAACAATCTTATGACTATTACATGACCAATCTCATCCAATCCCTACCATCCCCTTCAGCCTACAGCGGGGGAATTACTCACACATGGATGGGGGAAACATTGCTGGTTGATGGAGAGGCGTTGGCGGTGATGGCGGTGAAGATCTCCTCCAATTCCCCGTCCCGGCGGAGTGCCAGAACGGAGACTTCTGGCTCCCGCGACGGAGTTTCGCGATGTGGCGGCGTTCTGGAGGGTTTCTGGCGATGTCGACTTCTCTCCGTGCGTTTTCAGGTCGAAACCAATAAGTAGTCCGAAGGGGGGCGTCGGAGGCCGGCCGAGGGGGCCACACCACATGGCCGCGCGGGCCCCCCCTGGGCCGCGCCGCCTATGGTGTGGGGCCCTCGGGCCTCCACCTCCTTCGCCCTTCTGGCTCCGTCAATATTTTGGTAAAATAGGGCCATCTGAAGAAATTCCGAGGATTTTCCCGAAAGTTGGATTTCTGCACAAAAACGAGACACCAGAGCAGTTCTGCTGAAAACAGCGTTAGTCCGTGTTAGTTGTATCCAAAATACACAAATTAGAGGCAAAACAATAGCAAAAGTGTTCGGGAAAGTAGATACGTTTTGGACGTATCAACTCCCCCAAGCTTAGCTTATTGCTTGTCCTCAAGCAATTCAGTTAACAACTGAGCGATAAAAGAACTTTCACGAACACATTTGCTCATATGATGTATATATTCTCATGCTATGGCTAATACTTAAGCAGTTCATAATGAGATACATGCAAATAAGATCATCCAACAGCTATGTCAATCATGGAGAGGTACCAACAATTAATAATAAGCACCATGAATCATGTATATAAGCAGGATTGCAATGTTCATAAGAGAATATGATAAAGTGGTATCTCGCTTGCCTGTATTTGATCGGCAAAACATAAATGCCGAGGCACCTCTTGAGTTCATAGAAGGACTAGAAGTAGTGATTGTCAAAGATAAAAGCATCAAAGTTATACCACAATTAATCATATTTTGAGACAAGCATATTATACTAAGAATGACAGTTGTGCTCTCAAGATAGTGCTCAAAGAAAGAATGGAGACACAACATAAAAGTAAAAGATTGACCCTTCGCAGAGGGAAGCAGGGATTAACATGCGCTAGAGCTTTTCATTTGTAAAGCAGGAGTAAAATTATTTTTGAGAGGTGTTTGTTGTTGTCAACGAATGGTAATGGGTACACTAACTACCTCATCAACCGGACTCACAAGAGCGGCTCCCATTTATTTATTTTTGGGTGGCACTCCTTCCAACCTTTCTTTCACAAACCATGGCTAACCGAATCCTCGGGTGCCTGCCAACAATCACATACCATGAAGGAGTGCCTTTTTATTTAAGTTTTATTATGATGATGACACTCCCCCCAACCTTTGCTTACACAAGCCATGGCTAACCGAATCCTTCGGGTGCCGTCCAACAATCACAAACCATGGAGGAGTGTCTATTTAAGTTAATTAATTTGGGACTGGGAATCCCATTGCCAGCTCTTTTTGCAAAATTATTGGATAAGCGGATGTGCCACTAGTCCATATGAGAGTCCGTCAAAAGTAAATGACAAGGTTGAAAGCTAAACACCACATACTTCTTCATGAGCTATGAAACATTAACACAAATTGAGAAGCATTTTGAAAGTTTTAAAGGTAGCGCATGAGAATTTACTTGGAATGGTTTGAAATGCCATGCATAGGTATTTATGGTGGACACTTATGGAACAACTTGGTTTTCAGGTGTTTGGAAGCACGAGCGGCGTTCCCGCTCAGTACAAGTGAAGGCTAGCAAAAGACTAGGGAGCGACAAATCAAGAGAGCAGTAACTGTCATAATCATGCTTGCGGCAAAATAAATTAACGGAGGCATAAAAGTGATACAAGAACTCTGAAGCAATATAAATCATCGAGGCTTAATTGACTTTTTTGTTCAGTCATATGCATGCGTTGTTGGAGATATGCCCAAGAGGCAATAATAAATGGTTATTATATATCTTTGTGTTTATGATAATGTTTACATACCATGCTATAATTGTATTAACCGAAACATTGGTACATGTGTGATATGTAGACAAACAAGAAGTCCCTAGTATGCCTCTTAAACTAGCTTGTTGATTAATGGATGATTAGTTTCATAATCATGAACATTGGATGTTATTAATAACAAGGTTATGTCATTGTATGAATGATGTAATGGACACACCCAATTAAGCGTAGCATAAGATCTCGTCATTAAGTTATTTGCTATAAGCTTTCGATACATAGTTACCTAGTCCTTATGACCATGAGATCATGTAAATCACTTATACCGGAAAGGTACTTTGATTACACCAAACACCACTGCGTAAATGGGTGGCTATAAAGGTGGGATTAAGTATCCGGAAAGTATGAGTTGAGGCATATGGATCAACAGTGGGATTTGTCCATCCCGATGACGGATAGATATACTCTGGGCCCTCTCGGTGGAATGTCGTCTAATGTCTTGCAAGCATATGAATAAGTTCATAAGAGACCACATACCACGGTACGAGTAAAGAGTACTTGTCAGGAGACGAGGTTGAACAAGGTATAGAGTGATACCGAAGATCAAACCTCGGACAAGTAAAATATCGCGAGACAAAGGGAATTGGTATTGTATGTGAATGGTTCATTCGATCACTAAAGTCATCGTTGAATATGTGGGAGCCATTATGGATCTCCAGATCCCGCTATTGGTTATTGGTCGGAGTGAGTACTCAACCATGTCCACATAGTTCACGAACCGTAGGGTGACACACTTAAAGTTGGATGTTGAAATGGTAGTACTTGAATATGGAATGGAGTTCGAATATTTGTTCGGAGTCCCGGATGTGATCCCGGACATCACGAGGAGTTCCGGAATGGTCCGGAGAATAAGATTCATATATAGGATGTCATTTTATGTGAATAAAATGATGCGGAAGGTTCTATGGAAGGTTCTAGAAGGTTCTAGAAAAGTCCGGAAGAAACCACCAAGGAAGGTGGAGTCCACATGGGACTCCACCTCCATGGCCGGCCAACCCTAGTGGGGGAGGAGTCCCAAGTGGACTCCCCCTTAGGGGGCCGGCCACCCCCCCTATGGAAGGTGGAATTCCCACCTCTAGTGGGAGGGAAGGTTTCCCACCATATGGAAGGTTTTGGGTTCGGGTCTTATTCGAAGACTTGTAGTCCAACACTTGGGGCTTCCACCTATATATAGAGGGCCAAGGGGAGGGGCCGGCCACACCAAAGCCATAGCTTGGCCGCACCCCTTAGTGGCCGGCCACCCCCTCTCCCCAAACCCTAGCGGTCTCTCTCCTCCACCACATCCCGCACGCTTAAGCGAAGCTCCGCCGGATTTCTCCACCACCACCGACACCACGCCGTCGTGCTGTCGGATTCAAGAGGAGCTACTACTTCCGCTGCCCGCTGGAACGGGAGGTGGACGTCGTCTTCATCAACAACCGAACGTGTGACCGAGTACGGAGGTGCTGCCCGTTCGTGGCGCCGGAACCGATCGTGATCAAGATCTTCTACGCGCTTTTGCAAGCGGCAAGTGATCGTCTACCGCAGCAATAAGAGCCTACTCTTATAGGCTTTGGAATCTCTTCAAGGGTTAGTCTTGATCATCCCCTCGTTGCTACCGTCTTCTAGATTGCATCTTGGCTTGGATTGTGTGTTCGCGATAGGAAAATTTTTGTTTTCTATGCAACGTTATCCTACAGTGGTATCAGAGCCGTGTCTATGCATAGATGGTTGCACGAGTAGAACACAATGGTTTGTGGGCGTTGATGCTCTTGTTATCTTTAGTTTGAGTACTTTGCATCTTTGTGGCATAGTGGGATGAAGCGGCTCGGACTAACTTTACATGACCGCGTTCATGAGACTTGTTCCTCGTTCGACATGCAACTTGTATTGCATAAGAGGCTTTGCGGGTGTCTGTCTCTCCTACTATAGTGAAGATTCAATTTACTCTTCTATTGACAACACTAGTATCACCGTTGTGGTTCATGTTCGTAGGTAGATTAGATCTTACTCGAAAACCCTAAACCACGTAAAATATGCAAACCAAATTAGAGACGTCTAACTTGTTTTTGCAGGGTTTGGTGATGTGATATGGCCATAATGTGATGATGAATATGTATGAGATGATCATTATTGTATTGTGGCAACCGGCAGGAGCCTTATGGTTGTCTTTAATTTTCATGTTGAGTAGTATTTCAAAGTAGTTGTAATAGTTGCTACATGAGGTGAACAACCATGAAGACGGCGCCATGGACCTTGACGCTACGCCGACGATGATGGAGATCATGCCCGAAGATGATGGAGATCATGTCCGTGCTTTGGAGATGAAGATCAAAGGCGCAAAGACTAAAGGGCCATATCATATCACATATGAATTGCATGTGATGTTAATCCTTTATGCATCTTATTTTGCTTAGATCGCGACGGTAGCATTATAAGATGATCCCTCACATTAATATCAAGATAATAAAGTGTTCTTCCCTCGTATGCACCGTTGCATTGTTCGACGTTTTGAAGCATCTCGTGATGATCGGGTGTGATAAACTCAACATACAACGGGTGTAAGCCATGTTGCACATGCGGAATACTTGGGTTTGCTTGACGAGCCTAGCATGTATAGACATGGCCTCGGGACAACGGAAACCGAAAGGTTGAACACGAGTCATATGGATGATATGATCAACATGTTGATGTTCACCATTGAAGCTACATCATCTCACGTGATGATCGGTTTTGATGTAGTGGATTTGGATCGTGTACCACTTAACAACTATGAGGGATGTTGTATTAAGTGGGAGTTCATTAGTAATTAGATTAAAACATGAACTAATTATCATAAACATAGTCTGAGTAGTATTTTGAATTAATTTTGTAGTATTGGCATCCGTTTACTACTATGCGCTAGTCTTGTTATTGAGATAGAAATACTGTTAAAATCTGATAAGAAACTTTACGGATTAGTACCGTATTGTTAAAGAATCAAGAATTGATTAAGTCCTATTGCAAACTTTTAGTGAAACTCACTTTGTTGATTCAGAGAGCTATGGTTTCAATTAGTACCTAAAGTTATCTTGTCTCCGTGAAACTTGAAGTTCAAATCTGTTTGAAAAGTAAGGAGCTGAAAATTTAGTTTTCAGAAATAATCAAGGTATGAGATATATGTGATATCTAAGACCTTATTGCAAGATGATAGAATATAATTTGGTGAGACTACATAAACTCATAAGTTTTATGGGAATGTATGAAGGTTGAAGACGCCAGGCGTCACAATCCTCCAACTATTGGAGCACTAACGATATTCGCATATCCATGAAGTTATCATCCTTAGTATGCACCGTTGCTAAGACTCGTCGTATCGAAGCATCACGTGATGATCGGGTGTTATAGATTCTACGTGTGCTTACAATGGGTGCAAGCCAGATTTGCACATACAAATACTAAGGTTAAACTTTATGAGCCTAGCATGTACAGACATGGTCTCAAAAAGTTGTCATGAATTGATGGATAAAATTATGAGTGAAATTGTTCATCATAGTTACTAATAAGTGAAATCTAGAACACTTGTCATATGATGAACAACTTCAAAGTAAAAACCTCAAGGTTATTGGTATTTGACCAACAAACCTAGAAGTTATTGATGTTGAAGTGTTTTTCTGAATAATGAGGAAAGCTAAAAGAGAAACTGCAAAAGATATTCTGGCAGAAATAAAGAAAAGACTAGAAAGTCTAGCTCAGGTGTATATAAATGATATACATGTTATGGATGTATTCCTAGTTTAGTCACACAATGAAATTCTTGGGTATTAGTGCTATATTGGTTGGTATGAAGTGTCATACAAAACAACACAATACAAGAATACAATGGCCTAAGTGACTGACAAGGAATATGATAGGTATGCACGTCTGGAACAAAAATAAAGTGTTATTATGTTCATCGTTGGCATTCTATCTAGCCCTTAGAATTTATAATAAAGAACTTAATAATTGTTATTTTGCTCTGGTCAAATAAAAACAATGAGTTGTTCAAATTATGACATTACTCCATGTATGATGGATAAGTTATTATAAATCTTAATGGTGAAACACACATACATAACACTGACGCTAAAATGCCATAAGGCAAATGATTTGAATTCCACTTATTTGTGGAACCGCCATTTAGGTCATGTTAGAAAGGAACGCATGAAGGAACTCCATGCAAATGGATTTTTGGAGTCATTTGATTTTTGAATCGTTTGGCGTTTGCAAATCTTTTCTAAAGAGAATGATTAAAATACCGTTCATAGGCCAAAAGTTGAACGGGCAACTAACTTAGTGGAAAAATACATGATGATGTATGTGGTTCACTGGGCATAGTTGTGTGCGGGAGATTCTTCTACTTCATGAAAACTTTCAACAATGAATTGAGTATATATATGTGGATATATTCAATAAGGAAGAAGTTTGAAACATTTGAATGGATTCAAATAAATTTCAGCATGAAGTGGAAATCATCGTAATAGAAAAGTCAAATATCTATGATTGGATCATGGTAGAAATATTTGAATTACGATTTTTAGCGAACATCTAAGAGAGTTATGAAATTGTTCTACAACTCACATTTCTTGGAGTATCATAATGATGATATAGTATCCAAGATATGTATCCAAACCTTGTTGGATCAATGATGAGATAAAATATTAATGCCATTATATTTTTGTGGATTATGCTTTAGTGACTACCGCTTTTACACTGAATAGAGCATCATCATGATCCATTGAAATGACACCATACGAGTTATGGCATGGGTATGAACCCTGATAGTCTTTTCTTAAATTTTGGTATGCATAGCATAAGTAAATAAGTTTACAACCAAAATCGGATAAATGTCTTTGTTGGTTATCCCAGAGATTTGATTGGGAATTCTTTCCACAAGACAAAGACAAAAGTGTTTGTCAATGTTTCTTATTTCCAAGAAATTGTTTCTAGTGAAGTATTTGAGTGGGAGGACAATATAATTTGATAAGGTTTATGAACCTGAGCATAATGATCAGAGTAGCGCAGCATCGGAAGCGGCCACGACGATCATGGCTCCCATGACTACAAAGTGTTTTAGCCATGGAGATCGAAGTACATATTGAACCTTGTAGGTATGGTTTACTTTGTGATCAAATAAATGATTTGTGAACAAAGGATTGATTTTGAACAATGATAAACCAACTACAAACAAAGAAGTTATGATGGGCCCTGACTCCGTTAAAATGGCTATACGCCATGAAATCCAAGATAGATAAATACTTTTTGAAAGTAAATGGATCTATAAAATTGATGGACTTGGATGGAATATCCTTAAAGAAGCTCGACTTGTCGAAAAATTGTTTACGACAAAGTTCAAAGAGTTGACTACGATAAGATTAGATCTTCCGTAGCAATGCTTATAGTCTATGTGGATTATTCTAGTAATCACTACATATTTCTTTTATGAGATATGCTAGTAGGATGGCAAAATACACTACTTAACAGAAGTGTGTATTAAAGGTGTATACAAGATACAACCAAGAGTTTTGCTGGTCCGTGGAATACTAGATAGGTATACGAACTTCAATTGGATGAAGTAAGTATCACGGAGTTAGAATCTTCACCAGATGAAATAGTCAAAGAGTTTTTGATTTCATCAGAGACGATGAAGAGGCTTGCATTTGCAAGAAATTAAGTGGGAGCGCTAAGACACATTTATAATACTTTATGTAGGTGACATATAGTTGGTTATAAATGATGTAATTATATACTTGATTAAAAGGTTTCATTGAGAATTAACTTCAATGAAAGGATATGGACTGAAACAAATTTAGTGTCAAGATCTATGAAGATAGATTGAAACACATAAATAAGTTTAAGTCAAAGTACATATGATGGATATTGAAGTAGTTCAATATAGAAATATTAAGAAAATGTTCTTGTCATGTGAAGGTTTAACAAGACTTGAGTGTATCTGACACTCAATGAGTAAAAACACATGAGTGATTATAGATCACGAATAACATGTACACAATCAGATATCATGTGCTATAAAGTGTTATGAGCATATACCAGAATGATTCATATGATGATCATTGAACGACAGTAAGAATATCCTTAAGTACTTTAGAAGAACTAAGGATATATATATATATTTTTTTGTATGAAGAAATGACAAACAAATCGCTGTAAGGTGTTACACCGATATTGGTTTTGTCACATATAAAATATAATTTCAAATCTCAAATTAGACTAAGTGTTGTTTAAAAGGTAGCACAATGAGCTAGAAGTTGTCTATGCTAGATTTAGAAGAGTTCTAAATATTGTGATGGATTCTACAAAAGAAGGCAGAATATGTCATTGTTTTGACAATGACAAAGGATGTTAAGTCAGGAGGTTCTTTGAGAACTTGGTGTAGTTCCGACAAAGTCAGAACTTTGAAGCTATATTGTGTGTGACAATATTAGTGACATATTTCAGACCGCGGAATTAAGGTTCCACCAGAGGACTAAGCATATATGCCGACTCATTTGGAAAATGAGTGATGCGCTGAGACGCATATGAATTGCAAAATACATACGTTTCTGAGCATGTCAGAACCGTTGACTAAAACCTCTCCCGTGAGCAAAACATGATAAAGCACCAGAAGGCCAAGGTGTTATATCTTTACATATGTAAACTAGATTATTGACTCTAGTGCAAGTGGGAGACTGTTGGAGATATGCCCAAGAGGCAATAATAAATGGTTATTATATATCTTTGTGTTTATGATAATGTTTACATACCATGCTATAATTGTATTAACCGAAACATTGGTACATGTGTGATATGTAGACAAACAAGAAGTCCCTAGTATGCCTCTTAAACTAGCTTGTTGATTAATGGATGATTAGTTTCATAATCATGAACATTGGATGTTATTAATAACAAGGTTATGTCATTGTATGAATGATGTAATGGACACACCCAATTAAGCGTAGCATAAGATCTCGTCATTAAGTTATTTGCTATAAGCTTTCGATACATAGTTACCTAGTCCTTATGACCATGAGATCATGTAAATCACTTATACCGGAAAGGTACTTTGATTACACCAAACACCACTGCGTAAATGGGTGGCTATAAAGGTGGGATTAAGTATCCGGAAAGTATGAGTTGAGGCATATGGATCAACAGTGGGATTTGTCCATCCCGATGACGGATAGATATACTCTGGGCCCTCTCGGTGGAATGTCGTCTAATGTCTTGCAAGCATATGAATAAGTTCATAAGAGACCACATACCACGGTACGAGTAAAGAGTACTTGTCAGGAGACGAGGTTGAACAAGGTATAGAGTGATACCGAAGATCAAACCTCGGACAAGTAAAATATCGCGAGACAAAGGGAATTGGTATTGTATGTGAATGGTTCATTCGATCACTAAAGTCATCGTTGAATATGTGGGAGCCATTATGGATCTCCAGATCCCGCTATTGGTTATTGGTCGGAGTGAGTACTCAACCATGTCCACATAGTTCACGAACCGTAGGGTGACACACTTAAAGTTGGATGTTGAAATGGTAGTACTTGAATATGGAATGGAGTTCGAATATTTGTTCGGAGTCCCGGATGTGATCCCGGACATCACGAGGAGTTCCGGAATGGTCCGGAGAATAAGATTCATATATAGGATGTCATTTTATGTGAATAAAATGATGCGGAAGGTTCTATGGAAGGTTCTAGAAGGTTCTAGAAAAGTCCGGAAGAAACCACCAAGGAAGGTGGAGTCCACATGGGACTCCACCTCCATGGCCGGCCAACCCTAGTGGGGGAGGAGTCCCAAGTGGACTCCCCCTTAGGGGGCCGGCCACCCCCCCTATGGAAGGTGGAATTCCCACCTCTAGTGGGAGGGAAGGTTTCCCACCATATGGAAGGTTTTGGGTTCGGGTCTTATTCGAAGACTTGTAGTCCAACACTTGGGGCTTCCACCTATATATAGAGGGCCAAGGGGAGGGGGCCGGCCACACCAAAGCCATAGCTTGGCCGCACCCCTTAGTGGCCGGCCACCCCCTCTCCCCAAACCCTAGCGGTCTCTCTCCTCCACCACATCCCGCACGCTTAGCGAAGCTCCGCCGGATTTCTCCACCACCACCGACACCACGCCGTCGTGCTGTCGGATTCAAGAGGAGCTACTACTTCCGCTGCCCGCTGGAACGGGAGGTGGACGTCGTCTTCATCAACAACCGAACGTGTGACCGAGTACGGAGGTGCTGCCCGTTCGTGGCGCCGGAACCGATCGTGATCAAGATCTTCTACGCGCTTTTGCAAGCGGCAAGTGATCGTCTACCGCAGCAATAAGAGCCTACTCTTATAGGCTTTGGAATCTCTTCAAGGGTTAGTCTTGATCATCCCCTCGTTGCTACCGTCTTCTAGATTGCATCTTGGCTTGGATTGTGTGTTCGCGATAGGAAAATTTTTGTTTTCTATGCAACGTTATGCGTGAGCATGTGCCAAGTCGATATAAATGAATTATTCAGAGGAGGATACCACAATGCCATACTTACTTATGAATAAAACAATGCAAGCAAACATCCATGACATGCTACTCATATTAATAAATTGGAACTAAACATGAGAGATCATGAACTACTAGACTTTCTCAAATAACATATACCTCACATGAACCAACTAAGCATGCTCACATGGATGAGTATATGTACAAAAATGAAAGCAAATAGAGTTCATACCAGCCTCTCACCACAATCAGATTGTCGTAGATCGTCATTATTGCCTTTTCACTTGTGTAGCTTGGATAATATGAAATGAAAACCACGCTCCAGCCACCGAAGACCATTGAACTCATGATGAACTTTACAAACCAAAGAAGAACAGCAAATATTTTTGGTGTTTTCGAATTAGAAACAAGAACGAAAGAAAACAAGCAAACAAAGCAAAATCTTTTTGGGTTTTCTTATAGCAAACTAATGATAGCAAATAAAGCAAACTAAGAGCAAGGTACCAAATAAACAAATGGTGAAGAGAAACTACAGAAATATTTTTGGTCTTTTTGTGTTTTAGGAAAGAAACAAAGCGAAAACAAAAGAATGCAAACTAACAGAAACACAGAAAAGCAGGATGACAGAAATCTGCCAAATCCTGACAGCAGTACAGAAATCGAATTTAACAAAAATCTTCCATTGCTCAGACCAAAAAGTGTTCAACTAATGAAAGTTAGATAACAACCTGGGGAACATGCTCAAAAATTGGCAACTCAAAATAACGTTCTGGCTGTGCGTACGAATTTTTTTGGTAACAGCACAGAATCTGTTTTTGGACAGCACTTCCCCAAATATCATCTTCCTCTCATTAGAAAACCACTCTAGAGACTAAACAAGTATGTACAAGTATCCAGCAATCATAATATGCAAAGAATGAGTGATGCCGGTATACCTCCCCCCAAGCTTAGGCTTTTGGCCTAAGTGGAGTTCATTCCCAACGAGGGTCGGGGTTCCACGCCGGTGGATCATACATGGAGTGGTAATAAGGCCCCTGTGCAGAAGAATATCGTGGAGGCTCCACGTGACCATGATGTTGGTATGAGGAGCTTGCTGCATCGGATGAAGAGTCGGGATGCTCCTCGGTCTCCTCCACATTTTCCCTCGCACGATGGCTTTCTCTTTCTATGTATGCATTTAGCTCATTTTCTGTGATCGACCACCCGTTCCTGGCATCAAGGTTAAACAAAGCAGGTGCAGGCAATCGTACTAGTTTTTCAATTTTCTTAGTTATACTCCAACTTTTCTTATACAAAGTTATCCTATAATGCAGATTGTTCAAACTAGATGCATCTGAAATAAACTCATGTCTAATCATGGAAACCACATCAAGCTTCTCTATAGAAAGCGGAATATCTAAATGGTGAGGTTCTACACCATGCATAGCTAATAAGCGAGAGGCGATAAGACCTCCACAAATTCCTCCTTTCTCACGGTTAGTAGCAAGTCTACAAGCTATTAAAGCACCCAAATTATAAGTCCTATCCTGTTGCAAAGCAGCAGCTAAGAAAGCCAAGTCTGGGACAGATAATTTACCTCCAGTCCTTCTTGCAAGAACGCACTTTGTAATGAAATAGGCAAAGTAGCGGATGGCTGGATGTTGAATGCTACTAATCTTACCATCATCATTGGAGAGGCTCCTCCCATTACAAATCCTTGTATAAAGATCTGAGAGCTCCCGCGGTGTTCCCCTGATCTTCTCGCAGGATCCCCATTGCGGTACTCCAATTGCTGCACAAAAAACACTAAATGGCAAGTTGACAGCTTTATTGTAAATTTTATACTGGACCATGGGGTCAGATCGCGACCAATTGAACTTGAAGTCCTGCACAAAAGACATAGTTAATTTTGCATATTGTCTTGGCTCTCCTTCAACAAAACCACTCAGCCCTGCACGAGAGATTAGAGTTTGCACATCTTGTAAAATCCCCGCACTTCTCATAAAGTCCACGCATGGGTAGTAAGAGGGGTATACTCCCTCCTCACGATTGACTCTCGTAACTTGCTGGACTTCCAATTCTTCTTGGTTCAATTGGGGCACACCTTCTTCCATTTTCTGAAATTTTCAACAATCATTATAAAATTTGATTTCAAGGTGTGTAATTGAAGGGAACTACTATAGGAACTTGCTAGAGTACTACACATGCATCAAAACTAATTTCTACCACTTAGAACAAGCATGCAAGCTCACTAAACATGTTATCTACAGCAGCAAAATATTCAATATATACTCAACCAAATGAAATTCTAATTGGACAATCAAAGGAGTCACATACCAAGGAGTAAATGTGCCAAATTTCAGACAGAAATCTGGGCTGAGCAAGGAGATCGAAAAATCGCGAGTTCTTGAGCAGAAACACGAGTGAGAGAAACTTGGTACGAGTTTTTTCGGGAGAGAGAAGGTGCTGGGAGGAAGAGATGATGAAGTGGGGCAAGGGGTGGCCCACACCACATGGTGGCGCGGCCCCCTTGCTGGCCGCGCCGGCCTATGGTGTGGCACCCCCTGGTGCCCCACAGGTCATCCTCTGGTGCTCCCAGGTGCCTCGTCGAAAAATAGGACCAACGGTATAATTTTTGTAATTTTTAGAGAACTTTGAAAAATGCACATTTCTGGGTATTAAATTAATGATTACTGCGCAGGAAAATGATTTCTAAAATCTTAAATGACTAAAGCATATTGCAAAACAAAAGTGCTACAGCAAATAAAATAGGTGGAGGGAGAAAGAAAGAAAGAAATGTTGTTTAGCTCTTTTATGCAATAAAATATACTTGTTAACAAGGTTGATCAAGTCTTGCTACCAAATAAATTTTATATGACATAAGAAGAAATAAACCTCAAATCAATCATGTTACCTTATATTGAATTGATATGGATCCAATCACAAGAGTTTGATATTCTTCTTTAGGCTCATATATAGGACAATCAATGGATCCCACTTTGATAGTTTTCACATTAAAAATTGTATTGACTCCACATACTTTATCAATCCTCTTGGGAAAATAGACAGTGTGTTCCTTATTATCAACATTGAAAGTAACCATGCCTTTATTGCAATCAATAACAGCCCCTGCAGTATTAAGAAAGGGTCTTCCAAGAATAATGGACATATTATCATCTTCAGGCATTTCCAACACAACAAAATCAGTTAATATCAAGCAATGCTGAGTAACTTGAACAGGAACATTTTCACATAAACCAACAGGAATAGCAGTAGATTTATCAGCCATTTGCAAAGATATATCAGTTGGTATCAATTTATCTAAATCAAGTCTCTTATAAAGAGAAAAAGGCATCACACTCACACCTGCTCCCAAATCACATAGAGCAGTTCTAACATAATTATTCTTGATGGAACAAGGAATAGTCGGTATACCTGGGTCGCCCAACTTCTTTGGAATCTTACCATTGAAGGAGTAATTAGCAAGCATAGTTGAAATTTCCTCATTGGGGACTTTCCTTTTGTTAGTAACAATATCTTTCATATACTTTGAATAAGGAGGCAATTTAATAGCATCAGTCAAAGGGATTTGCAAAAATAAAGGTTTCATCCAATCACAAAATTTATTATAATGTTCCTCTTCCTTTGATTTTAGTTTCTTAGCAGGAAAAGGCATTTGCTTTTGAACCCAAGGTTCTCTTTCATTACCATGTTTCTTTGTAATAAAATCTTCTTTAGTATACTTTTTATTTTTAGCATGCTTTTCAGGTTCTTTTTCAATTTCTTCTTTATCAGGAGTATCATTCTTATCATTATCTTCCTCATGTTCATTACCACTTTCAGTTTCAGCATCAGAAATAGAAATACTATTAGGATCATTAACAGGTTCAGAGGATTCTACAACATTCTTATGTTTCTTTTTCTTTTTCTTAGATGGAGCACTAGTTTTAATTAGTTGAGAATCTTGTTCAACTCTTTTGGGATGCCCTTCAGGATATAGAGGATCCTGGGTAGAAACACCACCTCTAGTTGTTACTTCACAAGCATGTTTTTCTTTAGAATTATTTCCTAACAAGTCATTTTGCACTTTAGTAAGTTGATCAATTTGAGTTTGAACCATTTGAAAATGTTTAACAAGTATCTTAACATCATTGGAGGTTCTCTCCACAATACCATGCAATTCACTAATAGCTCGAGAATTTTCCATTAAATGATTCTCTACTCTCATATTAAAGTTTTCTTGCTTAACAATATAATTATCAAATTCATCTAAGCATTGAGCAGGAGATTTTGAATACGGAATATCTTCCCTAGTAAAGCGTTGAAGCGAGTGTACCTCAATCATGGATGAAGGGGGAATTGTCTCACATATATCTTCAATAGGAGGTAAATTCTTCACATCTTCAGGTTTAATACCTTTCTCCTTAAGAGACTTCTTGGCTTCCCTCATATCTTCATCATTTAATTTAATCATACCCCTCTTCTTCACTATCGGTGTCGGGGTTGGTTCAATTGTAGACCAATCATCATGATTCCGGCCTATTTTAGCCAATAATTCTTCAGCGTCTTCTGGAGTTCTTTTCCTGAAAACACAACCAGCACAACTATCCAGGTATGCCCTAGACTCAATAGTTAGTCCACTATAAAATATATCAAGTAAATCATGCTTTTCCAAATCATGGTCAGGCTGAGCTCTAATAAGAGAGCAAAATCTCGCCCAAGCCTCAGGCAATTTCTCTCCATCTTCCTGGTCAAAATTATAAATTCTCTGCAAAGCAGCATGTTGAGCACTAGCAGGAAAGTATTTGCGGAAGAAAACATCAAGCAATTCTTTTGGACTTTTAATAGAACCAGGAGGCAAATTATTATACCAAGTTTTAGCATCATCCTTTAATGAGAAAGGAAAAATTTTAGCGACAAAATAAGTACGCATCTTAATATCATCAGAAAACAAGCCACTAAGAGTAGATAACTCAGTCATGTGTTCAACAAGCACTTTCTTTTTCAGTACCACAAAAGGGTGTTTTCTCAACAATAGCTATATGAGATAGATCAAGAGAAAAATCATAATCTTTATCCCTAATGTTTATAGGAGATGTGGCAAACTTAGGATCAGGAGATAGTTTATATCTAACAGCATGTTCTGCAAGCAACTTTTTAATTTTTCTTGCATCAGTAGTAGCATTGCATTTTTCAATAAAATCATCATCAAGCTCTACATAATCTTCATCAAGATCATCACTAGAATAATCAACAGACTCAGGTGAATTAACAGGTGTAGCAACATTAGGAGTTTCAGTATTTTCAATTTGTCTAGACTTAGCAATTGTAGCATCTAGAAAAGATCCCAATGAACCACTATCATCAAGCACAGCAGAAACATTATCAATATTATGAGAATTTTCAGATTCAGCAGAAGTACCAGCACGCGAAGCATGTGGCGGTGAAACAAGTTTATCAATCACAGATGGTGAATCAAGAGCAGCAGAGGTACTCAGAGTTGTACCTTTTCTTGTAGTGGATGGTAATATGGCGATCTTAGTATCGCGAGGTTTACCCATAATGGAGAATTTGCAGCGAACAATATCAATCCAAGTGAACTTCCAAATAAAGCTATGCTCCCCGGCAACGGCGCCAGAAAATAGTCTTGATGACCCACAAGTATAGGGGATCGCAACAGTCTTCGAGGGAAGTATTACCCAATTTATTGATTCGACACAAGGGGAGACAAAGAATACTTGTAAGCCTTAACCGGAGTTGTCAATTCAGCTGCACCTGGAAACAGACTTGCTCGCAAGAGTTTATCAGTAGTAACAGTTTTATGGCAGTGGAAATAGTGAAATAACAGCAGCGGTGAAATAAAGACAGCAGTAGTGATTATAGTAAACAGCAGGATTAAAATACTGTAGGCACAGGGACGGATTTAACGGGCGTTGCATGGATGAGAGAAACTCATGTAACAATCAAAGCATGGGCATTTGCAGATAATAATAAAACGGTATCCAAGTACTAATCAATCAATAGGCATGTGTTCCATATTTAGTCGTACGTGCTCGCAATGAGAAACTTGCACAACATCTTCTGTCCTACCAGCCGGTGGCAGCCGGGCCTCTAGGGAAACTACTGGATATTAAGGTACTCCTTTTAATAGAGTACCGGAGCAAAGCATTAACACTCCGTGAACACATGTGATCCTCACATCACTACCATCCCCTCCGGTTGTCCCGATTTCTGTCACTTCGGGGCCATTGGTTCCGGACAGCGACATGTGTATACAACTTGCAGGTAAGATCATAAACAACGAATATCTTCATGAATAAATAACATGTTCAGATCTGAGATCATGGCACTCGGGCCCTAGTGACAAGCATTAAGCATAACAAGTTGCAACAATATCATAAAAGTGACATCTACGGATACTAGGCACTATGCCCTAACAATCTTATGACTATTACATGACCAATCTCATCCAATCCCTACCATCCCCTTCAGCCTACAGCGGGGGAATTACTCACACATGGATGGGGGAAACATTGCTGGTTGATGGAGAGGCGTTGGCGGTGATGGCGGTGAAGATCTCCTCCAATTCCCCGTCCCGGCGGAGTGCCAGAACGGAGACTTCTGGCTCCCGCGACGGAGTTTCGCGATGTGGCGGCGTTCTGGAGGGTTTCTGGCGATGTCGACTTCTCTCCGTGCGTTTTCAGGTCGAAACCAATAAGTAGTCCGAAGGGGGGCGTCGGAGGCCGGCCGAGGGGGCCACACCACATGGCCGCGCGGGCCCCCCCTGGGCCGCGCCGCCATATGGTGTGGGGCCCTCGGGCCTCCACCTCCTTCGCCCTTCTGGCTCCGTCAATATTTTGGTAAAATAGGGCCATCTGAAGAAATTCCGAGGATTTTCCCGAAAGTTGGATTTCTGCACAAAAACGAGACACCAGAGCAGTTCTGCTGAAAACAGCGTTAGTCCGTGTTAGTTGTATCCAAAATACACAAATTAGAGGCAAAACAATAGCAAAAGTGTTCGGGAAAGTAGATACGTTTTGGACGTATGATAGTTATATTGTTGAGTTTGCTCATGATGCTACTGAAAGTTATTATGAGAGAGGAAAATATGGTTGTAGAAATTTTCATGTTACTAAAACACCTCTCTATGTGCTGAAATTTTTGAAGCTACACTTGTTTTATCTTCCTATGCTTGTTACTTTGCTCTTCATGAACTTGTTTATTTACAAGATTCTTATGCATAGGAAGCATGTTAGACTTAAATGTGTTTTGAATTTGCCTCTTGATGCTCTCTTTTGCTTCAAATACTATTTCTTGTGAGTGCATCATTAAAACTGCTGAGCCCATCTTAATGGCTATAAAGATAAGCACTTCTTGGGAGATAACCCATGTGTTATTTTGCTACAGTACTTTGTTTTATATTTGTGTTTTGGAAGTTGTTTACTACTGTAGCAACCTCTCCTTATCTTAGTTTTGTGTTTTGTTGTGCCAAGTAAAGTTTCTATGTCAAAGTTGATGTTATATTTGGGATTGCTGCGCAGAAACAGCATTGCTGTCTGTCACGAATCTGGGCACAGTTCTCTGTAGAAAATTCGAAAAAATCTGCCAATTTACGAGCGTGATCCTCAGATATGTACGCAACTTTCATTAGTTTTGAGTTTTTCCATTTGAGCAAGTCTGGTGCCAGATTTAAATTCGTCTTTACGGACTGTTCTGTTTTTGACAGATTCTGCCTTTTATTTCGCATTGCCGCTTTTGTTAAGTTGAATGAGTTTCTTTGTTCCATTAACTTTCAGAAGTTTTGTGCAATGTCCAGAAGTGTTAAGAATGATTGTGTCACCTCTGAACATGTGAATTTTTGATTATGCACTAACCCTCTAATGAGTTTGCTTGAAGTTTGGTGTGAAGGAAGTTTTCAAGGGTCAAGAGAGGAGAATGATATACTATGATCAAGAGGAGTGAAAGCTCTAAGCTTGGGGATGCCCCCGTGGTTCACCCCTGCATATTTTAAGAAGACTCAAGCGTCTAAGCTTGGGGATGCCCAAGGCATCCCCTTCTTCATCGACAACATCATCAGGTTCCTCCCCTGAAACTATATTTTTATTCAATCACATCTTGTATTCTTTGCTTGGAGCGTCGGTTTGTTTTCATTTTTGTTTTTGTTTGAATAAGATGGATCCTAGCATTCACTTTGTGGGAGAGAGACACGCTCCGCTGTTGCATATGGACACATGTGTCCTTAGGCTTTACTCATAATGTTCAAGGCGAAGTTTCTTCTTCGTTAAATTGTTATATGGTTGGAATTGGAAAATGCTACATGTAGTAATTGCTATAATGTCTTGGGTAATGTGATACTTGGCAATTGTTGTGCTCATGTTTAAGCTCTTGCATCATATACTTTGCACCTATTAGTGAAGAAATACATAGAGCATGCTAAAATTTGGTTTGCATAATTGGTCTCTCTAAGGTCTAGATAATTTCTAGTATTGAGTTTGAACAACAAGGAAGACGGTGTAGAGTCTTATAATGTTTACAATATGTCTTTTATGTGAGTTTTGCTACACCGGTTCATCCTTGAGTTTGCTTCAAATAACCTTGCTAGCCTAAGCCTTGTATCGAGAGGGAATACTTCTCATGCATCCAAATCCTTGAGCCAACCACTATGCCATTTGTGTCCACCATACCTACCTACTACATGGTATTTCTCCGCCATTCCAAAGTAAATTGCTTGAGTGCTACCTTTAAACCATTCAAAATTTATTACCTCTTATTTGTGTCAATGTTTTATAGCTCATGAGGAAGTATGTGGTGTTTTATCTTTCGATCTTGTCATTTACTTTTGACAGACTTTCACAATGGACTAGTGGCTTCATCCGCTTATCCAATAATTTTGCAAAAAGAGCTGGCAATGAGGTTCCCAGCCTCAATTAATTAACTTGCATTAATAATTCTCTTCACATGTTTTGCTCTGATTCATCAGTAAGCAACTTAATTTTGCAAATAGACACTCCTCCATGGTATGTGAATGTTGGAAGGCACCCGAGGATTCGGTTAGCCATGGCTTGTGTAAGCAAAAGGTTGGGAGGAGTGTCATCCATAAATAAAGAAAAACTAAACTAAAGTACATGTGTAAACAAAAGAGAAGAGGGATGATCTACCTTGCTGGTAGAGATAACGTCCTTCATGGGAGCCGCTCTTGAAAGTCTGGTTGATGAGGTAGTTAGAGTACCCGCTACCATTCGTTGACAACAACAAACACCTCTCAAAACTTTACTTTTATGCTCTCTTTATGTTTTCAAAACCAAAGCTCTAGCACAAATATAGCAATCGATGCTTTCCTCTTTGAAGGACCATTCTTTTACTTTTATGTTGAGTCAGTTTACCTATCTCTCTCCACCTTAAGAAGCAAACACTTGTGTGAACTGTGCATTGATTCCTACATACTTGCATATTGCATTTGTTATATTACTTTATGTTGACAATATCCATGAGATATACATGTTATAAGTTGAAAGCAACCGCTGAAACTTAATCTTCCTTTGTGTTGCTTCAATACCTTTACTTTGATTTATTGCTTTATGAGTTAACTCTTATGCAAGACTTATTGATGCTTGTCTTGAAGTACTATTCATGAAAAGTCTTTGCTTTATGATTCAGTTGTTTACTCATGTCATTACCATTGTTTTGATCGCTGCATTCATTACATATGTTTACAATATGATCAAGGTTATGATGGCATGTCACTTAAGAAATTATCTTTGTTATCGTTTTACCTGCTCGGGACGAGCAGAACTAAGCTTGGGGATGCTGATACGTCTCCAACGTATCGATAATTTCTTATGTTCCATGCTACTTTATTGATGATACCTACATGTTTTATACACATTATATGTCATATTTATGCATTTTCTGGAACTAACCTATTAACAAGATGCCGAAGTGCCAGTTCCTGTTTTTTGCTGTTTTTGGTTTCAGAAATCCTAGTAACGAAATATTCTCGGAATTGGACGAAATCAACGCCCAGGTTCCTATTTTTCCACGAAGCTTCCAACACCCGAGAGCCGCGGGGGGCCTGGTGGGCCCAGATGACATGGTGGTGCGGCCCAGGCCCTGGCCGCGCCACCCTATGGTCTCGTCGCCTCGTTGACCCTCCTGCGCCGCCTCTTCGCCTATATAAAGCCCCTGCATCGAAAACCCTTACGGAGGAAGCCACGATACGAGAAAAGTTCCAGAGCCGCCGTCATCGCGAAGCCAAGATCTGGGGACAGGAGTCTCTGTTCCGGCACCCTGCCGGACGGGGAAGTGCCCCCGGAAGGCTTCTCCATCGACACCGCTGATCTCCACCGCCATCTTCATCACCGCTGCTCCCATGAGGAGGGAGTAGTTCTCCATCGAGGCTCGGGGCTGTACCGGTAGCTATGTGGTTCATCTCTCTCCTATGTAGTTCAATACAATAATCTCATGAGCTGCCTTACATGATTGAGATTCATATGATGATGCTTGTAATCTAGATGTCATTATGCTAGTCAAGTGGGTTTTACTTATGTGATCTCCGGAGACTCCTTGTCCCACGTGTGTAAAGGTGACAGTGTGTGCACCGTGTGGGTCTCTTAGGCTATATTTCACGAAGTACTTATTCACTGTTGAAGAGCGTAGTGAAGTGCTTATTTATATCTCTTTATGATTGCAATGTGCATCGTATCACAATTTATCTATGTGCTACTCTAGTGATGTGTTATTAAAGTAGTTTTATTCCTCCTGCATGTGTGCAAAGGTGACAGTGTGTGCACCGTGTTAGTACTTGGTTTATGCTATGATCATGATCTCTTGTAGATTGCGAAGTTAACTATTGCTATGATAATATTGATGTGATCTATTCCTCCTACATATGCATGAAGGTGACAGTGTGCATGCTATGCTAGTACTTGGTTTAGTCTTTTGATCTATCTTACACTTAAGGTTACCTAAACATGAGCATTATTGTGGAGCTTGTTAACTCCGGCATTGAGGGTTCGTGTAATCCTACGCAATGTGTTCATCATCCAACAAAAGTGTAGAGTATGCATTTATCTATTCTGTTATGTGATCAATGTTGAGAGTGTCCACTAGTGAAAGTCTAATCCCTAGGCCTTGTTCCTAAATACTGCTGAGTTACTACTGCTTGTTTACTGTTTTACTGTGTTACTACTGCTGCAATACTACCACCATCAACTACACGCCAGCAAGCTATTTTCTGGCACCGTTGCTACTGCTCATATATTCATACCACCTGTATTTCACTATCTCTTCGCCGAACTAGTGCACCTATTTGGTGTGTTGGGGACACAAGAGACTTCTTGCTTTGTGGTTGCAGGGTTGCATGAGAGGGATATCTTTGACCTCTTCCTCCCTGAGTTCGATAAACCTTGGGTGATCCACTTAAGGGAAAACTGCTGCTGTTCTACAAACCTCTGCACTTGGAGGCCCAACACTGTCTACAGAAGGAGGGGGAACGTAGACATCAGCGTCGTCTGGAGTTCTTTTCCTGAAAACACAACCAGCACAACTATCCAGGTATGCCCTAGACTCAATAGTTAGTCCACTATAAAATATATCAAGTAAATCATGCTTTTCCAAATCATGGTCAGGCTGAGCTCTAATAAGAGAACAAAATCTCGCCCAAGCCTCAGGCAATTTCTCTCCATCTTCCTGGTCAAAATTATAAATTCTCTGCAAAGCAGCATGTTGAGCACTAGCAGGAAAGTATTTTCGAAAGAAAACATCACGCAAGTCGGTTGGACTTTTAATAGAACCAGGAGGCAAATTATTATACCAAGTTTTAGCATCATCCTTTAATGAGAAAGGAAAAATTTTAGCGACAAAATAAGTACGCATCTTGACATCATCAGAAAACACGCCACTAAGAGTAGATAACTCAGTCAGGTGTTCAACAGCACTTTCTTTTTCAGTACCACAAAAGGGTGTTTTCTCAACAATAGCTATATGAGATAGATCAAGAGAAAAATCATAATCTTTATCCCTAATGTTTATAGGAGATGTGGCAAATTTAGGATCAGGAGATGGTTTATATCTAACAGCATGTTCTGCAAGCAACTTTTTAATTTTTCTTGCATCAGTAGTAGCCTTGCATTTTTCAATAAAATCATTATCAAGCTCTACATAATCTTCATCAAGATCATCACTAGAATAATCAACAGACTCAGGTGAATTAACAGGTGTAGCAGCATTAGGAGTTTCAGTATTTTCAATTTGTCTAGACTTAGCAATTGTAGCATCTAGAAAAGATCCCAATGAACCACTATCATCAAGCACAGCAGAAACATTATCAATATTATGAGAATTTTCAGATTCAGCAGAAGTACCAGCACGCGAAGCATGTGGCGGTGAAACAAGTTTATCAATCACAGATGGTGAATCAAGAGCAGCAGAGGTACTCAGAGTTGTACCTTTTCTTGTAGTGGATGGTAATATGGCGATCTTAGTATCGCGAGGTTTACCCATAATGGAGAATTTGCAGCGAACAATATCAATCCAAGTGAACTTCCAAATAAAGCTATGCTCCCCGGCAACGGCGCCAGAAAATAGTCTTGATGACCCACAAGTATAGGGGATCGCAACAGTCTTCGAGGGAAGTATTACCCAATTTATTGATTCGACACAAGGGGAGACAAAGAATACTTGTAAGCCTTAACAGCGGAGTTGTCAATTCAGCTGCACCTGGAAACAGACTTGCTCGCAAGAGTTTATCAGTAGTAACAGTTTTATGGCAGTGGAAATAGCGAAATAACAAGCGGTAAAATAAAGACAGTAGTGATTATAGTAAACAGCAGGATTAAAATACTGTAGGCACAGGGACGGATTTAACGGGCGTTGCATGGATGAGAGAAACTCATGTAACAATCAAAGCATGGGCATTTGCAGATAATAATAAAACGGTATCCAAGTACTAATCAATCAATAGGCATGTGTTCCATATTTAGTCGTACGTGCTCGCAATGAGAAACTTGCACAACATCTTCTGTCCTACCAGCCGGTGGCAGCCGGGCCTCTAGGGAAACTACTGGATATTAAGGTACTCCTTTTAATAGAGTACCGGAGCAAAGCATTAACACTCCGTGAACACATGTGATCCTCACATCACTACCATCCCCTCCGGTTGTCCCGATTTCTGTCACTTCGGGGCCATTGGTTCCGGACAGCGACATGTGTATACAACTTGCAGGTAAGATCATAAACAACGAATATCTTCATGAATCAATAACATGTTCAGATCTGAGATCATGGCACTCGGGCCCTAGTGACAAGCATTAAGCATAACAAGTTGCAACAATATCATAAAAGTGACATCTACGGATACTAGGCACTATGCCCTAACAATCTTATGACTATTACATGACCAATCTCATCCAATCCCTACCATCCCCTTCAGCCTACAGCGGGGGAATTACTCACACATGGATGGGGGAAACATTGCTGGTTGATGGAGAGGCGTTGGCGGTGATGGCGGTGAAGATCTCCTCCAATTCCCCGTCCCGGCGGAGTGCCAGAACGGAGACTTCTGGCTCCCGCGACGGAGTTTCGCGATGTGGCGGCGTTCTGGAGGGTTTCTGGCGATGTCGACTTCTCTCCGTGCGTTTTTAGGTCGAACCCGATAAGTAGTCCAAAGGGGGGCGTCGGAGGCCAGCCGAGGGGGCCACACCATAGGGCCGCGCGGGCCCCCCCTGGGCCGCGCCGCCATATGGTGTGGGGCCCTCGGGCCTCCACCTCCTTTGCCCTTCTGGCTCCGTCAATATTTTGGTAAAATAGGGCCATCTGAAGAAATTCCGAGGATTTTCCCGAAAGTTGGATTTCTGCACAAAAACGAGACACCAGAGCAATTCTGCTGAAAACAGCGTTAGTCCGTGTTAGTTGTATCCAAAATACACAAATTAGAGGCAAAACAATAGCAAAAGTGTTCGGGAAAGTAGATACGTTTTGGACGTATCGGGGCGACTCCGGCGCGGGTGGGGCTCGGGAGGGTGAGAGAGGTGAGGCGTGGCGGGGCAGCGACGGCGGCGGCGGAGGTGAGGCGGCGGCGGCGGCGCTCGGAGGTGAGGCGTGGCGGCGGCGGCGTTGGAGGATGCAGAGAGGTGGGTAGCGCGTGTGGAGGCGTGGTCGGGACGATGTAGGTTAATGATTGGCCCTTTGCCGTGCACACGCTTTGCCGTGCGCGCGAAGACCTTTGGCGGCAGAGGCTTTGCCGTGCGGAGCTCTTTGCCGTGCGCCGAGCCCATTGCCGTGCGGCAACGGCTCTTTGCCGTGCGCCTTTAGCTTTGCCGTGCGCTAGTGCACGGCAACGTTTTATTTTGCCATTTCAATTTTCATATGTGAAAATTTAGTTTTATTTCAAATTACATTAAACCTGTTTTTCCAACATGCATGAGTACTTTTTAATAATGTTCTTACCATGTTTTCTTATAACTATAGGGGTGCAAAACTCGATCGCCTAAATCCTAACAATAATTGTCGGTGCACACACAATACCGCTGTTTTGAGGTGACGAGGGGGAGAACAACCGCCGGAGGCTACCATGTGCCAAAGGGTCCCAATCTTGGTTCTCCATGTGTATATGTCCTAAACAAACCTAAAAGAATGAAAAGTTACATTGGTGCACCCTCGCGCGGAGAAATCTAGGGGGGACCCGCTGGGGGAGGAGGGGGAGAACGACCGCCGGAGCACCGGAACCCCACCAAATCTTGCATGTGGGCCTATGATATGTGTCAAAGTGTGGTGCAAGGTCTAATGGTGCAAAAGTATCTCCCCTAAACCCTAAACCCTAAACTGGGGAGGCTTCGAGCACTAAAACCCCTCTAAAACCCTAAACCACGACACCGGAGCTGCAGAACCATGCATCATAAACCCTAACCCTAACCCTAAACCCTAAACCTATACCTAACCATAAATACTTACATTGAACCTAAACCCTAGCCCTACCCCCTAGACCCTAGCCCTAACCCTACACCAAACCCTAACCAGTAGATCAGGCACACCCTCGATCGTGTGATAATGGCTCGAGCTGCGGGTATGTATGTGCCAAAGGGTCCCAATCTTGGTTCTCCATGTGTATATGTCCTAAAAAACCTAAAAGAATGAAAAGTTACATTGGTGCACCCTCGCGCGGAGAAATCTAGGGGGTAGACCCGCCGGGGCACACGTTCCGCTCTTTTGGGGGAAGGAGGGGGAGAACGACCGCCGGAGCACCGGAACCCCACCAAATTTTGCATGTGGACCTATGATATGTGTCAAAGTGTGGTGCAAGGTCTAATGGTGCAAAAGTAGCTCCCCTAAACCCTAGACCCTAGCCCTAACCCTACACCTAACCCTAACCAGTAGATCAGGCACACCCTCGATCATGTGATAATGGCTCGAGCTGCGGGTATGTATGTGCCAAAGGGTCCCAATCTTGGTTCTCCATGTGTATATGTCCTAAAAAAACCTAAAAGAATGAAAAGTTACATTGGTGCACCCTCGCGCGGAGAAATCTAGGGGGTAGACCCGCCGGGGCACACGTTCCGCTGTTTTGGGGGAGGAGGGGGAGAACGACCGCCGGAGCACCGGAACCCCACCAAATCTTGCATGTGGGCCTATGATATGTGTCAAAGTGTGGTGCAAGGTCTAATGGTGCAAAAGTATCTCCCCTAAACCCTAAACCCTAAACTGGGGAGGCTTCGAGCACTAAAACCCTCTAAACCCTAAACCACGACACGGAGCTGCAGAACCATGCATCATAAACCCTAACCCTAACCCTAAACCCTAAACCTATACCTAACCATAAATACTTACATTGAACCTAAACCCTAGCCCTACCCCCTAGACCCTAGCCCTAACCCTACACCAAACCCTAACCAGTAGATCAGGCACACCCTCGATCGTGTGATAATGGCTCGAGCTGCGGGTGTATGTGCCAAAGGGTCCCAATCTTGGTTCTCCATGTGTATATGTCCTAAACAAACCTAAAAGAATGAAAAGTTACATTGGTGCACCCTCGCGCGGAGAAATCTAGGGGGGTAGACCCGCCGGGGCACACGTTCCGCTCTTTTGGGGGAAGGAGGGGGAGAACGACCGCCGGAGCACCGGAACCCCACCAAATTTTGCATGTGGACCTATGATATGTGTCAAAGTGTGGTGCAAGGTCTAATGGTGCAAAAGTAGCTCCCCTAAACCCTAGACCCTAGCCCTAACCCTACACCTAACCCTAACCAGTAGATCAGGCACACCCTCGATCATGTGATAATGGCTCGAGCTGCGGGTATGTATGTGCCAAAGGGTCCCAATCTTGGTTCTCCATGTGTATATGTCCTAAACAAACCTAAAAGAATGAAAAGTTACATTGGTGCACCCTCGCGCGGAGAAATCTAGGGGGGTAGACCCGCCGGGGCACACGTTCCGCTGTTTTGGGGGAGGAGGGGGAGAACGACCGCCGGAGCACCGGAACCCCACCAAATCTTGCATGTGGGCCTATGATATGTGTCAAAGTGTGGTGCAAGGTCTAATGGTGCAAAAGTATCTCCCCTAAACCCTAAACCCTAAACTGGGGAGGCTTCGAGCACTAAAACCCCTCTAAACCCTAAACCACGACGCCGGAGCTGCAGAACCATGCATCATAAACCCTAACCCTAACCCTAAACCCTAAACCTATACCTAACCATAAATACTTACATTGAACCTAAACCCTAGCCCTACCCCCTAGACCCTAGCCCTAACCCTACACCAAACCCTAACCAGTAGATCAGGCACACCCTCGATCGTGTGATAATGGCTCGAGCTGCGGGTATGTATGTGCCAAAGGGTCCCAATCTTGGTTCTCCATGTGTATATGTCCTAAACAAACCTAAAAGAATGAAAATTTACATTGGTGCACCCTCGCGCGGAGAAATCTAGGGGGTAGACCCGCCGGGGCACACGTTCCGCTCTTTTGGGGGAAGGAGGGGGAGAACGACCGCCGGAGCACCGGAACCCCACCAAATTTTGCATGTGGACCTATGATATGTGTCAAAGTGTGGTGCAAGGTCTAATGGTGCAAAAGTAGCTCCCCTAAACCCTAGACCCTAGCCCTAACCCTACACCTAACCCTAACCAGTAGATCAGGCACACCCTCGATCATGTGATAATGGCTCGAGCTGCGGGTATGTATGTGCCAAAGGGTCCCAATCTTGGTTCTCCATGTGTATATGTCCTAAACAAACCTAAAAGAATGAAAAGATACATTGGTGCACCCTCGCGCGGAGAAATCTAGGGGGTAGACCCGCCGGGGCACACGTTCCGCTGTTTTGGGGGGAGGAGGGGAGAACGACCGCCGGAGCACCGGAACCCCACCAAATCTTGCATGTGGTCCTATGATATGTGTCAAAGTGTGGTGCAAGGTCTAATGGTGCAAAAGTATCTCCCCTAAACCCTAAACCCTAAACTGGGGAGGCTTCGAGCACTAAAACCCCTCTAAAACCCTAAACCACGACGCCGGAGCTGCAGAACCATGCATCATAAACCCTAACCCTAACCCTAAACCCTAAACCTATACCTAACCATAAATACTTACATTGAACCTAAACCCTAGCCCTACCCCCTAGACCCTAGCCCTAACCCTACACCAAACCCTAACCAGTAGATCAGGCACACCCTCGATCGTGTGATAATGGCTCGAGCTGCGGGTATGTATGTGCCAAAGGGTCCCAATCTTGGTTCTCCATGTGTATATGTCCTAAACAAACCTAAAAGAATGAAAACTTACATTGGTGCACCCTCGCGCGGAGAAATCTAGGGGGTAGACCCGCCGGGGCACACGTTCCGCTCTTTTGGGGGAAGGAGGGGGAGAACGACCGCCGGAGCACCGGAACCCCACCAAATTTTGCATGTGGACCTATGATATGTGTCAAAGTGTGGTGCAAGGTCTAATGGTGCAAAAGTAGCTCCCCTAAACCCTAGACCCTAGCCCTAACCCTACACCTAACCCTAACCAGTAGATCAGGCACACCCTCGATCATGTGATAATGGCTCGAGCTGCGGGTATGTATGTGCCAAAGGGTCCCAATCTTGGTTCTCCATGTGTATATGTCCTAAACAAACCTAAAAGAATGAAAATATACATTGATGCACTCGCGCGGAGAAATCTAGGGGGTAGACCCGCCGGGGCACACGTTCTGTTTTGGGGGAGGAGGGGAGAACGACCGCCGGAGCACCGGAACCCCACCAAATCTTGCATGTGGGCCTATGATATGTGTCAAAGTGTGGTACAAGGTCTAATGGTGCAAAAGTATATCCCCTAAACCCTAAACCCTAAACTGGGGAGGCTTCGAGCACTAAAACCCCTCTAAAACCCTAAACCACGACGCCGGAGCTGCAGAACCATGCATCATAAACCCTAACCCTAACCCTAAACCCTAAACCTATACCTAACCATAAATACTTACATTGAACCTAAACCCTAGCCCTACCCCTAGACCCTAGCCCTAACCCTACACCAAACCCTAACCAGTAGATCAGGCACACCCTCGATCGTGTGATAATGGCTCGAGCTGCGGGTATGTATGTGCCAAAGGGTCCCAATCTTGGTTCTCCATGTGTATATGTCCTAAACAAACCTAAAAGAATGAAAAGTTACATTGGTGCACCCTCGCGCGGAGAAATCTAGGGGGGAGACCCGCCGGGGCACACGTTCCGCCTTTTGGGGGAAGGAGGGGAGAACGACCGCCGGAGCACCGGAACCCCACCAAATTTTGCATGTGGACCTATGATATGTGTCAAAGTGTGGTGCAAGGTCTAATGGTGAAAAAGTAGCTCCCCTAAACCCTAGACCCTAGCCCTAACCCTACACCTAACCCTAACCAGTAGATCAGGCACACCCTCGATCATGTGATAATGGCTCGAGCTGCGGGTATGTATGTGCCAAAGGGTCCCAATCTTGGTTCTCCATGTGTATATGTCCTAAAAAAACCTAAAAGAATGAAAAGATACATTGGTGCACCCTCGCGCGGAGAAATCTAGGGGGTAGACCCGCCGGGGCACACGTTCCGCTGTTTTGGGGGAGGAGGGGGAGAACGACCGCCGGAGCACCGGAACCCCACCAAATCTTGCATGTGGGCCTATGATATGTGTCAAAGTGTGGTGCAAGGTCTAATGGTGCAAAAGTATCTCCCCTAAACCCTAAACCCTAAACTGGGGAGGCTTCGAGCACTAAAACCCCTCTAAAACCCTAAACCACGACACCGGAGCTGCAGAACCATGCATCATAAACCCTAACCCTAACCCTAAACCCTAAACCTATACCTAACCATAAATACTTACATTGAACCTAAACCCTAGCCCTACCCCCTAGACCCTAGCCCTAACCCTACACCAAACCCTAACCAGTAGATCAGGCACACCCTCGATCGTGTGATAATGGCTCGAGCTGCGGGTATGTATGTGCCAAAGGGTCCCAATCTTGGTTCTCCATGTGTATATGTCCTAAACAAACCTAAAAGAATGAAAAGTTACATTGGTGCACCCTCGCGCGGAGAAATCTAGGGGGTAGACCCGCCGGGGCACACGTTCCGCTTTTGGGGGAAGGAGGGGGAGAACGACCGCCGGAGCACCGGAACCCCACCAAATTTTGCATGTGGACCTATGATATGTGTCAAAGTGTGGTGCAAGGTCTAATGGTGCAAAAGTAGCTCCCCTAAACCCTAGACCCTAGCCCTAACCCTACACCTAACCCTAACCAGTAGATCAGGCACACCCTCGATCATGTGATAATGGCTCGAGCTGCGGGTATGTATGTGCCAAAGGGTCCCAATCTTGGTTCTCCATGTGTATATGTCCTAAACAAACCTAAAAGAATGAAAAGATACATTGGTGCACCCTCGCGCGGAGAAATCTAGGGGGTAGACGCCGGGGCACACGTTCCGCTGTTTTGGGGGAGGAGGGGGAGAACGACCGCCGGAGCACCGGAACCCCACCAAATCTTGCATGTGGGCCTATGATATGTGTCAAAGTGTGGTGCAAGGTCTAATGGTGCAAAAGTATCTCCCCTAAACCCTAAACCCTAAACTGGGGAGGCTTCGAGCACTAAAACCCCTCTAAACCCTAAACCACGACGCCGGAGCTGCAGAACCATGCATCATAAACCCTAACCCTAACCCTAAACCCTAAACCTATACCTAACCATAAATACTTACATTGAACCTAAACCCTAGCCCTACCCCCTAGACCCTAGCCCTAACCCTACACCAAACCCTAACCAGTAGATCAGGCACACCCTCGATCGTGTGATAATGGCTCTAGCTGCGGGTATGTATGTGCCAAAGGGTCCCAATCTTGGTTCTCCATGTGTATATGTCCTAAACAAACCTAAAAGAATGAAAAGATACATTGGTGCACCCTCGCGCGGAGAAATCTAGGGGGTAGACCCGCCGGGGCACACGTTCCGCTGTTTTGGGGGGAGGAGGGGGAGAATGACCGCCGGAGCACCGGAACCCCACCAAATCTTGCATGTGGGCCTATGATATGTGTCAAAGTGTGGTGCAAGGTCTAATGGTGCAAAAGTATCTCCCCTAAACCCTAAACCCTAAACTGGGGAGGCTTCGAGCACTAAAACCCCTCTAAAACCCTAAACCACGACGCCGGAGCTGCAGAACCATGCATCATAAACCCTAACCCTAACCCTAAACCCTAAACCTATACCTAACCATAAATACTTACATTGAACCTAAACCCTAGCCCTACCCCCTAGACCCTAGCCCTAACCCTACACCAAACCCTAACCAGTAGATCAGGCACACCCTCGATCGTGTGATAATGGCTCTAGCTGCGGGTATGTATGTGCCAAAGGGTCCCAATCTTGGTTCTCCATGTGTATATGTCCTAAACAAACCTAAAAGAATGAAAAGTTACATTGGTGCACCCTCGCGCGGAGAAATCTATGGGGGTAGACCCGCCGGGGCACACGTTCCGCTCTTTTGGGGGAAAGGGGGAGAACGACCGCCGGAGCACCGGAACCCCACCAAATTTTGCATGTGGACCTATGATATGTGTCAAAGTGTGGTGCAAGGTCTAATGGTGCAAAAGTAGCTCCCCTAAACCCTAGACCCTAGCCCTAACCCTACACCTAACCCTAACCAGTAGATCAGGCACACCCTCGATCATGTGATAATGGCTCGAGCTGCGGGTATGTATGTGCCAAAGGGTCCCAATCTTGGTTCTCCATGTGTATATGTCCTAAACAAACCTAAAAGAATGAAAAGATACATTGGTGCACCGCGCGGAGAAATCTAGGGGGTAGACCCGCCGGGGCACACGTTCCGCTGTTTTGGGGGGAGGGGGAGAACGACCGCCGGAGCACCGGAACCCCACCAAATCTTGCATGTGGGCCTATGATATGTGTCAAAGTGTGGTGCAAGGTCTAATGGTGCAAAAGTATCTCCCCTAAACCCTAAACCCTAAACTGGGGAGGCTTCGAGCACTAAAACCCCTCTAAAACCCTAAACCACGACGCCGGAGCTGCAGAACCATGCATCATAAACCCTAACCCTAACCCTAAACCCTAAACCTATACCTAACCATAAATACTTACATTGAACCTAAACCCTAGCCCTACCCCCTAGACCCTAGCCCTAACCCTACACCAAACCCTAACCAGTAGATCAGGCACACCCTCGATCGTGTGATAATGGCTCGAGCTGCGGGTATGTATGTGCCAAAGGGTCCCAATCTTGGTTCTCCATGTGTATATGTCCTAAACAAACCTAAAAGAATGAAAAGTTACATTGGTGCACCCTCGCGCGGAGAAATCTAGGGGGTAGACCCGCCGGGGCACACGTTCCGCTCTTTTGGGGGAAGGAGGGGAGAACGACCGCCGGAGCACCGGAACCCCACCAAATTTTGCATGTGGACCTATGATATGTGTCAAAGTGTGGTGCAAGGTCTAATGGTGCAAAATTAGCTCCCCTAAACCCTAGACCCTAGCCCTAACCCTACACCTAACCCTAACCAGTAGATCAGGCACACCCTCGATCATGTGATAATGGCTCGAGCTGCGGGTATGTATGTGCCAAAGGGTCCCAATCTTGGTTCTCCATGTGTATATGTCCTAAACAAACCTAAAAGAATGAAAAGATACATTGGTGCACCCTCGCGCGGAGAAATCTAGGGGGTAGACCCGCCGGGGCACACGTTCCGCTGTTTTGGGGGAGGAGGGGGAGAACGACCGCCGGAGCACCGGAACCCCACCAAATCTTGCATGTGGGCCTATGATATGTGTCAAAGTGTGGTGCAAGGTCTAATGGTGCAAAAGTATCTCCCCTAAACCCTAAACCCTAAACTGGGGAGGCTTCGAGCACTAAAACCCCTCTAAAACCCTAAACCACGACGCCGGAGCTGCAGAACCATGCATCATAAACCCTAACCCTAAACCCTAAACCTATACCTAACCATAAATACTTACATTGAACCTAAACCCTAGCCCTACCCCCTAGACCCTAGCCCTAACCCTACACCAAACCCTAACCAGTAGATCAGGCACACCCTCGATCGTGTGATAATGGCTCTAGCTGCGGGTGTATGTGCCAAAGGGTCCCAATCTTGGTTCTCCATGTGTATATGTCCTAAACAAACCTAAAAGAATGAAAAGTTACATTGGTGCACCCTCGCGCGGAGAAATCTAGGGGGGTAGACCCGCCGGGGCACACGTTCCGCTCTTTTGGGGGAAGGAGGGGAGAACGACCGCCGGAGCACCGGAACCCCACCAAATTTTGCATGTGGACCTATGATATGTGTCAAAGTGTGGTGCAAGGTCTAATGGTGCAAAAGTAGCTCCCCTAAACCCTAGACCCTAGCCCTAACCCTACACCTAACCCTAACCAGTAGATCAGGCACACCCTCGATCATGTGATAATGGCTCGAGCTGCGGGTATGTATGTGCCAAAGGGTCCCAATCTTGGTTCTCCATGTGTATATGTCCTAAACAAACCTAAAAGAATGAAAAGATACATTGGTGCACCCTCGCGCGGAGAAATCTAGGGGGTAGACCCGCCGGGGCACACGTTCCGCTGTTTTGGGGGAGGAGGGGGAGAACGACCGCCGGAGCACCGGAACCCCACCAAATCTTGCATGTGGGCCTATGATATGTGTCAAAGTGTGGTGCAAGGTCTAATGGTGCAAAAGTATCTCCCCTAAACCCTAAACCCTAAACTGGGGAGGCTTCGAGCACTAAAACCCCTCTAAAACCCTAAACGCCGGAGCTGCAGAACCATGCATCATAAACCCTAACCCTAACCCTAAACCCTAAACCTATACCTAACCATAAATACTTACATTGAACCTAAACCCTAGCCCTACCCCCTAGACCCTAGCCCTAACCCTACACCAAACCCTAACCAGTAGATCGGCACACCCTCGATCGTGTGATAATGGCTCGAGCTGCGGGTATGTATGTGCCAAAGGGTCCCAATCTTGGTTCTCCATGTGTATATGTCCTAAACAAACCTAAAAGAATGAAAAGTTACATTGGTGCACCCTCGCGCGGAGAAATCTAGGGGGTAGACCCGCCGGGCACACGTTCCGCTTTTTGGGGAAGGAGGGGAGAACGACCGCCGGAGCACCGGAACCCCACCAAATTTTGCATGTGGACCTATGATATGTGTCAAAGTGTGGTGCAAGGTCTAATGGTGCAAAATTAGCTCCCCTAAACCCTAGACCCTAGCCCTAACCCTACACCTAACCCTAACCAGTAGATCAGGCACACCCTCGATCATGTGATAATGGCTCGAGCTGCGGGTATGTATGTGCCAAAGGGTCCCAATCTTGGTTCTCCATGTGTATATGTCCTAAACAAACCTAAAAGAGTGAAAAGATACATTGGTGCACCCCGCGCGGAGAAATCTAGGGGGTAGACCCGCCGGGGCACACGTTCCGCTGTTTTGGGGGAGGAGGGGGAGAACGACCGCCGGAGCACCGGAACCCCACCAAATCTTGCATGTGGGCCTATATATGCTATGTGTCACAGTGTGGTGCAATGTGTGATTCACCAAATGGTGCATGGCATGGATCCCCGGTCTGACATTCCTCAACTTCGGGCGATAACACTTAACAGATTCTGGACGGTGAAGTGTCCCGCCGCGGGTATATCGGGGGCTAGACTGTGCCAAAGGGTGCCACACATGGTTTTCCATATGTCCATGGACTAAACAAACCTAAACCTATGAAAAGGTATATTGGTAGAACCTCGCGCGGAGAAATCTAGGGGGTAGACCATCCGGGGCTCACAGACGGCCGTTTTTAGGGGGAATGACCCCCGGAGCACCGGAATGCCACCTAAACTTGCAACTGGACCTAAAACCTAACCCTAACAAACCTAAAAGAATGAAAAGTACATTGTGCACCCTCGCGCGGAGAAATCTACGGGGGTAGACCCGCCGTCCCGCTATTTTTGCGGGAAGGAGGGGGACGACCGCCGGAGCACCGGAACCCTGATATATGTGGGGGGATGAACATGGAGAGTAAGTTTGTATTGCACATTGTCTTAAGTAACACTAATAAATAGTCATCAAAAAGTAAAACTAATTAAAAAATAAATATGAATGTTAGATGAAATAAAATTGAAAGAAAAAAAATAAAATGAATGGTGGCGCACGGCAAAGTAAGATTCGGACGGCAAAGGAGACTTTGCCGTGCATACTGGTTGGCCGCACGGCAAAGGGAGTGGCACGGCAACGTCCAGACCCTTTGCCGTGCTGCATTTCGTTGCCGTGCGGCCTGCAGGGTCTTTGCCGTGATGGTTTTCTTTGCCGTGCGTTCTGCTCAGACTTTGCCGTGCGCATATTCTTTGCCGTGCGCCGTTGCTAACTATGCCGTGCTGTTTTTCATTGCCGTGCGCTGCTCTAAATCTTTTCCGTGCGTTTTGTGTTTGCCGTGCGTGATGTTTTCTGCGCACGGCAAAGATTGCCGTGCAGAGGCTCACGGCAATGATTGCCTTCACGGCAACGACAATTTTTCCCGTAGTGAGAATCGGAGACGCTTTTGCGACGCTCATCCAAATCCTGGGATCGAGTGGGAATTAGATGTAACGGCTGGGGAATCAATCCTAGCGCCCACCTATAGCGTCGGCGTTCTAGATGCATGCCCTAATGAGGCCAGTCCGGTCATGTAGAAAACAGAATCGTTCTCATGTGTGTCATTTCTTTGAATTCCTTGCTGAGAACTAGCTTAGTGCTCAATCAGGTTTCATATCGTCTGATTTGCTTTCTGTACTGCGATTCGTGCACTATAAATTACTCTCAGTTTTAATGAAAATAAGACTTATTTTCTTATTGAAAAGTCAAGCTAATTAAAGCTAACTAATTTTTTTCAAAAACTATGAACAAATATGATAGTCTATAGATATCATTTGAACACATGCTTCATGAGGCATCTAATGATATTATATTGGTTTTGTATTTTGCATGTTAATGGTTTTTGTAGAAGTTTAGTTAAACTTTCCATAGTTTGATTTTTTAAAACGATATAAGTCTTTGCTGTAGAGGTAGTACGCATGCTACATTGCAAGTGAGATTTTGTAGTTGTGAATACGTTGTAAGTGAAAATTCGTCCTATAACATTAGATTTGCTTTGTGATTTATGCTAGTCATGCTAAGTTGCAACCGTGATTTAATGACATCACCTAACTAAGAACTAAATTAATATTTATAGCCAAATTAATTAAACAATCTAAATTTATTTAGCTTTATCTAGACACGTTTTAGTATTCAAGTATAAATCCACCTAATGCACCTGATGGCGGTAATTATCTCGTATGTGTGGTTTATTCTGAACAAAGTAGGCGACCAATATATAGCGAGCAGACCAGGGGTGGTGTGCAAGTGCAATGTACCACATGCCAGATTTCATTACTTGCCACTCATATAGCGATTTGTTTTTGCACCAGCGAACACGTTCGAACTTGGAAGTGGCTCTCGCCTTCCACGTACGAAATGCAATGGTTCACCTAATGTATGATTGCCCTCACTGTCCTGCGCCCCCCTAATTCAGATCGAAAAGAGGACATAACTTGGGAAATCTACTTTAGCTCATAGATGTAGATGCACCCACTATTCAAATCAAAATGTTTAAAAATTCTGAAAAAATATCAGGGCGTACACACGGACATTCTATGTTCGGACACGAAGTTTGACAAAAAATATTATATTTTGTGGCCAGTGTAAAAAACAATTTCCGGTATTCCAAAATAGCTTTTAACGTGACATTTTTTTTTTGTCTTTTTACATAGTGCATACAAAATGTTTTTTGCTGCCAAAATTTTGTGATCTAACATAGAACGTGATGATGCACACTCAGGATTTTATTTCGAAACTTTTAAGAATTTTTAAATAAATTTAAAATACATTTTTTTATAATAGGTGCATCTAGACCTATGAGCCAAAACACCATATCCACATAACCTTTGATACTTCACTACTCTGTAAGCTTAATGCTACTATATGTCGCACTTCCCCATGAACAGATCTACTTCTAGGTGAATTTTTAAAATATTATTATTTTTCTTTATTATCATAAAAATATAGGTTTTTAAATATTTTAAAAATATTATATCGTTGAGCTAACCTAACTAGACTTGTATTTTTCGGGCTAAACGCGCCTCGTTTAGATTCATTGGGGCTCTGATGTGATAGAGCACACTCATTGCCACCTTTTAGATTACTCTACCCCAATAAATCATCTTTCGGGTTTCTCTACCCCGACCAGACCCTTTCGGGCTTTTCAAACCGACGGTGGAATATCATGAAAAAAAATCAAAAACATGTATATTTGTGAAATTAAAAAATAATAATAATATTAAAACAAAGTTCGGTACTTTTAGAGGGGCGATCCAGAATACGTTTGATTTAAAATGTAGCAGAACCAAAATAGAACCTGATATGAAATTACTCCTAGCCTCCTGCAAATCAAAAATGTCCTTTGGTATGCTGAACGTTTAAGAACGCCAAAGAAGAGGTGACACTGACAAAGAGCGTCCTTAGAACTCTGGTTTGACGCATGTGCATGAGATACCAAGATAGTAAGATCATAGCCTTTCAGGGAAGATTGCAAACCCGTATTTCTGGGCTTGCCATACATGATCCTGCACTCCAACCAGCAAAGAAATCGTTGTCACTGTATATCTAGTTATCTTTTTTTGAGAGAGATCTTAAAAACTTTGCAATAAAACGGTTGTGTTCATCCAGAGGCTAAGACTAGGCTCCCCATTAAAAAACATTTTTAAGAGATTTTTTTTATATGCGTGGACAAATATCACATCTATCAAACAGGATGGGCATATTCACCGCTTTAAGCGGGAGCCAGTGGAGCTCCGCTTAACAGAATCTAAGATGGGCCTGGCCCATCTATTCTATCGTTTCTTTTCTCATTCTGTTTCGTTAGGGGGCTTGCTGCTAAACGGGCTTGTAGGCCGGTCATCTCGCCTAGATTTGGATGGGTCGTCGGCCGGACCCTAATCTTAGCTGTAGTTGAACTAACCCATGCGTAGCAGCCGCTAGCTACAGAATGGTTCAAATGTACGATCGAACCGGTAGTCTTTTTTTTAATTAATTCAAAACGAGGTTCTAAGACTTGAGCAATTTTGAAAAAAAAACATCATGTACGTACGGATGTATCCAAGACGCATGCAAAAAATGCTAATACGAAACACCTATGCAAAAACGCGTTACTTCAGCGCTAATAGCTCCCACTACAACATATCTCGAGAGTCCACACAAAATTTAGTAATTTTGCTCGCTATGGGGCGATCTATGAAATAGCTTGCTACTCCGCGCTAAAACATTGTAGCGTAAGAGCGCTATTTTGTTCCAGCCAATTGGCCCAAAGAACAAAGTTTTCCCTCTTAGGAAGAAGAAGTTGCTTCATATTTATCGTGATGGAGTTCAATTGCTGGCTCCTCTTCTGAATTGGTAAATGACATCGATAATGCAGATGATTCTGAATAAGTATATTATGATATATTGTTGTCCAGTGGGATATCGATGTTAGACTTCTAGACAGTGGGAGAAAGGCATTTTTGAACTATTACTACCTATATAAAAGATGAACACCTTTGCACAACCAACAACAATTTGGCTACTGTAGCCATCTACACCTCTGATTTTCCTTTTTTTTCCATTCAGTTTGTTACTTAGCGGTTCGTGAGATTTCCTGTGTCCTCCTGGTTGCCGAGCTGCTTCCCGATTTTTCATCTACATGTGGGCTCCACCGTCCACCTCTCCTCCTTCCTTTACTCACTATCCATTGCTCTTCCCAGAACTCCCAGGCACAGGTAGCGGGTCGCTATCCACTCCCCCTCCTCCCGCATCGACTCATATCCTTCATTTTTACTGAAATCCTTTATTTTTGGGCTATATATGGTATATTTTTCAAGACACTATACCATTTGGAGGAGGCACCATACTTTAAACATTGGAAAAACACATATTTTGGGCTACGCAATTCTTTTGACAACTTTGGCGTTTTGGAAATGTGTATCACTTTTCTTTGATTGAAACCTTTTAGATTTCTCGTGTAGTCTATAGTATGAGGTATATTATTGAAATCTAAGCGCTTATATGGCACGCCCATATGAAGTTTTGTTTCAGACTTTGGGATCTTTTAAATGCTGTTTTTGGATTTTTGTAAATAACATGTTCCCTCGAGCAACAACTCCAGCTCACGACCCATAATTTCAATACTGTACGGTAAACTAAACTTTAAAGAACACATAATTTTAATTTATTTGCATTTTTTCACATTTTATTTTTATACACGTGTTATATTTACAAAATCAGTTCCATGCTAGCTTGTAATTAGCCTTGCACGATTTGTCATGTGTGGCTACCAAGTTCTTTTGAGTGGCATTGCCACAACACTGCATGTGACACTTTCCCTGAGCTGTCACTTGAAGCAAATATGCATTTTGGGTCACTGTCATGCGTATATCCATGTAAATCACTGTTTGGCATTGCCATTTGTATTCACGGCCGGAGGGGAAAGCCGATCGGTCGCACACAACCGAAACCAATTCAGAAAGCAACGCCTTCTCCACTGCACTCACCATCAGTCCATCACGCATTCACGCATCATGGCGCATTCATCGAACCAAATTAAAGCCAACGCTAACAGCTGCGCGACCCGTCTTGCTCACGAAACCATGGCCGCGGGTGTCGAACCCAACCAAATTCTAAGACTTGAGGCGTAAGCGAAACGTCAAACGTGGACATGGCCATCTCGTCTTCGTGCGGGCCGTGCGGCTGATGTTCAGTTAGCAATCGACTTAATTCAGTTGCTGGTGTAACCATCTTGGTCCCTGGTTAAGTCTGCATTGATCATCTCCATCCGCCAATTAATCCTAGGAGCACCAAGAACCACGTACAGTACTCCGCCTGCCAAGCAACAACATGAAGGCGAAAGGAACAGGCGCGCGGCAAATTATTACGGAGAAACCGATCGCGAAACCAATCGGCCTTCGTCCCTGGATGCTACTTAGCGCAGAGCGCTCCCTTTTTCTCTGCCGCTCGCACAGCTTCTCTTCCCCTCTTTCGTTTCCCTCTCTAGTGCTGAGGAGCTCCATAACCAGGCTCCTCCGCCGCCTAACTGAACTCAAAAAATGGAACTTGACGGCGCCGCCAAGCACGAGGAAGACGGCGTACCGCAAGGGGCAAGCGCATGCCGCGCAGATGGTTCTGGTGTCGACAGTCTGCGGTAAGTAATTTCGAGATTTATGAGGTCATATTGGACCAAATCAGAGTATCTTTTCTGAAAGTTCTTTCTGAGTATTTTTTATGTCATTCAGCGCATATTTTTCAACAGAATAAAGTCACATCGTTCACGAACGTGGTCCAAATATAAGAAAAAATAGAATGAAAAAGCATGTCTGGCCAGTTCATATGCTGCACTTCCTATTACAAAGCTCGACGCAAAAATATTGAATCACTTCTTTCCGGTTTCTAGAAGGGTCTCTCCTATAAGCTACCCTCCCTCGGTTTTTCGAAAAAAAAAACCTCTCCTAATTTTTTTTAAACTTCTAAATTAGTATTGGGAAGACTAATTAAGAGATAAGTTTAGAAGATGTGGTATGAGAAAAGCTGAGAGAGGGTAGGGAGAAGCCATCCTAGAAGTTGAAAAGAAGTCCCCTTAATCTTCCCCACAAATCCAAGGCGCAAGAGCTCACATCATACAGGGTGCTCCTTCTACTATCTTCACATTTCTTAATAACCTTATAGATTGTAGTCCCATTGAGCACATGGTGCGCTCAACGGGTAGTGAACAAGCCACTGTTAGTTTTTATGAATTGTTTAGTACTTTGTACGTCTACCAAATTGAGTGACGTAATTATTCTGAAAGAATAAAAATGGGTAAGCAAGAAATTTTATATTTTTATTTACATTATATGAACCTTTGACTCTAAAATACATCACCAGTGTGATGCAACACCACAATTTTTCTCTTTCCAACGTATAAGAAATTATCAGAATTCCGGTTTGCTTCCACCCATGAAAGCATGCTTTGATAAGCCCCTCGTCCGACATACCATCAACGGTATTTATTAATTTATAATAACTTTACTCATCAACAAACCATCATTTCGCCTTTGGACCCGAAGGTTACGGGCTTACCATTGGTAGGCACACCCAATAACTTTGCAATTTTTCAATCAAGGAACCATCTCCAATATATGCACCCTCTTTTGAATCCGAAGATTATTTTGAAGTTGTTTGTTGCAACGGTTCTAGTTCCATTGAATAGTTTGAATGTATGTAGAACATGTGCCGTTGTTTAAGGAGTAAAATGCACTCACAGTCGTAGACGGTCCAATTTAGTTCTCCAACCAAGAAATTGTTCTCTTGGCTCACTAACATTACTCACATGATCCAAAAAAAATTCTCACCCGCATTCTAGTAGCATGGTATGTGTCCAATGTGACCACAAAACCGTGTACAGAAGGCGTGGTTGTTTTAACCCAAAAACTCTCCTCTTTCCCAATGCCTAAACACCATCACCCTATCAAAAAACCCCTCCATCTACCACATGTCCGACACACACCTCCCGAGCTCCTGTAGCTGGCACATCATTACGAGAGAGAAGAACCACAGTAGGACTATGCCACCTCCTTGTCTCGACCCAGTCATTGTGTGCTTTGTGGAAGTAAGAGACTAGGTCAAGGGAGAATAGCGAGGGTTAGTAAATGGGGACATCGAAGTCCACTGGCGGAGCTTAGTGCAAGCCAGGGGGGCACCGCCCCCCTCCCACCAAGTTTTGCACAAAACTCTGGAGGATTTTTTTGGAACAACTTAGAAGGAAAACAAATGGCCTTTTGCCCACCCATTGTTTTATGTCAAGCTCCACCACTGTTGAGGTCTAAGGCTGAGCCCCCTTACCCACCATACCTTCCCTGAAAGAGCCAAAAGCCACCTATGGTACCATGCAGTAGCGTCACTTCTGACCATGCAGAGGAATCACACTCTACTGTGAGAAACATCACAAAGACAAGTATGACATGATGATGGAGGTAGATGAACTTGCTCCTCCATTTTATACATTCGTCTGCATGAGCTGGGCCTCGAGCCAACCTAGGCCCTTGTTAGAAATATGATGTACATGTAATCATAGAGACGGTTATAGAATCCATGATTTATGAAATATCATATATCATTTGTATTGTTTGGCTAAAAAAATGAGTTGTTTATTGAACTATGTGGACGAAGGATTAATTTGAAGTCGTCCCAGGTCGAAATTCATGCGAGGACACGTATGAATATAGACTAGGACATGTACTAAGTGACGAGTTAATTTCACAAGTCTAGTGCATTGGAGATGTCGAACCAATAATGCAAACACATGTTAGAAAACATGATGACAAACTTGATACATAGCATAAATGCTTTCAGTTATCTCTTACAGTATGTGTGCAATCTCCTAAGTACTTCAGTACTACATGAGATGTGCAATGACCTAATTAGAGGTTACCAAATGCTACTCTAGAACTATTGCTATAAAGGTTGCTTTCTTGTTTGTCGTGAAGCATGCTACGAGACATGATCGATCTAGATGAAATTTGTGATTCTCAATACGCATAAGAATAGGTTTACAACTGTACCTTGTGTAGGCTCATCTCGGACAGGTTTTGCCGAAGCCAAGGTCCAATCTCGAGCCACCATATGCTCACGTCGATTTTGATAAAATTAACCTAAATCTGGAAAGATCTCACAAAATAACCTGGTTCTGAAAAGATTTCACAAAATAACCTTTTGCTTGGCTCCGCACCTGATGGAGCCAAACTCAATAGCACGGCTACGTTCTAGGTGGAGCCAAACTCAATAGCACGGCTCCGTTCCGAATGGAGCCAAGGTCAGAAGCACAACGCCATCCCTAGTGGAGCCAAACTCAGTAGCACGGCTCCGTCCCAGGCGGAGCCAAGCTTAGTAGCACGGCTCCATCCCAGGTGGAGCCAAGGTCCTTAGCAGTTTTCAAAAAATAATTGGGAGTATATGGTTCACCCAACTAACAAGGACAAAGGTTATCGAGCCCAACGGAGAGTTTGCATCATCTCTGACCGCCACCAAAAGACACTCAATACAATTATTTTTTATTTTATGTTTATTTTCATTTAGGTGGTTATGTGTGCAAAATTAGAAGATGTACCATAGCAAGTCTCTATTCTTCTCAATTTGTTATTAATTTTTCCTTGACATTACTCTTTTGAACCGCTGTGACACGTCAACATAGAGTGCGATCTCGGTGTGGTCCGTACCTCCGGCGTCGTTGCCATACATGTCTGATGAACCCAACAAGTATAGGGGGTGTATCATATTACTTCCGATAAATAAGAGTGTCGAACCCAACAAACAGGTTTTCAGCGGTTTTTGATATTGCAAATAAATAAAGTACGAGTAAATAAAAGACAGTAATAATAATTACAACGAGTGGTCCAATCCTTTCTAGAGCAAAGGACAAGCTGATTGTTTTACTTATGATGTCTACACGTTCCTAAGGACACATGGGAATTTCCTCAAGTGCTTTCGCTTCACGCGGCTGAATAATCTTTATCGGTTTGGTAGGTGTTGTGTGGGCGAACCTATGCTAATGCACTACAGTCTTAAACTTTGAGATCCTACACTCCCTCATGCACTGGTTTCCTAACGGGGGTTTAGGTTTTTGTCATTCCAGCAACCGCACAATTAGTATCCAAATACACGATCCAGACCCATAAAGGTGAATATCATGTAGTCGACGTTCACATAACACCACTAGAAGAATATCACCACAACTTAAATATCAAACCATTAAATATTACTCAACATAATTCCACTACTAAAATCTTGACTTCTCCCATGTCCTCAAGAACTAAACGAACTACTCACAAGCATCATATGAATCATAATCAGAGGTAATATAATGATGAATAACAATCTGGACATAAACCTTAATCCAATGGTTTCACTCAATAGCATCAACTATGCGGTGATCCAGCATACCACTGCATGGTGTAGTACGCAAGTCGTGGACATAACACAACTGAAAGGACATGGAAAATATAAGTAAAGAATAGTTTCTTAATTATTTCTGTTCGTTGGTTTATAGTTGAATAAATGTTCATGTGTTGTTGTAAGGAATACCATGTTGAGATCTTTTATAAGATCTAGTATTTGATCCTCACTTAAGGTGTTGTTATAGTAAAGCTAATCCCATTTGATCTAGCCCATAGATCAAATCATCTCTACCCAAAACAAGGTTTTATCAAAGATCACGGTGAAGTTTATAGCACTTGACTTGATGATCTACTTCAATTCTATCAAGTCAAGTGACACTTCAGTTACTGTGACAAGTTTTATTCGAAAGCGCGAAAATTCTCTGGATTTTCTATGCATGAATGCAATGCACACATCTCTATTCTCTCATTTTGTAACCTCTAAACTTGGGATATCACAAACTACAAGGAGTAATTAACACCGGGAAAGTTTCCCCTATGAACTAGATAAGATCAAACCCAATATGTTACATCGAGACGGAGTGGAGATGGTGGAGATGATGGTGCTGGTGATGGAGATGATGATGATGATCCCGATGAAGTCCAGCTCGATGACGGTGACGATGGCGACGATTTCCCCCCTTTGGGAAGGAATTTCTCCGGTAGATTTCTACCTGCCAAAGAGTTTTTCTCTCTCTGTTATTTTCCACCCCGTCGCGGTGGCGGAATATTTCTGTGATTCTCCCCTGAGTCTTAGGGTTCTCAGGAGATGAAATACGCAAAGGGGCGTTGTCGAGGTGGGCCAGGGCCACCACACCATGCCTAGGCGCGGCCAAGGGTGGCCCGCTCCTAGGGGTGGTGTGGGCCCCTCCTGGCCCACCCTAGGCTTCCCTTTTGGCTTCCTCCGGCATCTGGAAAAATAGGAACTTTTGGGTATTTTCCGGGAATTACTGATCTTCAGAAATATGGTATCTTGACGGTCCTTTTTCCAGCAGAATTCCGACTCCAACCCTTAATTCTCCAATAATCATCAAACATGAAAAAATAGATGAAATAACATAAGTATCATCTCCAAACGTGAAATATATCAGTGAATAACAATAAATTTTGATATAAAATAGTGATGCAATTTGGATGTATCAACCATTTAAATGGAAATAAGCACAAAATAGAAAATAATTTTCTTGAGTATCCCTTGGTGGTGGTCTGAAATGGTGCAAACCTCGCTATTGGGCTCAATAAACTTGGTCCTCACTAGGTGCATGAACCACTCTCAAATGTTGTTAGAAAACGGCTAAGGACCTTGGCTCCACCTAGGACGGAGCCGTGCTACTAAGCTTGGCTCCACCTGGGACGGAGCCGTGCTACTGAGCTTGGCTCCGCCTGGGACGCTATGAGCTCCACCCTGAACGGAGCCGTGCTATTGAGTTTGGCTCCACCTGCAACTTCTCAGCTTGGCTCCACCTGGGACGGAGCCGTGCTACTGAGCATGGCTCCGTCTTGTGCGGAGCCGAGCAAAAGGTTATTTTGTAAAATCTTTTCGAAACCAGGTTATTTTGTAAGATCTTTCCAGATTTAGGTTAATTTTGTCAAAATCGACAATGCTCACAGCTCACCAGCAGCCCGCCCTACGCTCACGTGGGACCCCGGCCTTGGCAGGGGAGATAGTCAGATAGATCGTCGTCGTGGGGTTGGTGGCGGCCGAATCGCGAGGGCTGAAAACGGTCAGCGTGCCAAAGCCAGCCAGCGTCTGGTGGAGCTACCGCTCGTCCCGTCCCGTCCGGCGGCGACCTGACCGCCGCGGCGCCGCGAACAAACCACACAACCACGCGGTTACGTACCTTTCCGTTCCCATCTTCCGGCTTTTCCTAACGATTATCCCCCTTTCTCTATACACATTCTGTACTTTGCTTGCTTTCCAGACAACACCTCTCGACTTTGGACTGAGAAATTAGAAATAGACTAGCACACATGTTCTCCACAAACCTGCCCCGCAAAGATAAAGACACGACCAGTGGCGCAAGCGTGTTCTCGGATTTCTTTGCTGCTCCATCGCACACGAGCAAGAGCATCTCCAACGGTCAGACCCATTTAAGACACAAAATGTAACCATTTTGATTTTTCTGGATCAGTCCGCGAACAGAAGTGAGATTGTATCCATCCAAATCCATTTGGGTCGAACTAAACGCATCAATCATGCGTATTTAATTTTTCAATAATATTTCATATGTTAAACATAATTTACATAGGGCAAAAAAAATTAATAAAAAATTAAAACCATAGCTAGGGTTTGCGCTGGTTCCACCTAGGCACCTACTCCACGAACATGACTAGTTCGACGTAGGGGGCGCAGGAGCACAACGGCTGGCGCAGTCCTAGCGTATGTGCCATCACAAATTCCTGTAGCTGCAAGGTGAGGCCCTCCCACATGGTAAGGTCCTCTAGCACGGATGCGGCGATAGCCATCCGGAGGGGCTCCTCGTCATCCAGCTCGGGCGGCTAGACGGGGAGCGCATCCTCCTCCTTCACGGCCGCGACCATCTCCCATAGGTACACGAAGAGGTTGGCATAGTCCGGCCAGCGAGTCGTCGCGCGGCTCCTTGCACGAGATGTCGTCGTCGCCCACCACCAGCTCCTCCTCCCGCGCGTGCTCCTCGTCCACGGCAGCCTCATCATGTACCCATTTGTCGTATTAAAAATGCAGTCACTCGTATTAAACTTTCAATGATGGGAGGCCGTGTGGACCGGCAAATGCGGCCACTCGTATTAAAATGGATGGGCAAATGCTCTCCTCCTTTAGTGTTGGCGCAAGACACCAAGAGGTTGTGGCATTAATGTCGGTGCAGGGCGTTGTGTCGCTGCCAGGTAGGCCCGGGGTGAACGCGGCATGTCCTCCTAGGTGTCCGGACATAAGCATTCCTAACCTAAATTATGCCAGAAATGGATCGGTCCACCCCCATTAATTCCGTTTATGTCGGGTCGCTAGGTCATATGCTATTGTATGTATATGGATCAGAACGGACCATCTATAGGTCGTGGGGCTGAACATGCCCTAGTATCTCGAGATAGTTTGGTGAAGCTAGGCAAAATCCATTCATTTGACGAATTGGAGGTTAAGTGAGAAACTATGAAACCGTCCAAATATGCCGTATGCGGTTGGTCTTATGGGGTAGACCAGTGGCAGCCAGCCAGGCTGTTGAAAGATCTTGGATTGACCTGGCGAGCGTTGATACACTTCCATTTCATTTCGAATATCGTTGACGGATCAGGGTAACGGCCCGGTCAGTGTAAACTGTCGAGCTTTGACCTTGCTTGCTGTCGGCCATGCCCAAGGAACCAAGCATGTGTCATGCGTGTAGCTGAGCTGGCCGTGCGTCAACTACCGCTAGAGGATAGTACTACTTTCGTAGCCGCCGGTCCTTTTCTGTGACGGGAGAGGGGTCCATCGAATCGAAACCAGAAGGAAAACGACGGGGCTGTTAGTGGCTGCTCGCTGTCTCCTGAGCATGCTTAGAGCACGATGCATAATTAGAGCATCTTACCAAATGGAGGAGACTTAAGCATCTTCACCGACAGCATCAATTGTGATCCTAATAGCTATTTAGGGACTGGCGTTGTTCTTGAGCCCGCACTAGCACGTTCCAAAAATAGCCGGCGTGTTTTCGAGGCTAATAAAACCGTAGGCAACCCGTGCCGGTCCCAACCCACAGGGTGCCGAACGGGTGCGTCGGCACCCCGTGCCACGTCGGATTTTAGGGGCAGGACCGGCATGTCTTGGATGCTCTAGACCACCGACGCAGTCCCCTCCTCCGCCGCACTCGCCTCCACACCACAATGCAACGCCAGCTCGCCACCACCTACTGTGCTAGGGTGGTATTTTAATTTAGTTTCGTTTAGATTTCATTCGTACTTTTATCAATAAACCTAAATATGAATGAAATTTTGACATTTATTTACAAATGCTAGTTCAAATTTTTTTGGGGTTTTTTTTATCGGAGGTCACCGGTGTGTGCAACCTCTCTCTAATTTGGTGAGTACGTGGCGCTGTCGGTGCACATGTTGGCGCTTATGTGGGATGCGTCGGTGGAGATGCTCTAAGAGCTTTAACTTTGCCAGCCATTGGAAACCCTCACGGGTCGCTCCCGTGTGAGCGACTCTGGTGGATCCCTTACCTCAATCCCATGTGGTTGCCGTCGTTTAGCAACTTTTTATTTTTCTTTCTTTTTTCTTTATTTCTTTCTTTCTTATCCTTACATTTTCAGCATCATCATTCCGCTAAACCAACGTTAGATTTGGTGAATCAAACCTCCTCGCCGGAAATCAAAGATTGATGTCAGAATCTAGCCTGCTTGTCGTGGAATCAAGCTCGGGAGGCGGCGGCGTCAGCGGGAGCGGTTGGTGCTGAAGTTTCACCCCACCGACCGTTTTCCTAGTTCCTGGATAATTTGGCTTGAAAACTAAATATAAGAGTACTCGGGGATATATTTTGGGGGAGCTGGATATTTTTTCCGGTTTTCCTCTTGATGAGTATTCCTTCTCTCTAAACTTTTTGGACTTCTCTCTTTTTGTTTTCCTTCAAAGAACACATCTGGTCTCAGGACTAAGAAAATAGAAATAAACTGACACATGTTCTCCACATACCTACCTACCTCTGGCAAAAGAAAAGTAGACACAATGCGTGGTGCAAGCATGTTCTCGTAGTTTTCTGCTTCCATCGCCGGAGCCGTAAACATCTCTGCTAGAAAAAAAACCATGTAGAGAGAGTTTGGTGAAGTTACGCGAGTCCATTAATTCCTTTTGACAAATTGGAGGCGAGAAACCGTCGTGATGTGCCATACGGGTTACCATGGTCCTAGGGGGTTCTCCATGGGCGGCCGGGCCGTTGAAAGATTGTGAATTGACCAGGCGAAGAAGGGGAAGAAGATCGCTGAGAGCATCTCCAGTCGCGTCCCCCAAAGCGTCCCTCAAAGGGATTTGGGGCGCGCCGGACCAAAAATGCGTTCTAGCCGCGTCCCCCAAAGCCCTTTGTCCGCGCTCTATACGGTGTCCGCCTCGAGCCCGTCCCCGTCCCACGGGACGCACCGGGGACGCCGGACACAACGAAAGCGAGGCGGGGAGTGTCGGGGCCGACCCATCAGCGGCACAATTAATTTAAACCTAACTGTCGCCTACCTCACGACGGAAGTTATTGGCGCGCAGCGACGGTGCAGTTCCCGCAGAGGACGCAGCGACGCGTCCCGTCGCGCCTAGCTCTGCGTGCCGGCGTTAATGAGCGCCACCGCTCATCCGCCTCCGGCCTATAAAAGGGGCGCTTCTCATCGTCCCTCACACACAAACCCTAGCGCCTCTCTCCCAAACCCTAGCCGCCACCATCTCTCAACAAGACTCGACGCTATGTCTGGTAGAGGCGGAGGCCGACCTCGCGGCCGCGGCCGTGGTCGTGGTCGTGGCCACGGCATAGCTGAACGCTCGCCGTCGCCTCCCACGCCGTCGTCTTCATCGTCGGAGATGGATGTGGAGCCGGACGTCCTGTTCGAGTTCGTCCACGTCCTCAAGGGCGACCCGCGCGGCATCCAGAGGCTGCCGGACTCCTTCGCCGAGTACGTCGGTGGCGTACGCCCGCGCAAGATGCATCTGCGGGAGCATTCGTGCGGCTACTGCCGGTGGATCATCGACGCGATCTACGACGCGCGCGGCAAGATGTACCTCAACATCGGCTGGGAGAAGTTCGCGCGCCACCACAGCCTCGAAGCCGGCTTCATCCTCGTGTTCTCCTACTTCGGCAACAGGGACATGAGCGTCAAGGTCTTCGACGAGAGGCGCTGCCGCCGGGACTACCACGGCGACAGGGACTCCCACGACGACGGCACCGACGAGGAGGACGACGAGTGTTGTTTCTTCGCAGCGAATACGTGCACGGAGGTTTCTGGCTGTTCGCCTCATCGGTAGAACCAACAAGGGCACCATCCTCCCGCTGGATTTTCCAGTTTAGGTGACTGGGTGTGCCCTCGAGTGTTGTTTCTTAGCAGCGAACACAGAAACCTTCGATTCACGGCCTAGTTAGGTTTAGTTTTTTTGCAATATTTTATATTTGTGTCCACCATGATTCAAACTATGTATTAGTTTGTGGAAAACCATGTTCCAAACTATGTCTTCGTGTAAACCATATTCCCAATTATGTATTAGTTTGTGGAAATTGAAATAAAAATGCCAAGAAAAATTATTTTAAATGTTTGGGGGCGGCGTTTGGGGGACGCGGCTGGGGAGCGATGTCCCCCAAACGCGGCATGAACAAAACACGTCCCCCAAACGCTCAATCCGGCGCGGTTTGGGTGACGCTTTGGGGGACGCGGCTGGAGATGCTCTGACGGATCCGAGTAACGGCCCAGTCAGTGTAAACTGTCGTGCTTGAACTTTATCTATCCGTGTCGTGCGTGTAGCTGAGTTGTTGGTGTGTCAAATACTGCTTAGAGGATAGTACGTCCGTCTTAAGAAGACTATTCAAGGTTTATCGGGAGTGGTGTTTTGGCACATATGAGCATATGCTCTCTTTATTTTGAAATACATGTTATACATATTTTGAAATTTTTAAAAAAATTAAAACGAAAAATTTGCGTGTACATCTTCACCTCCTACGTGCTCATACAGTTGTTTCATGAAAAATCGAATTATCGTATGACGTGTGTAAAATAGATAAATTTTGATGCTAAAAATAAGGTTTTTCAGAAGATAAATTTTCTATTTATTTACATAGACCACAAAAAAAGTTGGTTCCTCGCGAAACTTTCTAAACCCACATATATTGTGGAGATGTAAATGTAGAATTTTTTGTCAAATTTTTTTAACATTTAAAAATATAAGTTTTCGATAGAGAGAGCATACGCACCTGGAAGTCGAATTGAATTTTCGAGATTTATAAAACTATAGATGTATCTAGATATTAAATAACATCCAGATTTTGACAAATCTTAGATAATATTTATGGTATAGAGGAAATACTACGAAGCTGTTCATCCGTTTCAAGTTAATTGATACGACTTTATCTAGATATAGTATGTGTAGAGACACATTTTAGTACACAACGTATCTAAATAAATTTGTATCAATTAATTTAAAAGGGACGTAGTACAACCAGGTGCGCCAGTCCTTTTCTGTAATGGGGGAAAGCGACGGGGCTGCTAACTGTGATCAAACTTGCGCATGATGCATTAGGCTTTGTTTAGATATACTCCGTATTTCATAATACAGCAGACAGCATGAGTGTTTTTTTATTGCGATTTTAAATTTTAAAGTTGTGCGTGAAGAACCACTCAGTCACGCCTTACGTTAGTGGCGGTTTGCTTTCTCCTGACGACGCTTACCGCCACATGGTAGCACCACGCGGCCACGATCGGCACATGCACATCACTCTCCTTGCTCTCGTCCTCTTCCGCCCATCGTGTACCCTCATTGGCTCCAGCGACTCGGCAGCTACTAACAAGTTGAACACTTCCCGTACAAGTGGTCAATTCCGTCAAAATTTTGACTTTTAAATTTTTTGACCTTTATTTTTTTTTACTTTTAAGGTTTTGGTTGAAAAATAGTTTATAATACATCCCTTAAAAGTGGTTAAAACTCTTAAATTTGTTAAAGGCCGTCGAGAATCCACGCCCGGCAACCTTCGCAGTTTTGGATGCCATTTTACCAGTGCCCTTTAAATTGACTAGCGCTTCGCGAGAGGGAAGTTTGAGACCGCACCGATGCTGTAGAGTTGTGGGATTTGTAGAAATTTTGCCAAAATCCACCACCGTGACAGGAAAAAAGACGAGGAGAGGTGGGATTGATAATGAAACTCACCTAGGAAACGTAGCTGGGTCAGAGGAGGTACAGAAGGACCGACAACGACGAAATCAACGACGGTGAAATAGCATGTTAGCGAGGAAGAAGACCAAAATTTGTCCTGCGGAGGAGGAGTTAGGGTGAGCCACGAAGGAGGCGGCGGTGCGGGAAGCGGACGAGGCAGGCGATCGCGGGGGCAACTCTAATATAAAAAAAAAGGAACATGGCTGGTGGGCTCTTAGCATGGCAGATCGATTTGCATTTGCGGTTCCATTTACGGGTTCTGTTCAGCCGCCGAAGCCCGCACGACATTGTAAAATTGTTTTCAGTGTGCTTTATCTATCTTTTAAGAGAGCCAAACTTTAAGGGGATATGTTAGGGGATTCTCCGGTTAAGTTCGTGCTCAGTCAAGTTCTACACCATTTGATTTGCATCATGATTCGTGCATATGATTTGCAACTGAGCTTTTTGAGTTTCATATGTGGTTACAACTGTGATTTTTTCGGTTGCAAGTAAAGATGCAAATAATAAAATACTCAGGACCGTTAGATTTGCTTCGTGATTCATGCTAGTCATCAGTTGGGTTGCAACTAAAGTGAGAAATAGTCACACCCATATATTAGAGTTGCTATTCTAAAGAGAAAAAAAGCAATACACTCGTTGGACAGTCGGTGGGTCCGCCACCTGGTCGGCGTCGAGCACCGGGTGCGCTCCACTCTAGGGGTGGAATAGTTGCTACTCTGGTCCTGAAGTAGAATAGCTACCATAGAAAAACAAAGAGAACACTACTGCTGCTGTATATTAAAACTGAAAATTGTCGAGAAACAGAGAGGAGCAGCTGTTATTTGCCGACACAAAACTTTGCTGTTGTTTGTGCTTATATTTGTTGATACTGAATTTCTCGTACTTATATTGTTGATACTGAAAATTCTTGGCTATGTCATGGAATCATGGATGTATTTATCCATAATTGTGAAATGTGACAATTTTATCTAAGGTCATTGTGATATTTTCTTTATTACATGGAGCATTCAAGCCGGCTTGCGAGCTTCATCGAGCGGGCTTGTCGAGCGGGAGGTTTAGGCTTGGCTTGTTTAAAATTCGAGCCGAGTCGAGCTCGAACTAAGCCTCAAGCCTTGAGCTTTGTGTCTACCTGTACTCCACTCCTCCATGCCCCATGGTATCCCTGTCCTTCCATCTCATCTCAGACTGGAAAAGGACGTCGGTCGCGGCATTTGAATCAGAACAAAACCATCCGCGAAGGTGATGACCGGAAATACTATTCCCATCCCGGTGCCCCGCGACGACCATCTTCTTCTCCAATCCGCAGCCTCTCTCGAGTCTCGGCTGCTGCTACTATCCTTCTTAATTCCCACGTTCGCTTTCATACTCCACTTCCAAAGAAAGTTTGTCTAATTCCGCCCTTGTCGCGCGGGAACGAAGGAAGCCTCCTCCCTCTCGCCGGTCACCATCCCCCGACCTTTCCTCCCTCTCACACGACGCGCCCCTTCCATCTCTGCCAGGCGGGCCAGCCCCCGCGGCCGTAGGCGCCGGGGTCGCCCCTATAAATAGGCACCTTGCTCCCTCCCGTCTTCCCCACCACAGCACCGCTCCATCGATCCAGGAGATTAAAAGGGAAGGAAATCACTCTGCTCGATTCAGTTCCTGCGTTACGTGATCCTTCTTCTTCTTCCATCCGTTTCTTGAGATCGATCGGAGCTAGCAGCCTGAGCGAGAATGGTGGGCGGCGGCGTCTCGGACGTGTACGGCGAGGACAGGGCCACCGAGGAGCAGCTCATCACGCCATGGTCATTCTCCGTCGCCAGGTAACAACTGCTTCTCCAAAACATTCTTCTATGGCCGATCCAAGTTCCATGGCGAATCTCCCCCTGTCGAAACGAGTTCACATAGCACCAAATTGACAGAGTTCGTTTCCATGGAGAAGCTTTCTAGTATAGTACTCTATATGTGAGCCGTACTGCATATACTAGTGCGAGATCATGCGATCTTGATGCCCTTCTCATGACCTATACGCTTTAATCGGTAGTAACGTGCCCATTATCAATTAGTGCGCATGTATTTTAGGTGCGCTAGAAAGTTTACTTTTCTCCATCTAGCGTAAGAGTCAGTGCGTTTTTTACCACTGCCGTTGAAAGTTCTCCTTCAGTTTGCTCTGTTTCTTGACGTTATCAGTCGCCGTCGACACTGATACGTCGGGGCAGAGGATGTGCGTCTCGCTTACTGCAACCTTGATTGACACACCCAACAAACGAACAATTTCAGCAACAAATGTGACGACTCTGCGGACATAACATCGTTGACACATTTCCAAATCGAGCAGTGCTTTCATCCTCTGGAAACAGAGTATACTCTGCTCATGCATTTCTTGTTCCAACACACCACTGACGAGCATTCCCCTTGCGCGCAACAGCGGCCACTCGCTGCTGAGGGACCCCCGGCACAACAAGGGGCTGGCCTTCTCGGAGAAGGAGCGCGACGCGCACTACCTCCGGGGGCTCCTCCCGCCGGCGATCTTCTCCCAGGACCACCAGGAGAAGAAGATCATGCACAACCTCCGCCAGTACACCGTGCCCCTGCAGCGCTACATCGCCATGATGGACCTCCAGGAGCGGAACGAGAGGCTCTTCTACAAGCTCCTTATCGACAACGTCGAGGAGCTGCTCCCCGTCGTCTACACGCCCGTCGTCGGTGAGGCGTGCCAGAAGTACGGAAGCATCTACCGGCGCCCGCAGGGGCTCTACATCAGCCTCAAGGACAAGTAAGTAGCACCACGTGTTCTCCCACTTCTGTCTGCTAGTGTTTTGCGTTTTCTGACGATAAATGTTCATGATTGCGCGGTCTGACGTGATGTGTCTGTTTTTCCAGGGGTAAGGTCCTTGAGGTGCTCAAGAACTGGCCTGAGAGGAGCATCCAGGTCATCGTCGTCACCGACGGAGAGCGCATTCTGGGGCTCGGAGATCTGGGTTGCCAGGGAATGGGGATTCCTGTTGGCAAGCTGTCCCTGTACACCGCCCTCGGAGGAGTCCGCCCCTCAGCTGTAAGTGTTGCTCCGAATGTTTTTCGTTTCATCCTCTTCTGAAGCCAAGAAAGGATCAAAACCAGTAGCTGTCTTGCCGACTGACTTTCTGTATTCTGGTGCTTCAGTGCCTGCCGATCACGATCGATGTCGGCACCAACAACCAGACACTGCTCGATGACGAGTACTACATCGGGCTCAAGCAACGCCGTGCTACTGGCGAGGTAGCCCCCTACTCTGTAGCTGGTGATATGTCGGGCTCTGTTGAGTAATTTGTATCGATGCTAAATTTTGTCTGTGTTTCACCGTTGCCAGGAATACCACGAGCTTCTTCAAGAGTTCATGACTGCTGTCAAGCAGAACTACGGTGAGAAGGTCCTTGTTCAGTTCGAGGACTTTGCCAACCACAATGCTTTCGACCTGCTCGCCAAGTACAGCAAGAGCCATCTCGTCTTCAATGACGATATCCAGGTGACTTGATGCCTGATTAACTAATCACTACATGCTGCATCATTTGGTTACTACTGTCTCTATCTTCAGAGGTACTTACTAAATAAAAAATGACGGAACTGCAGGGCACGGCATCGGTTGTCCTGGCAGGTCTCCTGGCGGCGCTGAAGGTGATCGGCGGAGGCCTTGCAGACCAGACTTACCTCTTCCTTGGTGCTGGAGAGGCCGGCACGGGCATTGCGGAGCTCATTGCTCTTGAGATGTCAAAACACGTAAGACAACAGTCAACAGTGCTATGCCCATTGTTTATAACATAATTTATGGTGATTATATCATCGATTGATCTTACCTGTGCCGACACCTGATCGATTGCTTGCTTGTGCAGACTGAACTCCCACTCGACGACTGCCGCAAGAAGATCTGGCTGGTGGACTCTAAGGTTGGTTGTTGATATCAGGAACAGCACACATTGCAATTAGCAGTCTATTTCTGTGACACTAAGATTATTGTCTGAATGTGCAGGGACTGCTGGTGGAGTCGAGAAAAGAGTCTCTCCAGCACTTCAAGAAGCCATTCGCTCACGAGCATGAGCCCCTGACGACCCTGCTGGAGGCCGTCCAGTCCATCAAGCCAACCGTGCTGATCGGAACCTCGGGTGTCGGGAAGACCTTCACCCAGGAGGTGGTCGAGGCCATGGCCTCCTTCAACGAGGTACAGACTTTACATTGACCATAAATTTGTGAGTCTGGCCGTGGCCATTTCTTGATGAATGAACTCAAATTGTGAACGCAGAAACCTGTCATCTTCTCGCTGTCGAACCCGACGTCGCACTCGGAGTGCACGGCGGAGGAGGCCTACACCTGGACCAAGGGCACGGCGGTGTTCGCGTCCGGGAGCCCCTTCGACCCCGTGGAGTATGAGGGGAAGACGTACGTGCCCGGGCAGTCGAACAACGCCTACGTCTTCCCGGGGTTCGGCCTCGGAGTGGTCATCTCCGGCGCCATCCGCGTCCACGACGACATGCTCCTCGCCGCGTCGGAGGCGCTGGCGGAGCAGGTCAGCCAGGAGAACTTCGACAAGGGCCTCATCTTCCCGCCCTTCACCAACATCCGCAAGATCTCGGCCGAGATCGCCGCCAGGGTCGCCGCCAAGGCCTACGACCTCGGCCTGGCCAGCAGGCTGCCGCGGCCGGACGACCTGGTCAAGTACGCCGAGAGCTGCATGTACACCCCGCTCTACCGCAGCTACCGGTAAGAGTTTTGCACAAAGCAGGGGCCGGGTCCGCCAATAAAAACCAATCAAATCCCGGCTCAAAGCTTCAGTGGCGATGCTAAAAGGATACTACGTATAGAGCTGTTTTGTGTACCCGTATTTGCGACTATGTATACTCTTTGTACTGATGTTTTACTTTACTGTACTGTACTGTGATGTTTACGGGAGCCAGCACGCACCTGTCTATCTATGTGGAGGTGCATGTCGTCGTCGATTCTTTTGTCAGATTGAATTGAGTGTAACATCAGTAATGTTTGGTTTTGTTATGAGCGTTCTTCCTAATCGTACGGAACTTGGATCGATGTAAGGTTAGTGGTGGTTGAATCTACATTGCATAGGGCACTTCTCCACTACCTCAGAAGATGACCGATCCAAACTCACTATGAGCGATTTCCTTGAAGGTCAGGAAGTATCTAATCTGAAGACACTATGAGCGATTTCCTTGAAGGTTAGGAAGTATCCAATCTGAAGACTGCGAGCAATGGAAAATGCTAGCCAGGCTTAATCCCGGACGGCCTTTTCATTGACATCCTTCAACTTGATATCCCTCTTGAGGGTAATCTTCCTCGAGGACGTCCCCAAATAGGACTAAAGGCGTCTGGGAGGGAAGTATCCCTAACCTAGGTTTTAACAACATATTGCAAAAGTGGGTAGGGGATACCAATTCATGGAAATGGTCAACATTGGGCGACCTTCCTCTAGTGTTTGTTGTTGAAGCTGCCTTCTCCACCAGCCTTCACGGGGGCACCAAGCTATAGAGCCTAAAAATTGGAACAATACATGTTTAGCAACGCAAAATATGAACACAAATGAGCAATAGTGCAAAGCAATAAAAATGCACATCCAATATGCTTGTACAAAACTTGTGGTCCAATCACACCATCCCTATGATTAAAATGTGTCACATTTGAAACATTGGCTCATGAAAAACAATGGAAAAGCGAATGAACATTAATAAAGAAAATTGCTCATGAATCTAAGTCCAAAACTAATCAGCCCCCAGCCTCCCGTACCCCCAGCCTCCCAGCCCTAGCCGCCGCCGGTAGCGCCGCCGGGGCAAAGACCCACGGGGCATGGCGGCGGCGGGGGCCCTTCCTCGTCGACGTTTGGTGGACGGCGGCCGGATCTCCCTCCCTCGAGCATGGCGGACGCGCGGATGGGATGGGCGGCGGCGGCTCACGCGCCCCTTCTCCCGTCGCTCTCCCCTGGTGGATCGGCCGGCGCGGTTGGGATGGGCGGCGGCGGCCTGCTGCGCCTCCTCCCGTCGGCTCTCTGCACCGGCGGGGCTGGTGGGCGGCGGCCAGGCCCATGGCCTGCGCCATTTTCCCCCCTCCTCTCGCCGGTGAGTGGAGGCGATCTCGGGCTTCACCCGCGACACGAGGTCGCCCGGGGCAGCAGCCTTGGGTACAACGGTGGAGGTGGCCCTCTTCTTCGCCGGAGAGGGTCGGCCTGCGGTTGGTGGTGGTGGATCTATCGATCTATCACCGCGTTCCGGCGGCGAGATGGAGATGCATGGAAGCCGGCGACGGAGTCGCCGGTGGAGGGTTGGAGTGGCCAGCCCAGGATGGTCGCCGACGTGGGGGTCCGACCTGAATAAAGGCGGTGGTCCTAGGGTCTCTCTTGCGTGAAGAGGAAGACCTACCGGAGGCCTGGACTCGTGATCTAGCCGGAGTGTTGAGTTCCGGAAGGCTCCGCCCGAATGTAACGCTGCTTTTGCCTGGAGTTCGCTGGATCGATGGTATTCGGTCGTGCGCACCCATGCTTTTATTCCGACCGATTGGTTCTGGAGCGGCGCGAAGCTCTTTTCTGTGTTGACATCAAGTGACTATGGATCCATGATGAAAGTCGGAAGAAGAGAAGTTCATGAAGGCCGGAGGGGAGGACTAGCTAAGGGAGGTTCAAGTCTCCGTGCTGTTGAGGGACTTGCTTGGTGTTCCGGACTTCACACAGCGGTATGAAAGTGGGGGCGACAACACAGGTGAAGTTCGAGTCCTACCTTTCAGGGTGAAAACCCAAGGTCTGACCTTAACTGGTTGTGCATGGCAATGACCTTGTTGGAGGCATTGTTTTGAGAGCGGGGACTATCTTCAGGGTGAAAACCTAAGATCATTGATCGGGCGACGACGGTGTTAGAGCACTGTTCCCTTCTTGGAGGCGTCGTTTTTGGGGAGTCTGTATTTCAGGTGTTGTTTTGGCGGTGGATGTATTGCTGTTGTTAGGCCCGAGATACGTAGCGGGACTTTTGTTTCTTAGTTTTCTTTTCCTTTTTTTGGCTGTGTGCATCCGTAGTGCCATTAGGGTGGTGCGTTGTTGCAGAGGCTGGGTGTAATTGGTATCTTTTTGATATTAATATATTCCCTTTATCGAAAAAAAAGAAAATTGCTCATGCAAATAATCACACACAATGCATAGAATCAAAAGGTTTTAGACTTAGTAGAACTAAAACCGAGTACATGATGTGCGGTTTTAGTACTACTAGGCACGAGGAGGAGGAGGTTAGCCTGGATGCGCAGGTGGTGCCTTAGAAGGACACCTTTCGATACTTGGGGTCAATCCTACAAAAGGATGGGGATATTGATGAAGATATGAACCACCGGATCAAAGCCGGATGGATGAAGTGGCGCCAAGCTTCTGGCATTCTTTGTGATAAGAGAGTGCCACAAAAGCTAAAAGGCAAGTTCTATAGCACGGCGGTTCGACCCGCAATGTTGTATGGCGCTGAGTGTTGGACGACTAAAAGGCGACATGTTCAACAGTTAGGTGTGGAGGAGATGCGCATGTTGAGATGGATTTGTGGCCACACGAGGAAGGACCGAGTCCGGAATGATGATATACGAGATAGAGTTGGGGTAGCACCGATTGAAGAGAAGCTTGTCCAACATCGTCTAAGATGGTTTGGGCATATTCAGCGCAGGCCTCCAGAAGCTCCAGTGCATAGTGGACGGCTAAAGTGTGCTGATAATGTCAAGAGCGGACGGGGTAGACCACACTTGACATGGGAGGAGTCCGTAAAGAGAGATCTGAAGGACTGGAGTATCACCAAAGAACTAGTCATGGAAAGAGCCGCGTGGAAGCTTGCTATCCATGTGCCAGAACCATGAGTTGGTTACGAGATCTTACAGGTTTCACCTCTAGCCTACCCAACTTGTTTGGGAATATCGCAAGGTTCGATAGGACCATCCCTTCCACAAAAACGTGCTACATATTAGTCCTTGGCATAGACAACAAAATAGTGGAAACCGTAATTGGGGGTCTCAAAGGAACAAAGCACATACAAATCAATGAGGTGATACGACATTAGCAAGTGAAAGAGCATGGAGCCCCATGTGTGGTTTTTGCAATTGATGACAATTTCTATGGACTAATATTTGCATTGAGTCATACTTGAAGGGTATGTCCATATACATGAAGTGGAGACCAAGGTGATATTCAAGGTGTGATCTAATGAATGATCATTTGAGAGTTGAGCCTACAAAAGCATGTCTTGAAGAATATATGTTGTGTGAGCATTCACAGTTAATTTCAACATAACATCATTACGAAAAAGGAAAAAAATGATTTGAAGTTGATCGAGTTGAAGCGCAAGTTCAAGATAAGAATTTGGAAGAGATCATATGCATGAATCTTGCCATCTAGTTGGTGAAAATGGTTTTTCTTAAAAAAAGCCTCTCCCATAGTGGAATAGGGGAGTGACGTCTGCAAGTGCACATAACGTGTGTAGCTAGTTCCGAAATAATAATATCAAACAATGGTGTAGCTATTTGGTAAATGTTGTTATGCCTCTTGTTACGTTCACTTAGATGTACCTGCAAGTTATTCTTGATCCAAAGCAAAGTGTGTGATCAAAGCGACTGTGAGTGTTGAGTTGTGAACAAAGCAATAGTAAATAAAGCGAGTAGAGAAACAAACAAAGTGAGGGATGTAAATTAATTGGAACTGCAATTGGGGAAAATAGTTCTCATAGAGTTGCGGATTCATAATTAAAATATGATTAGGATATATGATATATTTGCAGTATGTGTTTACATGCGGAGTTTGACATAAAGGTTCACTTAATTGTGCCAATATGCACCCTGCATTACCACCACTAATCCTCCTATAGCAAGTGGTTGGAGTACACTAGTAATCAAGGGTCTCCGCATTGTTATGGATATCCACTCTTGGATTCCCGTGATCTCTACATAGTTGACGGAGGCGGCGGATGTTGTCACATACTAACGCCCACGTACTACCAACAACATACAACGATGATTTTCTCCAATGTCCCCAAGCGGTCGATATTCACACAACATCATTGAAGATCACTGATACGTCTCCGACGTATCGATAATTTCTTATGTTCCATGCCACATTATTGATGATATCTACATGTTTTATGCACATTATATGTCATATTCGTGCATTTTCTGGAACTAACCTATTAACAAGATGCCGAAGTGCCGTTCCTGTTTTGCTGTTTTTGGTTTCAGAAATCCTAGTAACGAAATATTCTCGGAATTGGACGAAATCAACGCCCAGGTTCCTATTTTGCCGGAAGCATCCGAACACCCGAGAGTCGCCGGGGGCCACACAGGCCCAGGATGATAGGCCGACGCGGCCCGGCCCTGGCCGCGCGCCTTATGGTGTCGTCGCCCGTTGACCCTCCGACTCCGCCTCTTCGCCTATATAAAGGTCCCAGACCTAAAACCTCGATACGGAAAAGCCACGGTACGAGAAACCTTCCAGCCGCCGCCATCGCGGCCAAGATCGGGGACAGAGTCTGTCCACGCCGCCGACGGGGAAGTGCCCCCGGAAGGCTTCTCCATCAACACCACCGCCATCTCCATCAACGCTGCTGTCTCCCATGAGGAGGGAGTAGTTCTCCATCGAGGCTCGGGGCTGTACCGGTAGCTATGTGGTTAATCTCTCTCTCTGTACTCCAATACAATGATCTCGTGAGTTTCTTTACATGATTGAGATCCATATGATGAGCTTTGTATCGCTACTAGTTTATGTGCTACTCATGTGATGTTATTAAAGTAGTCTATTCCTCCCGCATGGTGTAAAGGTGCTAGTGTGTGCACCGTGTGGTTCTTGTCGTAGGCTATGATCATGATCTCTTGTAGGTTGTGGAGTTAATTGTCATTATGATAGTATTGATGTGATCTATTCCTCCTTTCATAGTGTAATGTGGACAGTGTGTATGCTATGTTAGTTCTCGGTTTATTTTGCAAAGATCTATTATGCTCTAAGGTTACTTAAATATGAATACCGAATGTTGTGGCGCTTGTTAACTCCGGCTTGAGGGAGCTCTTGTAGCCCTACACAACGAATGGTGTTTGTCATCCAACAAAAGAGTGTATGTAGCACATATGAGAAAGAGTTATTTATTATGCGATCAATGTTGAGAGTGTCCACTAGTGAAAGTATGATCCCTAGGCCTTGTTTCCAAACATCGAATCTCCGTTTATTTACTGTTCTGTTGCATGTTTACTCGCTGCCATATTTTATTCAGATTGCTATTACCACTCATATACATCCATACTACTTGTATTTCACTATCTCTTCGCCGAACTAGTGCACCTATACATCGACAAGTGTATTAGGTGTGTTGGGGACACAAGAGACTTCTTGCTTTGTGGTTGCGGGGTTGCATGAGAGGGATATCTTTGACCTCTTCCTCCCTGAGTTCGATAAACCTTGGGTGATCCACTTAAGGGAAACTTGCTGCTGTTCTACAAACCTCTGCTCTTGGAGGCCCAACACTGTCTACAAGAATAGAAGTACCCGTAGACATCAAGCTATTTTCTGGCGTCGTTGCCGGGGAACGAAAAGCTTCTACACAGGGATTTCCTCCCTCGTCAACCACGCGCCGTTGTGGACAGCAAGCTATTTTCGGCGCCGTTGCCGGGGAGGAAAGGTAAACACTCCGGATCTCGGCTACTAAGCTATTTTCGCCGTTGTGTGTTTGCTCGAAGCTATTTCCTTTAGATCCTGCAATTGCATCTTTTTGTTTCTTGTTTACACTAGTTAGGCATAATGGACAACAATGAGCTTCTTATTCTATTTCCTGATTTAAGACATGGATGGTTTGATGCGAAAATTAAAAAACCTATGGAACATATTAGTATGAACGCTTTGAACACCATTGTTGCTAATGATATGGAAAATTCTAAGCTTGGGGAAGCTGGCTTTGATGAGCATGATATTTTTAGTCCCCAAAGCATTGAGGAGAAAATTTACTTTGATGATACTTTGCCTCCTATTTATGATGATTATAATGATATTGGTCTTTTAGTACCGCCTGTTATGGAGGATAAATTTGATTATGATTACAATATGCCTCCTATATTTGATGATGAGAATAATAATGATAGCTACTTTGTTGAATTTGCTCCCACTACAACTAATAAAATTGATTATGCTTATGTGGAGGGTAATGATACTTTTATGCATGTGAATAAAGATGTTTTATGTGATACTTATATTGTTGAGTTTGCTCATGATGCTACTGAAAGTTATTATGAGAGAGGAAAATATGGTTGTAGAAATTTTCATGTTACTAAAACACCTCTCTATATGCTGAAATTTTTGAAGTTACACTTGTTTTATCTTTCTATGCTTGTTGCATCATGCTTCATGAACTTGTTTATTTACAAGATTCCTTTTCATAGGAAGCATGTTAGACTTAAATTTGTTTTGAATTTGCCTCTTGATGCACTCTTTTGCTTCAACTACTATTTCTTGCGAATGCATCATTAAAACTGTTGAGCCCATCTTAATGGCTATAAAGAAATAACTTCTTGGGAGATAACCCATGTGTTTATTTTGCTACAGTAATTTGTTTTATATTTGTGTCTTGGAAGTTGTTTACTACTGTAGCAACCTCTCCTTATCTTAGTTTTGTGTTTTGTTGTGCCAAGTAAAGTCGTTGATAGCAAGGTTGATACTAGATTTGGATTACTGTGCAGAAACAGATTTCTTGCTGTCACGAATTTCGACCTGCCTCTCTGTAGGTAACTCAGAAAAATCTGCCAATTTACGTGCTTGATCCTCAGATATGTACGCAACTTTCATTCAATTTGGGCATTTTCATCTGAGCAAGTCTGTTGCCATTTTAAAATTCGTCTTTACGGACTGTTCTGTTTTGACAGATTCTGCCTTTTATTTCGCATTGCTTCTTTCGCTGTGTTGGGTAGATTTCTTTGTTCCATTACCTTCCAGTAGCTTTGAGCAATGTCCAGAAGTGTTAAGAATGATTGTGTCACCTCTGAACATGTGAATTTTTGATTATGCACTAACCCTCTAATGAGTTTGTTTCGAGTTTGGTGTGAAGGAAGTTTTCAAGGGTCAAGAGAGGAGGATGATATACTATGATCAAGAAGAGTGAAGAGTCTAAGCTTGGGGATGCCCCTGTGGTTCATCCCTGCATATTTCAAGAAGACTCAAGCATCTAAGCTTGGGGATGCCCAAGGCATCCCCTTCTTCATCGACAAATTTATCAGGTTCCTCCCTTGAAACTATATTTTTATTCGGTCACATCTTATGTACTTTACTTGGAGCGTCTGTGTGCTTTTATTTTTGTTTTATTATTTTCATTCTCTGAATAAATACATGCTTGTGTGGGAGAGAGACACGCTCCGCTGGTTCATATGAACACATGTGTTCTTAGCTTTTAATGTTCATGGCGAAGGTTGAAACTACTTCGTTAAATTGTTATATGGTTGGAATTGGAAAATGATACATGTAGTATTTGCTATAATATCTTGGATAATGTGATACTTGGCAATTGTTATGCTCATGTTTAAGCTCTTGCATCATATACTTTGCACCTATTAATGAAGAAACACATAGAGCTTGCTAAAATTTGGTTTGCATATTTGGTCTCTCTAAAGTCTAGATAATATCTAGTATTGAGTTTTGAACAACAAGGAAGATGGTGTAGAGTCTTATAATGTTTTCAATATGTCTTTTATGTGAGTTTTGCTGCACCGGTTCATCCTTGTGTTTGTTTCAAATAGCCTTGCTAGCCTAAACCTTGTATCGAGAGGAATACTTCTCATGCATCCAAAATCCTTGAGCCAACCACTATGCCATTTGTGTCCACCATACCTACCTACTACATGGTATTTCTCCGCCATTCCAAAGTAAATTGCTTGAGTGCTACCTTTAAATAATTCAAAAGTTATTACTTCTTATTTGTGTCAATGTTTTATAGCTCATGAGGAAGTATGTGGTGTTTATCTTTCAATCTTGTTGGGCAACTTTCACCAATGGACTAGTGGCTTCATCCGCTTATCCAATAATTTTGCAAAAAGAGCTGGCAATGGGATTCCCAGTCCCAAATTAATTAACAAAAATAGACACTCCTCCATGGTATGTGATTGTTGGTCGGCACCCGAAGGATTCGGTTAGCCATGGCTTGAGAAAGCAAAGGTGGGGAGGAGTGTCATCATAATAAAACTAAAATAAAAAGGCACTCCTTCATGGTATGAGATTGTTGGCAAAGGACTCGGTTAGCCATGGTTTGTGAAAGAAAGGTTGGAAGGAGTGCCACACAAAAATAAAAATAAAATGGGAGCCGCTCTTTGAAGGTTTGTCGGCAAGGGGGTTAGAGTGCCCACTACCATTCGTTGACAACAACAAACACCTCTCAAAATTTTACTTTTATGCTCTCTTTATGTTTTCAAAACCAAAGCTCTAGCACAAATATAGCAATCGATGCTTTCCTCTTTGAAGGACCTTTCTTTTACTTTTATGTTGAGTCAGTTCACCTATTTCTCTCCACCTCAAGAAGCAAACACTTGTGTGAACTGTGCATTGATTCCTACATACTTGCATATTGCACTTGTTATATTACTTTGCATTGACAACTATCCATGAGATATACATGTTATAAGTTGAAAGCAACCGCTGAAACTTAATCTTCCTTTGTGTTGCTTCAACACCTTTACTTTGATTTATTGCTTTATGAGTTAACTCTTATGCAAGACTTATTGATGCTTGTCTTGAAGTACTATTCATGAAAAGTCTTTGCTTTATGATTCAGTTGTTTACTCATGTCATTACCATTGTTTTGATCGCTGCATTCATTACATATGCTTACCATAGTATGATCAAGGTTATGATGGCATGTCACTCCAGAAATTATCTTTGTTATCGTTTACCTGCTCGGGACGAGCAGAACTAAGCTTGGGGATGCTGATACGTCTCCGACGTATCGATAATTTCTTATGTTCCATGCCACATTATTGATGATATCTACATGTTTTATGCACATTATATGTCATATTCGTGCATTTTGGAACTAACCTATTAACAAGATGCCGAAGTGCCAGTTCCTGTTTTTGTTTTTGGTTTCAGAAATCCTAGTAACGAAATATTCTCGGAATTGGACGAAATCAACGCCGGGTTCCTATTTTGTCCGGAAGCATCCAACACCCGAGAGTCGCCGGAGGGGGCCACGGCCCCGGTGATAGGCCGGCGCGGCCCAGGCCCTGGCCGCGGCGCCTTATGGTGTCGTCGCCCCGTTGACCCTTCGACTCCGCCTCTTCGCCTATATAAAGGTCCCAGACCTAAAACCTCGATACGGAAAAGCCACGGTACGAGAAACCTTCCAGAGCCGCCGCCATCGCGAAGCCAAGATCTGGGGACAGGAGTCTCTGTTCCGGCACGCCGCCGGGAAGTGCCCCCGGAAGGCTTCTCCATCAACACCACCGCCATCTCCATCAACGCTGCTGTCTCCCATGAGGAGGGAGTAGTTCTCCATCGAGGCTCGGGGCTGTACCGGTAGATGTGGTTAATCTCTCTCGTACTCAATACAATGATCTCGTGAGTTGCTTTGCATGATTGAGATCCATATGATGAGCTTTGTATCGCTACTAGTTTATGTGCTACTCATGTGATGTTATTAAAGTAGTCTATTCCTCCCGCATGGTGTAAAGGTGCTAGTGTGTGCACCGTGTGGTTCTTGTCGTAGGCTATGATCATGATCTCTTGTAGGTTGTGGAGTTAATTGTCATTATGATAGTATTGATGTGATCTATTCCTCCTTTCATAGTGTAATGTGGACAGTGTGTATGCTATGTTAGTTCTCGGTTTATTTTGCAAAGATCTATTATGCTCTAAGGTTACTTAAATATGAATACCGAATGTTGTGGCGCTTGTTAACTCCGGCTTGAGGGAGCTCTTGTAGCCCTACACAACGACTGGTGTTTGTCATCCAACAAAAGAGTGTATGTAGCACATATGAGAAAGAGTTATTTATTATGCGATCAATGTTGAGAGTGTCCACTAGTGAAAGTATGATCCCTAGGCCTTGTTTCCAAACATCGAATCTCCGTTTATTTACTGTTCTGTTGCATGTTTACTCGCTGCCATATTTTATTCAGATTGCTATTACCACTCATATACATCCATACTACTTGTATTTCACTATCTCTTCGTCGAACTAGTGCACCTATACATCTGACAAGTGTATTAGGTGTGTTGGGGACACAAGAGACTTCTTGCTTTGTGGTTGCGGGGTTGCATGAGAGGGATATCTTTGACCTCTTCCTCCCTGAGTTCGATAAACCTTGGGTGATCCACTTAAGGGAAACTTGCTGCTGTTCTACAAACCTCTGCTCTTGGAGGCCCAACACTGTCTACAAGAATAGAAGCACCCGTAGACATCAATCACCACACATATAATACAAATGAAGACGAAATAACCTTTATTTATGTTCTCCCCAAGAACAAATGCAACTACTCGCGCATGTAAATCAACATCATCATAATCGTATGAATAGAGTATGAATGATCAAACAAGTACATGTGCAAATCCTCACTATGGTATGGAATTACAACGAGATGGATGAGGATGGTGATGATGAAGATCAATCTGAAGGCCTCCAAGTTCCAAGTAGCGATCGCGGTGGATTTCCACTGCAAGCCCCCCCCTCCAAATCCCTTCAGGATGTGTGGTTCCATGGTGATGTGGTGTCTATATATCTCCAATCTCTCATCTGATTGCATGGGGCGAGTGAAAGTATTTGACGATATGAAGACACCGACACCTGCTAGGATCATCACTTATCGATGGGCATGACCATACTAGAGGTTGTTAAAACCCTTGTGATCATCGCTTCACGAATTTTCTCTTTGGCTTGGTTCCCAGGCGCATGGGTAAATGTTTGCAAGGTATTCATTGCTTCCAATAATCATATTTATGCCCAAAAATGGTATTTTTAATTGATTTGTATATCAACATTTTTTATTCTTGGGATCTTAATGGAACAAGCATAATAGGTGCGTGCGAGCATGGTAAAATGCCGAAATCCTAACAATAATGCGAAAGAACATAGGGGAAAACACTATGCATAATGCACGCACCACGTAGCAACTCAAAAAGACTTCACCAATCAAGTGCAATGAAGAAATGCAGTTCAATTTGAGGATATCAAGATCTTCATCATCTAGCTCAAGTGGAATGCGCAAGGCAAACATCTGTCCTTGATACGTTCCTGTTTTACTGGTCTCATGTTTTTGTTGAGAGACTAGGTGAAAGGACACATATGTCGCCTATAGGTAGTGAATAGGAGGTTTAAAACTTTTACGGGTGTGCTTAACAAATGTGGAATAAAAATAGAATTTAATCTCTCAAATATAAAATCTATATCAACTATGGTTCACCTATGATGTGCACAAACAACTTATGCTAATAAAGACAAGCACCATGTGATAGGAAGTAAAGTGCTTAAGTAAAAGGTGAAAGAACATTTCCCGCCCTTTTGGGTTTTGTGTGTTTGATGTCAACAATAGGTATCTATTTATGTGTGTTGATGTAGACATGTACATGGTTTCATTATATATAAATGGCTGGTGGAATGGATTGACAAAACTGGAGTCATTGCTGCTTTTTTACTGCAGGCGGAAGTTCCGGCCCCAGCAGGCGGAAGTTCCGCCCAGATGCTTCTTGCAGCAGTTTCTCAGCGCCTCACACGATGAAGTTCGGTGGAAGTAGGCTGGAAGTTCTGGTCAGCGGAACTCCCGCCCTACTTCCGGGCAAGTTCCGAAAACAACGTTTTAACATTCAGATGGTTCCAGTATGGTTTTTGCGCAATTCCGGAAGTAGGCCGGAACTTGGCCCGAACTTACGATCATCGGAAGTTCCGCCGAAGTTCCGCCCACTCTCAGTCCATCAGCTGCACAGGTGCGAAGGGATCCCACCGGAACTTCCGCCCCCTGTGGCCGGAACTTCCGGTGTTACACAAAAACGTCCACAACGGTCAGATCTGAAGCACCTACTCATATAAATAGTCTTCTTCTCCATTGGGACAAGCTGCTCAATCAGTGCACAAGGTCATCCACCATTAGAGCCACTTCAAGAAACACAAGATTCACAAGATCTTCTCCTCCAACCATCCAAAGCTCTTGATCTTTGGAGATCCGAAGGAGAAGACCCCGATCTACATCCTCACCGAAGCGATTCTCATTTCCCCCTCATATGCTTGAGGGCCCCTTTGCTAGTGTTCCTCTTTTGAGAAACCCTAGTTGTTTGTAGTTGATATTGTTCTTGTTGTTGTTACAGATTTGGGAGCCTCCAATTTGGTTGTGGATGTGTGCCCCAAGAACCTTGTAAAGGCCCGGTTTCCGCCTCGAGGAAATCCCTTAGTGGAAGTGGGCTAGGCCTTCGTGGCGGTGCTCACAGGAGACCTGAGTGAAGCCTTCGTGGCGTTGGTCTGGCTTTCGTAGCGACCACACTCCTCCGAACATAGATGTACCTTCTTGCAAAGGAAGGGAACTACGGGAATCAACTCCGTGTCTCCGCGTGCTCCACTCTCGGTTACCTCTATCCTATTATCTCCCCTATATATTGCGTAGCTATATCTTGCTTAGTCGTTGACCTTGTCATATAGGTAAATTCACATAGTTGCATATCTAGAGAATTTACCTTTGTGTCAAGACTAAATTGAAAAAGAACTAAAAATTGGTTAGCACCTATTCACCCCCCTCTAGGTGCGGCATACGATCCTTTCAATTGGTATCAGAGCCTCGGCTCTTATTTCGGGCTTAACCGCCTAAGAGTATGCCGGAAGATGAGGCCACGGAAGGGGCCGCAAAGCCGGTCTCCATGGATGATCTCAAGTCGATGGAAACATCCTTGAGGTCCTGCCATGGAAGCTCAAATGGAAAGCTTGATGAAAATGTTTTCCGACCGCTTGCCAACGGCTCCCTCCGTCATCCCCATCATAGAGGAAAAGGACAAGGGTGCGTTAGAAGAGGGAGGTGCTTCGGCATTACCCTCATCTACCACTCCCTTGAATGGTGATCACATAAACACAATTAAAACCCCCATTGCTTCTCCTAGGGAAACTAGTGGAGGTGCGAGCTACAATAATGTGGCTCCGCCTTTCCGCTCTCCCGATATCCCGGTTCCCCATCCTCATATAAACACTAGGGGTGATCCACCCAAATTTAATGATAAAGATTTTAGTACATGGCAATTTGAGTTTAAATCTTATGTGTGCAGTGCCTCCAATGAACTTTGGAGAATTATCTTGGAAGGTTTCAAGCCTTACAACCCCGAAAGGTTGACTAGAAGAAAAGAGGTTGATAATCAACTCAACTCGATTGCCTTGCACATGATTCAAACTAGTGTGGGGACAAAAGACTTGTCTTTTATTCGGAACTTCACCACCGCCAAGGAAGAATGGGAGGGTTTGGACACAAGCTTCATGGGAAGTGAAAGCATGAAGAGAAACAAGTATAGTGCTCTTCGGAATCAAGCCGAAGGATTCATGAGGTTGCCGGATGAAGATCATCAAGTCATGTATAGAAGACTTATCACAGTTGCCGATGCTTTTAGGAATGTGGGTGCCAAACATATTGATGATTTTTGGATCAAGGACAAGTATATTGATTGCATGATGCCGTTTGAACCCATTGATGTCAGGACTCTCGTTGAGAGAGAAAGCTTTCCTTCTCTCACCTCACAACAAGTGGTGCACGAGTTGCAAGCTCTCAAGGTGCTTGAACAAAACTCTCAAGATTCTCGCAATCGTGCTATTGGGATGTCAAGAGGGACCAACCTTGCCTTGACGGTTAATACCGCGGAAGAGGTGCACACTCAAGATCCTTATAGGGCATCTTGGAGCATGTCCTATCCGGAAGATTTGGAATATCACTACAGTGACCACATAGCATTCCATGCAAAAACCTTTTGGGTTGATCCATCCAAGGCCAAGGAAGACAACATCAAGAGAAACAACAAAAGTGGTTTCACGAGTTTGGGCCCAAAAACAAGATCTTGCTACAATTTTGGTGATAGGAATCACTTCATCGCCCAATGCCCCTATGAGCATAGGGAAACTCGTGGTGAAAGGCTCATTCCCAAAGATAAGAGCAAAGATCCAAAAGCCCCCAAGAATAAATTCTACAACAAGAGTAAGAAGGACAAGAGGCCATCAAGAATTGTGCTTGTGACTAAGGAAGAGTACTCTTCCGATGAAGTTGAGAGTAGTAGTGATGAAGAAGAAACTCAAGGGAAGTGGCCGCCATTGCCACCACCAATATTCCCTCTTCATCTCTCTTTGAATCTCCCAATGAGAACCCTCAAATCAAGAATGCACATTGCTTCATGGCAAGGTCCTCCTTGGACACATCTATTGTGCTATCAACTCAAGAAGAATACACATCCGGGGATGATGATGATGATGATGAAGATGAAACTTCCAATGGATTGATGGCTCTTGCTTCCCTCTCCAACAACACTTCATCACCAATTGAATCCCCCAATGAGGATATTCAAATGAAGGAAGAAAGTTGCTTCATGGCTAAATCTTCCGAGGTATCATCCCCTAACCCCTCTATGCCTAACATATCAAATGATCTAGGGGTTGATCATGCTAGTTTAAAAGTGAAACAAGAAATGCTTGATTTCGATGAGTTCATTCTTAACTTACAAGGTGACACTAAAAGGCATGTTTCAAATCTCATGATTCGTCTAGCACAACTAGATGATACTCTTGATAAAAAAATGTCAAATAGAGAGAGAGGACTCTCTTGAAATACATGCTCTTAAAAATGCTCTTGAGGAAAGTCAAGAAACTATAGCTTCTCTTGAAGAGAGGCTAGAAATTCTTGAAGAGCCTCAAGATTAAATTAACAAGCTTACTAAAGTGATACGTCTCAAACGTATCCATAATTTCTTATGTTCCATGCTACTTTTATGATGATACTCACATGTTTTATACATACTTTATGTCATTATTATGCATTTTCCGTCACTAACCTATTGACGAGATGCCGAAGAGCCAGTTGCTGTTTTTTGCTGTTTTTGGTTTCAGAAATCCTACAAAGGAAATATTCTCGGAATTGGACGAAATCAACGCCCAGGGTCTTATATTTCCACGAAGCTTCCAGAAGACCGAAAGGGTTACGAAGTGGGACGACGAGGCGCCGCCACCATAGGGCCGCGCGGCCAGAGGGGGGCCCGCGCCGCCCTATGGGGTGGGCCCCTCGTGCCGCCTCCAACCCTACCCTTCCGCCTACTTAAAGCCTTCGTCGCGAAACCCCCTGTACCGAGAGCCACGATACGGAAAACCTTCTAGAGACGCAGCCGCCGCCAATCCCATCTCGGGGATTCAGGAGATCGCCTCCGGCACCCTGCCGGAGAGGGGAATCATCTCCCGGAGGCTCTTCATCGCCATGATCGCCTCCGGATTGATGTGTGAGTAGTTCACCCCTGGACTATGGGTCCATAGCAGTAGCTAGATGGTTGTCTTCTCCTCATTGTGCTATCATGTTAGATCTTGTGAGCTGCCTATCATGATCAAGATCATCTATTTGTAATGCTACATGTTGTGTTTGTTGGGATCCAATGAATATGGAATACTATGTCAAGTTGATTATCAATCTATCATATGTGTTGTTTATGTTCTTGCATGCTCTCCGTTGCTAGTAGAGGCTCTGGCCAAGTTGATACTTGTAACTCCAAGAGGGAGTATTTATGCTCGATAGTGGGTTCATGCTTCCATTGAATCTGGGACAGTGACAGAAAGTTCTAAGGTTGTGGATGTGTTGTTGCCACTAGGGATAAAACATCAATGCTTTGTCTAAGGATATTTGTGTTCATTACATTACGCACCATACTTAATGCAATTGTCTGTTGTTTGCAACTTAATACTAGAAGGGGTTCGGATGATAACCTGAAAGTGGACTTTTTAGGCATAGATGCATGCTGGATAGCGGTCTATGTACTTTGTCGTAATGCCCTGATTAAATCTCATAGTAGTCATCGTGATATGTATGTGCATTGTTATGCCCTCTCTATTTGTGAATTGCCCAACTGTAATTTGTTCACCCAACATGCTATTTATCTTATGGGAGAGACACCACTAGTGAACTGTGGACCCCGGTCCATTCTTTACATCTGAAATACAATCTACTGCAATATTTGTTCTTTACTGTTCTTCGCAAACAAACATCATCTTCCACACTATACGGTTAATCCTTTGTTTTCAGCAAGCCGGTGAGATTGATAACCTCACTGTTACGTTGGGGAAAAGTACTTTGATTGTGTTGTGCAGGTTCCACGTTGGCGCCGGAATCCCTGGTGTTGCGCCGCACTACATTCCGCCACCAACAACCTTCACGTGTTCCTTGACTCCTACTGGTTCGATAACCTTGTTTCCTGAGGGAAAACTTGCTACACGCATCACACCTTCCTCTTGGGGTTCCCAATGGACGTGTGTTAACGCACGCATCAAGCTCTTTTTCGCGCCGTTGTGGGAGATCAAGACACGCTGCAAGGGGAGTCTCCCAGATCCAATCTCTTTACTTTGTTTTTGTCTTGCTTTACTTTATTTTATTTACTGCGTTGTTTGTTCTCTATATCAAAAATAAAAAAAATAGTTGCTATACTTTATTTACTGTCTTGTTGCGTTCTCTATATTAAAAACACAAAAAAATTAGTTACTTGCATTTACTTTATTTAGTTTGCTTTATTTACTACTGTTAAAATGAATACTCCTGAAAACACTAAGTTGTGTGACTTCACTAGCACAAATAATAATGATTTCCTATGCACACCTATTGCTCCACCTGCTATTACAGCAGAATTTTTGAAATTAAACCTGCTTTACTAAATCTTGTTATGAGAGAGCAATTTTCTGGTGTTAGTTCTGATGATGCTGCTACCCATCTTAATAATTTTGTTGAACTTTGTGAAATGCAAAAGTATAAGGATGTAGATGGTGATATTATAAAATTGAAATTGTTTCCTTTCTCCTTAAGAGGAAGAACTAAAGATTGGTTGCTATCTTTGCCTAAGAATAGTATTGATTCATGGACTAAATGTAAAGATGCTTTCATTGGTAGATATTATCCTCCTGCTAAAATTATATCTTTGAGAAGTAGCATAATGAATTTTAAGCAATTGGATAATGAACATGTTGCTCAAGCATGGGAAAGAATGAAATCTTTGGTAAAGAATTGCCCAACCCATGGACTAACTACTTGGATGATCATCCAAACCTTCTATGCAGGATTAAATTTTTCTTCGCGGAACCTATTGGATTCAGCTGCTGGAGGTACCTTTATGTCCATTACTTTGGGGGTGGTGACAAAGCTTCTTGATGATATGATGATAAATTACTCTGAATGGCACACTGAAAGGGCTCCACAAGGTAAGAAGGTAAATTCTGTTGAAGAAACCTCCTCCTTGAGTGATAAGATTGATGTGATTATGTCTATGCTTGTGAATGGTAGATCTAATGTTGATCCAAATAATGTTCCTTTAGCTTCATTGGTTGCTCAAGAAGAGAATGTTGATGTGAACTTCATTAAAAGTAATAATTTCAACAACAATGCTTATAGGAATAATTCTGGTAACAATTATAGGCCATATCCTTCTAATAATGGTAATGGTTATGGTAATTCTTATGGTAATTCTTACAACAATAATAGGAATGTACCCTCTGGTCTTGAAGCCATGCTTAAAGAATTTATTAGTACACAAACTGCTTTTAACAAATCTGTTGAAGAAAAGCTTGGTAAAATTGATATTCTTGCTTCTAAGGTTGATAGTCTTGCTGCTGATGTTGATCTTTTAAAATTTAAAGTTATGCCTAATGAAGATAAAGATATTAAGTCATTTGCTACAGCAAACGCCATACAAGTTCGAATTAATGAAAATATTAGATTGATGGCTGAATTGCATGCTAGGTGGGAAAGAGAAGAAAACGAAAAACTTGCTAAAGAGAATAATGTAGCTAAAGTTTGGACTATTACCACCACTAGTAATGTTGATGCTTCACATGTTGCTACACCTCCTACTATCAATGGTAAAATAATTGGTGTTGGCAATTTTTCTACTCCTAGTGCAAAGCGTGCAAAACTGCCTGAAACTGCTGAAATTGCTTGTGATAAAACTGCTGAAATTTTTCAAAATATTGGGGACAATGATCCCATTGCTGTAGAACATAATGGTTTAGATTTTGATGATTGTCACATCTCTGAAGTTATAAAGTTCTTACAAAAACTTGCTAGAAGTCCTAATGCTAGTGCTATAAATTTGGCCTTTACAAAACATATTACAAATGCTCTCATAAAAGCTAGAGAAGATAAACTAAAACTTGAAACTTCTATTCCTAGGCTAGGAAGTTAGAAGATGGTTGGGAGCCCATCATTAAGATGAGGGTCAATGATTTTGATTGTAATGCTTTATGTGATCTTGGTGCAAGTATTTCTGTTATGCCTAAGAAAATCTATGATATGCTTGACTTGCCACCATTGAAAAATTGTTATTTGGATGTTAATCTTGCTGATAATGCTATAAAGAAACCTTTGGGGAGGATTGATAATGTTCGCATTATGGTTAACAATAACCTTGTCCCCGTTGATTTTGTTGTCTTGGATATTGAATGCAATGCATCTTGTCCCATTATATTGGGAAGACATTTTCTTCGAACTGTTGGTGCTACTATTGATATGAAGGAAGGTAATATTAAGTATCAATTTCCTCTCAAGAAAGGTATGGAACACTTCCCTAGAAAAAGAATGAAGTTACCTTATGATTCTATTATTAGAACAAATTATGATGTTGATGCTTCATCTCTTAATGTTACTTGATTCACACTTTCTGCGCCTAGCTGAAAGGCGTTAAAGAAAAGCGCTTATGAGAGACAACCCATTATTTTACTTCTGCACTTTTGTTTTATATTTGAGTCTTGGAAGTTGTTACTACTGTAGCAACCTCTCCTTATCTTTATTTTATTGCATTGTTGTGCCAAGTAAAGTCTTTGATAGTAATGTTGATACTAGATTTGGATTACTGCGCAGAAACAGATTTCTTACTGTCACGAAATTGAGTAGCCCCGTCTGTAGGTAACTCAGAAAATTCTGCCAATTTACGTGCGTGATCCTCAGATATGTACGCAACTTTCATTCAATTTGAGATTTTTCATCTGAGCAAGTTAAGTGCCCCAGAAAAATTCGTCTTTATGGACTGTTCTGTTTTGACAGATTCTGCCTTTTATTTCGCATTGCCTGTTTTGCTATGCTTGATGGATTTCTTTGTTCCATTAACTTTCAGTAGATTTGTGCAATGTCCAGAAGTGTTAAGAATGATTATGTCACCTCTGAATATATGAATTTTCAATTATGCACTAACCCTCTAATGAGTTTGTTTTGAGTTTGGTGTGGAGGAAGTTTTCAAGGGTCAAGAGAGGAGGATGATACAATATGATCAAGAAGAGTGAAAAGTCTAAGCTTGGGGATGCCCCGTGGTTCATCCCTGCATATTTCAAGAAGACTCAAACATCTAAGCTTGGGGATGCCCAAGGCATCCCCTTCTTCATCGACAACTTATCAGGTCACCTCTAGTGAAACTATATTTTTATTCAGTCACATCTTATGTGCTTTACTTGGAGCGTCTATTTGCTTTTGTTTTTATTTTTGTTTGAATAAAATTGGATCCTAGCATTCTTTGTATGGGAGAGAGACACGCTCCGCTGTTGCATATGAACACATGTGTTCTTAGTGCTACTTTTAATGTTCATGGCGAAGGTTGAAAACTGCTTCGTTCATTGTTATATGGTTGGAAACGGAAAATGCTTCATGTGGTAATTGGTATAATGTCTTGAATAATTTGATACTTGGCAATTGTTGTGCTCATATAGATCATGTTTAAGCTCTTGCATCATGTACTTTTCACCTATTAATGAAGAACTACATAGAGCTTGTTAAAAAAAAAATTTTTGAAAGGAAAGCTTGTTAAAATTTGGTTTGCATGATTGGTCTCTCTGAGTCTAGATATTTTCTGGTTAAGGTGTTTGAACAACAAGGAAGACAGTGTAGAGTCTTATAATGCTTGCAATATGTTATTATGTAAGTTTTGCTGTACCGGTTTATACTTGAGTTTGCTTCAAACAACCTTGCTAGCCTAAGCCTTGTATTGAGAGGGATTACTTCTCGTGCATCCAAATCCTTGAGCCAAAAACTATGCCATTTGTGTCCACCATACCTACCTACTACATGGTATTTCTCTGCCATTCCAAAGTACATTACTTGAGTGCTACCTTTAAAATTCTATTCTTTGCCTTTACAATACATAGCTCATGGGAAAATAGCCTTAAAACTATTGTGGTATTGAATATGTTGCTATGTATCTTATCTCTTATAAGTTGCTTGTTGAGCGGTAACCATGTTTCTGGGGACGCCATCAACTATTACACCTTTGTTGAATATCATGTGAGTTGCTATGCATGTTCGTCTTGTCTGAAGTAAGGGCGATTTTCATGATCAAATGGTTTGAGTATGCATATTGTTAGAGAAGAACATTGGGCCGCTAACTAAAGCCATGAATCATGGTGGAAGTTTCAGTTTGGACACAAATCCTCAATCTCTTATGAGAATATTATGTTGTTGAATGCTTAAGCATTAAAAGAGGAGTCCATCATCTGTTGTCTATGTTGTCCCGGTATGGATGTCTAAGTTTAGAATAATCAAAAGCGAGAAATCCAATGCGAACTTTCTCCTTAGACCTCTGTACAGGCGGCATAGAGGTACCCCTTTGTGACACTTGGTTGAAACATATGTTATGCAATGATAATCCGTGTTAATCCAAGCTAATTAGGACAAGGTGCGAGCACTATTGGTATTCTATGCATGAGGCTTGCAACTTATAGGATGTCTTATACATAACACATATGATTTATTACTACCGTTGACAAAATTGTTTCTATGTTTTCAAAATAAAAGCTCTAGCACAAAAATAGTAATCCATGCTTCCCTCTGCGAAGGGCCATTCTTTTACTTTATGTTGAGTCAGTTTACCTATTTCTTTCTATCTTAGAAGCAAACACTTGTGTCAACTGTGTGCATTGATTCTTACATGTTTACCTATTGCACTTGTTATATTGCTTTATGTTGACAACTATCCATGAGATATACATGTTGAAGTTGAAAGCAACCGCTAAAACTTATATCTTCCTTTGTGTTGCTTCAAAGCTTTCTACTAAGAATTTATTGCTTTATGAGTTAACTCTTATGCAAGTCTTATTAATGCTTGTCTTGAAAGTACTATTCATGAAAAGTCTTTGCTATATGGTTCAGTTGTTTAACCATTGTCTTTACCATTGCTTCGAATCGCTGCATTCATCTCATATGCTTTACAATAGTATTGATCAAGATTATGATAGCATGTCACTTCAGAAATTATCCTTGTTATCGTTTACCTACTCGAGGGCGAGTAGGAACTAAGCTTGGGGATGCTTGATACGTCTCAAACGTATCCATAATTTCTTATGTTCCATGCTACTTTTATGATGATACTCACATGTTTTATACATACTTTATGTCATTATTATGCATTTTCCGGCACTAACCTATTGACGAGATGCCGAAGAGCCGGTTGTTGTTTTCTGTTTTTGGTTTCAGAAATCCTACAAAGGAAATATTCTCGGAATTGGACGAAATCAACGCCCGGGGTCTTATATTTCCACGAAGCTTCCAGAAGACCGAAAGGGTTACGAAGTGGGGCGACGAGGCGCCGCCACCATAGGGCGCGCGGGGGCCGCGCTGCCCTATGGGGTGGGCCCCTCACGCCGCCTCCAACCCTACCCTTCCGCCTACTTAAAGTCTTCGTCGCGAAACCCCCTGTACCGAGAGCCACGATACGGAAAACCTTCCAGAGACGCAGCCGCCGCCAATCCCATCTCGGGGGATTCGGGAGATCGCCTCCGGCACCCTGCCGGAGAGGGGAATCATCTCCCGGAGGGCTCTTCATCGCCATGATCGCCTCCGGATTGATGTGTGAGTAGTTCACCCCTGGACTATGGGTCCATAGCAGTAGCTAGATGGTTGTCTTCTCCTCATTGTGCTATCATGTTAGATCTTGTGAGCTGCCTATCATGATCAAGATCATTTATTTGTAATGCTACATGTTGTGTTTGTTGGGATCCGATGAATATGGAATACTATGTCAAGTTGATTATCAATCTATCATATGTGTTGTTTATGTTCTTGCATGCTCTCCGTTGCTAGTAGAAGTTGATACTTGTAACTCCAAGAGGGAGTATTTATGCTCGATAGTGGGTTCATGCCTCCATTGAATCTAGGACAGTGACAGAAAGTTCTAAGGTTGTGGATGTGTTGTTGCCACTAGGGATAAAACATCAATGCTTTGTCTAAGGATATTTGTGTTGATTACATTACGCACCTTACTTAATGCAATTGTCTGTTGTTTGCAACTTAATACTGGAAGGGGTTCGGATGATAACCTGAAAGTGGAATTTTTAGGCATAGATGCATGCTGGATAGCGGTCTATGTACTTTGTCGTAATGCCCTGATTAAATCTCATAGTAGTCATCATGATATGTATGTGCATTGTTATGCCCTCTCTATTTGTGAATTGCCCAACTGTAATTTGTTCACCCAACATGCTATTTATCTTATGGGAGAGAAACCACTAGTGAACTGTGGACCCCGGTCCATTCTTTACATCTGAAATACAATCTACTGCAATACTTGTTCTTTTGTTCTTCGCAAACAAACATCATCTTCCACACTATACGGTTAATCCTTTGTTTTCAGCAAGCCGGTGAGATTGACAACCTCACTGTTACGTTGGGGCAAAGTACTTTGATTGTGTTGTGCGGGTTCACGTTTGCGCGAGAACACTCCTTGCAAACATCCTTCACGTGTTCCTTGACTCCTACTGGTTCGATAACCTTGTTTCTCTTGAGGAAAACTTGGCTACGCATCACACCTTCCTCTTGGGGTTCCCAAGACGTGAAATTAACAAGCTCACTAAAGCAAGAGATCTTGCTAGGGCTAAAGCAAAAGTGCTTAAAAAGGAAAAGGCCAAATTTGGTGTTGATCATGAGAAACTTGTGAAGGATCTAGATGATCTAGACAAGGCTCACAAAGCTTTGAAGAGTGAATACTCCATCCTCTCCAAGTCTAATGAGCAACTTCAAATTAGGCTTGCTTCATATGACATACCTAGTTCCTCTACCTCTTCATGTGATCATGCAAATATTATTGAGGAACATGCTAGGTTGAAGGATGAACTTGCTAAGGCCTCCTCTCCCCAAAGTAAACTTTCTTTGGATGACCTTTTGAGTAAGAAAAGGTCAAACAATGGGAAGGAGGGCCTTGGCTACAATGCCAATGCAAAGAAGGCAAACAAGAAGAAGGCCAAGCCCGCACAAGAAAAGAAGAAAGCTATCACTAATGGTGAAGCCCCTAAGGGCAAAACCATTAATGATGATGATGCGGGAATTGCTAACCCTCACTATGTTCTATTTAAAGATTATTATGGTGATGTCTATGCAAAATATGTTGGCCCATATGATGGTTATGTTGCTTGGTCTATTTGGGTCCCAAAGACCCTTGTTGCTAACAAAAGAGGACCCATTGAAAAATGGGTACCTAAATCCAAGAATTGATCTCATGTAGGACTATGCCGCCGGAGGTTCAAAATGGGTGCTTGATAGTGGATGCACAAGTCATATGACTGGCGGCAAGAATCTCGTCAAGGAGTTGAGGCCTAACATAAATAATATCATCGTCTCCTTTGGCGATAATTCTACATCCGAGGTATTGGGTTTTGGCAAGGTTGTGGTTGCTCACAACATTACTCTTGTGGATGTCATGCTCGTCAAAACCCTTGGTTACAATTTATTATCCGTTTTCGCCCTTGGCAAGATGGGTTTCGCCGTCTTTATTGATAATGATATTGTGGTCCTCTTGTGGAGCAAGACTCTAAAATTCGCTTTCGTTGGGTATCGCGAACATAACTTGTATGTGGTGGACTTCTCTGTCGGGGGGAAGACCCCGGGTAGGGCAATGGACGAGGAGCAGCCGGCTTGAGGTTGGCCGGCTGGCGGCAAAGGCCGGCTGAGGAGCAGCCGGCTGGAGCCGTGGCCGGCTGCCTCGGGAGCCGGCTGGCTCTAAGTCCTAGTCGGCCTGGCTGCGGCCTTCAACGCTGTAGCTGGGCCGGCTTCTACAAGCCATATCCGACTGGGGTTTGCACTCTAGACCAACTCGAGGCTGGCGAGTCTTGCATGAGAAGGAACTGGGTAGGTGGTCCGGGCTCAAAGGTCCACGCTGACCTCACCTCCCGTAAAGCGCGGGGCACTGTGGAGCAACAGTGCCACGCGGCGGACAGGCCATCATGGCGTACGTCGGTCCGTACCGGCTACAGGGCATGATGGCGACAGGGACATCTCCTCGCCATGCCGCTGACTCCCGCAGGCGGACAAGACAGGCCACTACGCCTCAACGGCTCCATGACGTCAACGCCTCGGGAAGGAGCGGAAGCCGGAGCCGGCCAAGCCGGCCACTAGACTATAGGGACTTCTATGTAAAGTGCCAGCGCCTATATAAGCTGGGCTACCCCCTCGTGCGGGGGACGATCGATCATTCTCACTTCATTCTAGTCTTAGCGCTACTCTGGGAGAGAGACCTTCGTCTACCTTAGCCTCCCCGAGCAGCCGGATACAGCTCAAGGAGCACCATTGTACTGTGTGATCACCATATACACTCATAGCAGGAGTAGAGGTGTTACCTCCATCGGAGGGCCTCGAACCTGGGTACGTCGACCGTGTCACTCGTCCCCATACCCGCATCCGGATACCGCCGTGAGACCACTAGGAACCACTTCGATTAGCCACCCTATGGCATATGCCGTGACGATACCACGACATTTGGCGCCCACCGTGGGGCCTTCAGCGTCCGCGGCCGGTGTCTTCATCCGGACGGGCCTCACCATCACCACCGGCGAGCGGGTCGCTTCAGGCTTGATCTGGAGATTCGGCTCCCTCGACTGCGTCAGCGACAATGCTGGCTGCTTCGCCGACAGGCCCTTCCCTGCCGGCGGCAGCGTCATCTCCTTCGGCGGCCACGACGTCTACGTCGCTACCGTCGCACCGCCGCGCTACCCGCGGCAGGTGCTGCGCTGCGCAAGCCCTCCTCCGGGAGCCGGCAGCAGCGCCCCGCCAGCCCCGCATCGTGCAAGTCATGGCAACCGGCGACGAGCCCACCAAGTCCACGCGCGTCCGTGGCCCGGACCTAGAGCGCAACGCGGTCGGCGCGTCTGGCTCGGGCCCAAAGCCGCCACCACCACCATCCCGGCTGGAAGAAGTCCGGGCGAAGCTGAGCACCCCGCTCACGACTGGCGGCGACCCCACCGCCATCGAGGCGGATTTGGAGGCGCACCGCCAGCTCCTCCTCAAGCAAACCGAAGAACTGGCTGCTGCAAAGCGCCAGTGGGAAATCACCCAGCGCGAGTACAACCGCGCCCACGGCCTCACTCCAGGCGGCGACGGTCCCAGCCGAGCCGGCCAGATCCGCCGCAGGGGCCGCGACCTAGGCGCCGAGATCGACCGCGACGGCGCGGAAGCGCCGGCTCCGTCAACGGAGCTGCCTCTCTACAACACCCCCGACAAGAACATGCTCGCGGCCGAAGCCGCCGCAGAAGAGCTGCACCGCCTCGAAGGCGAAGAGTTACGCCTCCAGACCGCGCGGGTGACTGAGCTGCTGAAGGCTGCCAATCGGCAGTCGAAGGACCCCAGGTACGCCAACGCTCCCAGAGCTTCTCACGCTCGTGGTGCCGCAGGCAACGCCAGGGAAGGTGCCAGAGACACGGCCGAGTCCGCCTCCCCAGCACCAAGCCGGCACCGTGACTCCCGGGCCACGCACGCAAGCTCAAGCCGGCCAAGCCACCGCCGAGCGGCCGCAGCCGGCCTCCACCAAGCCGGCATCAGGAGCAAGACTCCGAGCCCCGCCGCCAGCACCGGCCGGCTCCAGAAGCAAGCGGCGCGCGCCAGCCGGCCCATTCCCGGCTGGGCCCGCGCATCGAGCCAACCGACGCCGAGATCGCCTCGACCGGCTGGTCGAATCCCGCATCGCGGAAGAAGAAGGGCCAGCCGGCCCAAAGTGCTTCGGGCCGCGGATCCTCAACGAGCCCATGATCGACGGCTTCCAGCTCCCGCGCGACACCCCCAAGTACGACCGCCAAGCCGGAGGACTGGCTGCTGGACTACTCCACCGCAGTCGGCATCGCCAAAGGCAACAAACGCTGGGCCGTGCGCTATTCGCCCCTGATGCTGCTCGGCTCCGCCCGCACCTGGCTCAACAACCTGCCAGCCGGCAGCATAAACGGCTGGCTGGACTTCGAAGATGCCTTCGTCAGCAACTTCACCGGCACCTATCGCCGGCCGGGTCGCCCCCAGCAGCTAGAGATGTGCAAGCAGGGCCCGGACGAGACGGATCGCGCGTACCTGACGCGCTGGTGCGAGATGCGCAACTCCTGCGAGGGCGTGCATGAGATCCAGGCCATCAGCTTCTTCATGGGAGGCTGTCGGCCCAACACCATGCTGTGGCACAAGCTACGCCGCAGCGACCCCAAGTCGATGGCCGCCTTGATGGCCATCGCCGACAAGTACGCGCTGGCTGAGGAAGCCGGCAAGGCGCCGGCTGAGATTTCGCCGGCCCCCGCCAGGCGGGACAACAACAAGCCGGCCGAGCACAAGCCGGCCGAGGGCGGCTCGCATGGCAGCCGGCGGGACAACTACCGCGGCAAGCGGCACAGCGACCAGCCGGACCGCCGGTACGGTTCCGCCCATGTGGCAGCCGTGTCGGACCACGCGGCGGCTGGCGGCAGCCGGCGCCAGAAGCAAGACCGGCCCTGGAAGCCGAAGTACACCTTTGAGCAGATGCTCGACTCGCCGTGCAAGTACCACAGCGGCAAGAACCCCTCCAACCACACCACCCGCGACTGCCACTTCATGAAGCGGCTGACAAGCGGCGAACCTCTCCCGCCTCCACCCCCGCCTCCACCAGCCGGCGGGCCGGGTGGCCAAGCCGGCGCAGAGAACGCCAACCTCGAGCACCACGAGGCTAACCAAGTGCACCATGGCGGCTGGCCGAGGATGCTACCTACATCATCTTCACCTCCGAGCCCGAGGACAAGACGAGCCAGCAGAGCCGTTCCCTCGAGGTCAACGCGGTCATACCGCCGGTCCCCCAGTACCTAAACTGGTCAGAGCAGGCCATCACTTTTGATCGCCGCGACACACCGGCTGTCCTGCCGAAGCCGGGCAGCTACGCCATGGTCCTCGACCCCACCATCGGCACAACCCGGCGCAGCGTGCGCTTCTCGCGCGTCCTCATCGATGGGGGCAGCAGCATCAACATCCTCTACCGCGACACCGCCCGCAAGCTGGGCATCCAGGAGGCCGAGTTGCGCCCCACCCCCACCGTCTTCCATGGCATCGTGCCAGGCCACTGCTGCCAGCCGATTGGCCGGATCACGCTGGAGGTGATGTTCGGGAAGCCGGATCACTTCCGCACCGAAAGGATCGAGTTCGAGGTGGTGGACCTCGTCAGTCCCTACCACGCGCTCCTGGGCAGGCCAGCCCTGACCAAGTTCATGGCGGTGCCCCACTATGGGTACCTGAAGATGAAGCTACCTGGCCCAAAAGGGGTCATCACCGTAGCCGGCGACTACCGCCGCTCCATGGACTGCGCCACGCAGAGCTCCAAGATGGCCCAGACGCTGGTCATCGCCACCGAGAAGCAGCTCATCCACGACGCCGTCGCCTTGGCCAAGGCCGCGCAGGCGGACATGCCGGCTGTAGGCAACCCGGCTGGGACGACTCACTTCCAGCCGGCCAACAACACCAAGAAGATCCTGCTCGACCCGGCGCAGCCGGACAAGTACGTCACCATCGGTGCCGGCTTGAGCAGCAAATAGGAAGGCGAGCTCACCAGCTTCCTCCGTGAGAATCGGGACATCTTCGCATGGTCTCCAAGGGACATGCCGGGTGTGCCGAGGGAGTTGGCTGAGCACCACCTCCACGTCAGGCCTGAAGCCAAGCCGGTGAAGCAGCCCCTCAGGCGCTTCGCCGAAGAAAGAAGGAAGGCCATCGGTGAAGAAATCGCCCGGCTCCTAGCAGCCGGCTTCATCATGGAAGTGCTGCACCCGGACTGGTTGGCGAACCCGGTCCTGGTTTTGAAGAAGAACGGCTCCTGGCGCATGTGTATCGACTACACCAGCCTCAACAAGGCGTGCCCGAAGGATCCCTTCCCCCTGCCGCGCATAGATCAAGTCATAGATTCGACTGCCGGCTGTGAACTGTTGTCTTTTCTAGATGCCTATTCAGGCTACCACCAGATTCCTTTGAATCCGGCTGATCAAATAAAGACTTCGTTCATTACCCCGTATGGGGCTTACTGCTACACGACTATGCCATTCGGCTTGAAAAACGCAGGCGCCACCTACCAAAGGTGCATGCAAAAGTGTTTGCAGGATCAAATCGGCAGAAATGTTCACGCATATGTGGATGATGTCGTTGTAAAAACCAAGGAGATGCCTACCCTCCTTGATGACCTGAGAGAAACCTTCACCAATCTGCGAAGATTCCGGATGAAGCTCAACCCGGCCAAGTGCACGTTCGGCGTGCCAGCCGGCCAACTCCTGGGCTACCTCGTCTCTCAGCGAGGAATCGAAGCCAACCCGGAGAAGATCAGTGCCATTGAGAAGATGGAGCTGCCGCAGTGCCTCAAGGACGTCCAGAAGTTCACCGGATGCCTGGCCTCCTTGAGCCGCTTCGTCAGCCGGCTGGGGGAGAAGGCACTGCCCCTGTACCAGCTGCTGAAGAAATCGGACAAATTCGTCTGGTCACCGCAGGCGGATGAAGCCTTCCGTGACTTGAAGCGCGTGCTCTCGACCGCGCCCATCCTCGCATCGCCGGCTTCAATGGAGCCGATGCTGTTATACATCGCTGCCACCAATCGTGTGGTTAGCGTCGTCCTGGTGGTGGAGCGCAAGGAAGCCGGCAAGGAAGCCGGCAAGGAGCAGTCGGTCCAGCGCCCAGTCTACTACCTCAGCGAGGTGCTGTCCCAGTCAAAGCAAAACTACCCCCACTACCAGAAGGTCACCTACGGCGTATACATGGCGGCCAAGAAGCTCAAGCACTACTTCCAGGAGCACCCCATCAAGGTGGTGGCCACAGCGCCCTTGGCGGAAATCATTGGCAGCAAAGACGCCAATGGCCGGGTCGCCAAGTGGGCCCTGGAGCTAGCTGCCCACACCATCCTCTACGAGCCGCGCACGGCCATCAAGTCGCAGATCCTCGCGGACTTCTTCGTCGACTGGGCCGAGATGCAATACCTGCCGCCTGTGCCTGACTCCACACACTGGAAGCTGCACTTCGACGGCTCGAAGATGCGAAACGGCTTGGGAGCCGGCATCGTCGTCACCTCTCCCAAGGAGATCGGCTGGACTACGTCCTGCAGATCCACTTCGCCGCATCCAACAATGTGGCGGAGTACGAGCGCTCATCCATGGGCTGAAGCTGGCCAAGGAGATAGGCGTGCGTCGCATTCTTTGCTTCGGCGACTCCGACTTGGTCATACAGCAAGCATCTGGCGATTGGGACGCGAAGGACGCCAACATGGCCTCATACCGCTTCCACGTCCAGCAGCTATCCGGCTTCTTCGATGGCTGCGAATTCCATCACGTGCCACGAGCAAACAACGAGGCGGCTGACGCCTTGTCCAAAATAGGCTCAACCCGGCAAGCAATTCCGCCGGGGGTTGCCTTGGCGCATCTAAGAAGCCGTCCATCATACCGTCACCGGACTCGGATTCCATATTCGTGCCGGCTGACCCGGGGGCTTCTCAGCCGAACCCGGGGGCTTCATCGCCCAAGTCGGGGGCTCATCAGCCAAACCCGCCGGCTCCACAGCCGAACCCGGGGGCTTCTCAGTCCAACGCGGGGGCTTCTCAGCCAAACTCGGGGGCTTCTCAGCCGAACCCGCCGGCTCCACAGCCGAACCCGGCGACCATGCAGTCGAACCCGGAAGCTCCGAAGATGGAGGCCTTGATGGTCAGCGTGTTTGAAATAAAATGCGTACCATCATGGGCACAAGAATTCCTCTCCTACCTCACCGATGGTGTGCTGCCCAATGACAGGGTTCAAGCCAGGCAGATTGAGAGAAGGGCCAAGGCCTATACCATCATCAACCACCAGCTGTACAAACGCAGCGTAAGTGGGGTGCTCCAGCGGTGCGTCGAGCCGGCTGAAGGGATTGAACTCCTACGGGAAATCCACCAGGGAGAGTGCGGCCATCACGCCTCCCAGAGCCATAGTGGCCAAAGCCTTCCGGCACGGTTTTTACTGGCCGACTGCGCTCAGAGACGCAGAAGAACTGGTGAAGAAGTGCAACGGCTGCCAACGCTTTGCCAAGCAAAAGCACACGCCGGCTTCCGCCTTGAAGACCATCCCCATTACCTGGCCGTTTGCCGTATGGGGCTTGGACATGGTGGGCCCATTCAAAACAGCCCGAGGCGGCATGACTCACCTCTTGGTGATGATTGACAAATTCACTAAGTGGATTGAAGCCAAGCCAATCAAGAAGCTGGACGGCTCCACAGCCGTCACATTCCTCAAGGAGATAATCGTGAGATACGGCTACCCCCATAGCATCATCACCGACAACGGCAGCAACTTCGCCGAAGGCATCTTCAAACGCTATTGCGGGGAGATGGGGATCCGAATGGACCTATCGTCCGTGGCGCACCCGGAGACCAACGGCCAAGTGGAGAAGGCAAACGGCTTGATCCTAGCCGGCATCCGGCCCCGGCTGGTGGAGCCGCTTGAGCGCTCAGCCGGCTGCTGGATTGAAGAGCTGCCCAGCGTGCTGTGGAGCCTGCGCACAACACCAAACCGCTCAGTCGGCTTCACACCCTTCTTCCTCGTATACGGGGCCGAAGCCGTCCTGCCGACTGACATCGAGCACGACGCGCCAAGGATCAAGCTATACACAGAAGCTGAAGCCAAAGAAGCTCGTGAAGATGGAGTCGACCTGGTCGAAGAGGTCCGGCTGATGGCCGAGTCCAGGTCTACCGTATACCAGCAGAGCCTCCGTCGCTATCACAGCCGGAAGGTCAAGTCCTTAGCATTCCGAGAAGGAGACCTAGTGCTCCGGCTGATCCAACGGACAGCCGGACAGCATAAACTATCATCCCCATGGGAGGGTCCCTTCATCGTGAGCAAGGCGGTAGGCAATGATTCCTACTATCTCATAGATGCCCAAGAGGCTAAGAAAAACAAGGCGAACAAAACTGACGAGGAGACTAAACGTCCCTGGAATGTCAGGTTGCTTCGACCATTTTACACTTGAGAGCAGGAATGTATGTATCCCTTGTACTCCCTTTTGTAAGCTATGAAAAAGCAAGCGCCAAGAGCGCCGATTTCGACAAGTTTTTCGCGTACTCTATTGTTTTCGCCGATTGGCTAACACCCTCTCACGCGGCCGGCTTAGTAACTGATACGTCTCCAACGTATCGATAATTTCTTATGTTCCATGCTACTTTATTGATGATACCTACATGTTTTATGCACATTATATGTCATATTTATGCATTTTCTGGAACTAACCTATTAACAAGATGCCGAAGAGCCTTGTTGTTTTCTGCTGTTTTTGGTTTCAGAAATCCTAGTAAAGAAATATTCTCGGAATTGGACGAAACTTTCGCCCAGGGTCCTATTTTTGCACGAAGCTTCCGGAAGACCGAAGAGATAACGAAGTGGGGCCACGAGGCGGCAGAGGGTGGCCGGCGCGGCCCAAGCCCGGCCCGACCTGCCCCTGGGCCCTCGTGTGGCCCCCGCGTTGACCCTCCGCCTACTTAAAGCTTCCGTCGCGAAACCCCCAGTGGAGCCACGATACGGAAAACCTTACAGAGACGCCGCCGCCGCGAATCCCATCTCGGGGGATTGGAGATCGCCTCCGGCACCCTGAGAGGGGATTCATCTCCCGGAGGACTCTACACCGCCATGGTCGCCTCCGGATTGATGAGTGAGTAGTCCACCCCTGGACCATGGGTCCATAGCAGTAGCTAGATGGTCGTCTTCTCCTTGTTGTGCTTCATTGTTGGATCTTGTGAGCTGCCTAACATGATCAAGATCATCTATCGTAATACTATATGTTGTGTTTGTCGGGATCCGATGGATAGAGAGTACTATGATTATGGTGATTATCAATCTATTGTTCATGTGTTGTTTATGATCTTGCATGCTCTCCGTTACTAGTAGAGGCTCTGGCCAAGTTTTTACTCTTAACTCCAAGAGGGAGTATTTATGCTCGATAGTGGGTTCATGCCTCCATTGAATCTGGGACAGTGACAGAAAGTTCTAAGGTTGTGGATGTGTTGTTGCCACTAGGGATAAAACATTGATGCTATGTCTAAGGATGTAGTTGTTGATTACATTACGCACCATACTTAATGCAATTGTCTGTTGCTTTGCAACTTAATACTGGAGGGGGTTCGGATGATAACCTGAAGGTGGACTTTTTAGGCATAGATGCAGTTGGATGGCGGTCTATGTACTTTGTCGTAATGCCCGATTAAATCTCACTATATTTATCATATCATGTATATGCATTGTTATGCCTTTCTCTATTTGTCAATTGCCCGACTGTAATTTGTTCACCCAACATGCTTTTATCTTATGGGAGAGACACCTCTAGTGAACTGTGGACCCCGGTCCTATTCTTTACATAGCATACAATCTACTGCAATTGTGTTTACTTTTTTCTTTGCAAACATCTTCCACTCGATACGTTTAATCCTTTGTTACAGCAAGCCGGTGAGATTGACAACCTCACTGTTTCGTTGGGGCAAAGTACTTGGGTTGTGTTGTGCAGGTTCCGCGTTGGCGCCGGAATCCCTGGTGTTGCGTCGCATCACATTTCGCGACCATCAACCTTCAACGTGCTTCTTGGCTCCTACTGGTTCGATTAAACCTTGGTTTCATACTGAGGAAAACTTGCCACTGTGCGCATCATACCTTCCTCTTGGGGTTCCCAACGGACGTGTACATCTACGCGCATCAAGCACTTTTTCTGGCGCCGTTGCCGGGGACCTGAAGAAAAGTTACACCACAGAATTGCCTCCCACGGCAACACTTTTTCTGGCGCCGTTGCCGGGGAGATCAAGACACGCTGCAAGGGGAGTCTCCACTTCTCAATCTCTTTACTTTGTTTTTGTCTTGCTTTATTTTATTTACTACTTTGTTTGCTGCACTAAATCAAAATACAAAAAAATTAGTTGCTAGTTTTACTTTATTTACTGTCTTGCTCTCTATATCGAAAACACAAAAAAATTAGTTACTTGCATTTACTTTATCTAGTTTGTTTTATTTACCGTTGCTAAAATGAATACCCCTGAAAATACTAAGTTGTGTGACTTCACAAATGCAAATAATAATGATTTCCTATGCACACCTATTGCTCCACCTGCTACTACAGCAGAATTCTTTGAAATTAAACCTGCTTTACTGAACTTGGTTATGAGAGATCAATTTTCTGGTGTTAGTTCTGATGATGCTGCTGCCCATCTCAATAATTTTGTTGAACTTTGTGAAATGCAAAAGTATAAGGATGTAGATGGTGATATTATTAAATTGAAAGTGTTTCCTTTCTCATTAAGAGGAAGAGCTAAAGATTGGTTGCTATCTTTGCCTAAAAATAGTATTGATTCATGGACTAAATGCAAGGATGCTTTTATTGGTAGATATTATCCTCCCGCTAAAATTATATCTTTGAGAAGTAGCATAATGAATTTTAAACAATTAGATACTGAACATGTTGCTCAAGCATGGGAGAGAATGAAAACTTTGGTAAAGAATTGCCCAACCCATGGACTGACTACTTGGATGATCATCCAAACCTTCTATGCAGGACTAAATTTTTCTTCGCGGAATTTATTGGATTCAGCTGCTGGAGGTACCTTTATGTCCATCACATTGGGGGCGGCTACAAAACTTCTTGATGATATGATGATAAATTACTCTGAATGGCACACGGAAAGAGCTCCACAAGGTAAGAAGGTAAATTCTGTTGAAGAAACCTCTTCCTTGAGTGATAAAATTGATGTGATTATGTCTATGCTTGTGAATGGTAGATCTAATGTTGATCCTAATAATGTTCCTTTAGCTTCATTGGTTGCTCAAGAAGAAAATGTTGATGTGAATTTCATTAAAAATAATAATTTCAACAACAATGCTTATAGGAACAACTCTGGTAATAACTATAGGCCATATCCTTCTGCTAATGGTAATGGTTATGGTAATTCTTATGGGAATTCTTACAATAATAATAGGAGTGTACCCTCTGGTCTTGAAGCCATGCTTAAAGAATTTATTAGTACACAAACTGCTTTTAACAAATCTGTTGAGGAAAAGCTTGATAAAATTGATACTATCGCTTCTAGAGTTGATAGACTTGCCTCCGATGTTAATCTTTTAAAATTGAAAGTTATGCCTAATAATGATATTGATAATAAGATTACTACTACAGCAAATGCCATCCAAGTTAGAATTAATGAGAATATAAGATTAATGGCTGAACTGCGTGCTAGGTGGGATAGAGAAGAAAATGAAAAACTAGCTAAAGAGAATAATGTAGCTAAAGTTTGGACTATTACCACCACTAGTAATGCTAATTCTCCACATGTTGCTGCACCTCCTACTATCAATGGTAAAATAATTGGTGTTGGCAATGTTTCTACTCCTAGTGCAAAGCGAACAAAACTGCCTGAAATTGCTAAAACTGCTGAAACTGCTTGTGATAAAACTGCTGAAATTTTTTCCAACCTTGGGAACAATGATCCCATTGCTGTAGCTCATAATGATTTAGATTTTGATGATTGCCACATCTCTGAAGTTATAAAGTTCTTACAAAAACTTGCTAAAAGTCCTAATGCTAGTGCTATAAATTTAGCATTTACAAAACATATTACAAATGCTCTCATAAAAGCTAGAGAAGAGAAACTAAAACTTGAAACTTCTATTCCTAGAAAGTTAGAAGATGGTTGGGAGCCCATCATTAAAATGAAATTCAATGACTTTGAATGTAATGCTTTATGTGATCTTGGTGCAAGTATTTCTGTTATGCCTAAAAAGATTTATGATATGCTTGACTTGCCACCATTGAAGAATTGTTATTTGGATGTTAATCTTGCCGATAATGTTAAAAAGAAACCTTTGGGGAGGATTGATAATGTGCATATTACGGTTAACAATAACCTTGTCCCCGTCGATTTTGTTGTCTTGGATATCGAATGCAATGCATCTTGTCCTATTGTGTTGGGAAGACCTTTTCTTCGAACTGTTGGTGCTGTTATTGATATGAGGGAAGGTAATATTAAATATCAATTTCCTCTCAAGAAAGGTATGGAACACTTCCCTAGAAAGAGAATGAAGTTGCCTTTTGATTCTATTATTAGAACAAGCTATGATGTTGATGCTTCTACTCTCGATGTTACTTGATTTGCACTTCTGCGCCTAGCTGAAAGGCGTTAAAGAAAAGCGCTTATGGGAGACAACCCATGTTTTTACCTACAGCAATTTTTGTTTTGTTGAGTCTTGGAAGTTGTTTACTACTGTAGCAACCTCTCCTTATCATGTTTTTGTGCCAAGTAAAGTTTCTATGTCAAAGTTGATGTTATATTTGGGATTGCTGCGCAGAAACAGCATTGCTGTCTGTCACGAATCTGGGCACAGTTCCCTGTAGAAAATTCGAAAAAATCTGCCAATTTACGAGCGTGATCCTCAGATATGTACGCAACTTTCATTAGTTTTGAGTTTTTCCATTTGAGCAAGTCTAGTGCCAGCTTTAAATTCGTCTTTACGGACTGTTCTGTTTTTGACAGATTCTGCCTTTTATTTCGCATTGCCTCTTTTGCTATGTTGGATTTATTTCTTTGATCCATTAATGTCCAGTAGCATTATGCAATGTCCAGAAGTGAAAATAATGATTGTGTCACCTCTGAATGAGTGAATTATTAATGATGCACTAACCCTCTAATGAGTTTGCTTGAAGTTTGGTGTGAAGGAAGTTTTCAAGGGTCAAGAGAGGAGAATGATATACTATGATCAAGAGGAGTGAAAGCTCTAAGCTTGGGGATGCCCCGTGGTTCACCCCTGCATATTTTAAGAAGACTCAAGCGTCTAAGCTTGGGGATGCCCAAGGCATCCCCTTCTTCATCGACAACATCATCAGGTTCCTCCCCTGAAACTATATTTTTATTCAATCACATCTTGTGTTCTTTACTTGGAGCGTCGGTTTGTTTCGTTTTTGTTTTTGTTTGAATAAAATGGATCCTAGCATTCACTTTGTGGGAGAGAGACACGCTCCGCTGTTGCATATGGACACATGTGTCCTTAGGCTTTACTCATAATGTTCAAGGCGAAGTTTCTTCTTCGTTAAATTGTTATATGGTTGGAATTGGAAAATGCTACATGTAGTAATTCTAAAATGTCTTGGATAATGTGATACTTGGCAATTGTTGTGCTTATGTTTAAGCTCTTGCATCATATGCTTTGCACCCATTAATGAAGAAATACATAGAGCTTGCTAAAATTTGATTTGCATATTTGGTTTCTCTAAGGTCTAGATAATATCTAGTATTGAGTTTTGAACAACAAGGAAGACGGTGTAGAGTCTTATAATGTTTACAATATGTCTTTTATGTGAGTTTTGCTGCACTTGTTCATCCTTGAGTTTGCTTCAAATAACCTTGCTAGCCTAAACCTTGTATCGAGAGGAATACTTCTCATGCATCCAAAATCCTTGAGCCAACTACTATGCCATTTGTGTCCACCATACCTACCTACTACATGGTATTTCTCCGCCATTCCAAAGTAAATTGCTTGAGTGCTACCTTTAAAATTCCATCATTCACCTTTGCAATATATAGCTCATGGGACAAAATAGCCTTAAAAACTATCGTAGTATTGAATATGTACTTATGCACTTTATATTTTATTAAGTTGCTTGTTGTGCGATAACCATGCTTCTGGGGAACGCCATCAACTATTGTTGAATATCATGTGAGTTGCTATGCATGTCCGTCTTGTCTGAAGGATCTATCATTTTAGTGGTTGGAGCATGCAAAATTGTTAGAGAAGAACATTGGGCCGCTAACTAAAGCCATGAATCATGGTGGAAGTTTCAGTTTGGACATATATCCTCAATCTCATATGAGAATAATAATCATTGCTACATGCTTATGCATTTAAGAGGAGTCCATTATCTGTTGTCCATGTTGTCCCGGTATGGATGTCTAAGTTGAGAATAATCAAAAGCGAGAAATCCGAAATGCGAGCATTCTCCTTAGACCTTTGTACAGGCGGCATGGAGGTACCCCTTTGTGACACTTGGTTAAAACATGGCATGCAAAGATCCGGTAGTCCAAGCTAAGTAGGACGAGGTGCGGGCACTATTAGTATACTATGCATGAGGCTTGCAACTTGTAAGATATAATTTTCATAACTCATATGCTTTATTACTACCGTTGACAAAATTGTTTCATGTTTTCAAAATAAAAGCTCTAGCACAAATACAGCAATCGATGCTTTCCTCTTTGAAGGACCTTTCTTTTACTTTTATTGTTGAGTCAGTTTACCTATCTCCTTCCACCTTAAGAAGCAAACACTTGTGTGTGTGCATTGATTCCTACATACTTGCATATTGCACTTGTTATATTACTTTATGTTGACAATATCCATGAGATATACATGTTACAAGTTGAAAGCAACCGCTGAAACTTAATCTTCCTATGTGTTGCTTCAACACCTTTACTTTGATTTATTGCTTTATGAGTTAACTCTTATGCAAGACTTATTGATGCTTGTCTTGAAGTACTATTCATGAAAAGTCTTTGCTTTATGATTCAGTTGTTTACTCATGTCATTACCTTTGTTTTGATCGCTGCATTCATTACATATGTTTACAAATAGTATGATCAAGATTATGATGGCATGTCACTTCAGAAATTATCTTTGTTATCGTTTTACCTGCTCGGGACGAGCAGAACTAAACTTGGGGATGCTGATACGTCTCCAACGTATCGATAATTTCTTATGTTCCATGCTACTTTATTGATGATACCTACATGTTTTATGCACATTATATGTCATATTTATGCATTTTACGGAACTAACCTATTAACAAGATGCCGAAGAACCAGTTCTGTTTTCTGCTGTTTTTGGTTTCAGAAATCCTAGTAAAGAAATATTCTCGGAATTGGACGAAACTTTCGCCCAGGGTCCTATTTTGCACGAAGCTTCCAGAAGACCGAAGAGATAACGAAGTGGGGCCACGAGGCGGCCGGAGGGTGGCCGGCGCGGCCCAAGCCCTGGCCGCGCCGACCTGCCCTGGGGCCCTCGTGTGGCCCCCTGCGTTGACCCTCCGCCTACTTAAAGCCGTCGCGAAACCCCGTCGAGAGCCACGATACGGAAAACCTTACGGAGACGCCGCCGCCGCTCCCATCTCGGGGATTCGGAGATCGCCTCCGGCACCCTGCCGGAGAGGGGTTCATCTCCGGAGGACTCTACACCGCCATGGTCGCCTCCGGAGTGATGAGTGAGTAGTCCACCCCTGGACCATGGGTCCATAGCAGTAGCTAGATGTTCGTCTTCTCCTTGTTGTGCTTCATTGTTGGATCTTGTGAGCTGCCTAACATGATCAAGATCATCTATCGTAATACTATATGTTGTGTTTGTCGGGATCCGATGGATAGAGAGTACTATGATTATGGTGATTATCAATCTATTGTTCATGTGTTGTTTATGATCTTGCATGCTCTCCGTTACTAGTAGAGGCTCTGGCCAAGTTTTTACTCTTAACTCCAAGAGGGAGTATTTATGCTCGATAGTGGGTTCATGCCTCCATTGAATCTGGGACAGTGACAGAAAGTTCTAAGGTTGTGGATGTGCTTGTTGCCACTAGGGATAAAACATTGATGCTATGTCTAAGGATGTAGTTGTTGATTACATTACGCACCATACTTAATGCAATTGTCTGTTGCTTTGCAACTTAATACTGGAGGGGTTCGGATGATAACCTGAAGGTGGACTTTTTAGGCATAGATGCAGTTGGATGGCGGTCTATGTACTTTGTCGTAATGCCCTGATTAAATCTCACTATATTTATCATATCATGTATATGCATTGTTATGCCTTTCTCTATTTGTCAATTGCCCGACTGTAATTTGTTCACCCAACATGCTTTTATCTTATGGGAGAGACACCTCTAGTGAACTGTGGACCCCGGTCCTATTCTTTACATAGCATACAATCTCTGCAATTGTGTTTACTGTTTTCTTTGCAAACATCTTCCACTCGATACGTTTAATCCTTTGTTACAGCAAGCCGGTGAGATTGACAACCTCCCTGTTTCGTTGGGGCAAAGTACTTGGGTTGTGTTGTGCAGGTTCCGCGTTGGCGCCGGAATCCCTGGTGTTGCGCCGCATCACATTTCGCGACCATCAACCTTCAACGTGCTTCTTGGCTCCTCTACTGGTTCGATTAAACCTTGGTTTCCTGAGGGAAAACTTGCCACTGTGCGCATCATACCTTCCTCTTGGGGTTCCCAACGGACGTGTACATCTACGCGCATCAGTAACGTGATCTGGTTTCCGACAGCCGGCTTCCGACCAGCTACAGACCGCAACCCGGCTGTCCGGCTGGCGGGAGTAAGTGCCTAGGGAGCCGGCACGCGAAAGACGACTAAGGGAAAGAGTAAAAGCGAGTTGACTTGCAACTTTTCATAAAAGTGCCGGATTGCCGAACTCGGCTCGTTCGACTGAAATACTATCGGCCTCACCCAGCGGCACGCTCTTGATCCGGCGACGGACCGCAAGTCGGACGTACGATCGGCAAGGGCAAAGCCAAAGAGTGGGGCGGATGGGAAAAAGCGAACAAGTCGAAAGAAAGCAAGCCGGCACACAAATGATTAACAAACACATTAAAGTGTGACCTAATAAAAGGATAATAATATTGTCTTACATATGCACCCGGCATCCCGGGGATTTAACAAATTGTCTTGGCAAAAGCAAACATCATAAACAGGAAATTTAAGCACCGGCTGGAGCAGGACCAGCGGATCAACGAGCAGGCGGCGGAGAATCCATCTTCCGCCTCCTCCTCGTCGTCAGACGGCGGGTTCGGATCCTCAATGAAGATGCGCTTGTCGACGAAGTCGGCGATGGCGCAGGCGCGGGCAAGCCGGGCGGTCTTGTTCTCCGCCGGAAGGTTTTCCTCCACGTCGGCCCGCCGGCACTCCAGCTGAGGTCCACCTCGTTGTACCAGGAAAGCACAAAGGAGAGGCCATATCGGCACCGGCGCGCGTGGCAGACTCCTTCCAGTCGAGGAAGCGGTCAGGCGCCGTCTCCAGCCACTTGATGAGGTTGGCAAGGTCCTGCGGCAGCGTTTCAGTCGGCCATAGCAGCCGGATCAGTTCCTCCGCCGCCTTCCGGAGTTCCCAACCAAACTTCGTGATGGGCTCGACGCGGGCGGCCATGGACGCCATATAGTCCTCCATGGTGAAACAGGCAGAGCTCTGCTCCCCAGTAGCCTGCCGGCGCTCCTCCCGCGCCTTGCCAACGGCCGCTAGTGCCGCATCCTGCGCCTCAGGGAAGGCCGCTGCAAAGAAGAAGCATGTCAGAAGTCTATCGAAGGCAGAAAAATGCAAATTTTCTAAAATAAGCCCGGCGGCAGCCGGCAAGAACCGACTGCCCCCAGCCTGAAGATGGAGATTCCGAAGCTCTAAAGTAAGCCTGGCGGCAGCCGGCAAGAACACTGCCCCAGCCTGAAGATGGAGATTAGAACGCTAAAGTAAGCCTGGCGGCAGCCCGGCACAATGCCCAGCCCGAAGATGGAGATATCGAAAAAATCAGTTTCTGCCGCCGGCTGTAGCCTAAGCCGGCAGCCGATAAAAGCCGGCAAAGGGGAAGGAAAGAAAAAGTGCACTCACCGCCAAGCCGCGGTCGGCGCGCTAATTTCATCTCCCGCTTGGCGGTGGCAGCCGGCTCTTCGGACTTAGCAGTCACCTCTTGGCGAAGTGCAAGCCGCTGGGTCCACCTCCTCCAGCCGCTTGCTCAGGCCCTCCACCTTCTCCTCCTCAGCCTTTTTGAGGGCGGCCAGCTCCTTAAGGTGGTTATCCTCAAGCCGGCGCAGCCGCGTCAGCTCCCCCTCGGCCACCTTTAGCTTGGCGGCAGCAGCCCGGCCCGCTTCCTCGCTTTCGGCGCATTGGGCGCGGGCGGCCGAAGATCCGCCTCCGATTGCGGGACCCGGGCAGCTTCAGCTGCAAGGAAAGAAAAGTCATTAACCGAGTGAAATCGAAGAAAAAGAAGAAGTCAAAAGAAAACCCTACCCTTGGCAGCCTCCAGCTCACGAGCCAAGCCGGCCCGCTCAATCTTGGCCTTGTGGTAGCTGGTCACTACTTGGTTGTACAAGACGGTGCGTCGCTCCGCAACCACCTGAAAGAAACAGTCAGATATCTAGGCGAAACCCGGACCGGCTCCGAGCAGCCGGCCCGTGCCTCGGAGGGCTACCAGGATAACAACAAAATTGCAAAAAACGAGATAAGACACCTACCTTGTCAACATCCTCCAACGTTGCCAGCTGGGCGATGGTCTCAGCGGCTTTGGCCTTAAGGCTGGCGCGGAGCCGGAGAAGAACATCTTCATGGGCGCCACGCCAGGCTGCCTCCCGGCTGATCACCTCGCGAGCATCCGCGATGCCACACCTTCTCCATGGTGCCAGCGAACCAAGGCTGAGTCGGAGAGCGGACGGCACGTTCAACAGCCGGGCGCCCTTGGCCATGACGGACCCTTCGTCCTCACCAACGCCCGGGAGCCGGCGTCCCTCGAGCACGCCGGCTCATCCCTTGCCGGCTCCTTCCCGGCCGGCTCCTCCCTCGACGGCTCCGAAGTCGGAGGCGGCACGGTCGACGATCGGATCGGTGGGGCCGTCATCTCCGGCGCGATCTGCAACACCACGACGGCGGCGCGCCGCCGCTCGGTCCCAGGTGGCGCAGCCCGCCGGCTCCAGCTCCGGTCGCTGGCGCGCGCCCTTGCCGGCCGGCCGCGAGCCCCAGCGATGGAGCGCGACGCGAAACAACTCGTCGAGTAGGCGGCGGGCCGACTCACCTGAGGCGGCTGCGGCTGAGGCGCTGCGAGGAGGTGCGGCTAAAGAAGACGCCCCCGCGAGAAGGAGGCGTGGTCGCAGCGACACGGCGACGACGGGCGGCGCGCGCGCAATCGTCGAAGGCTGCGGTGTCGACTCCCTCCTTTGCCGCGGGAGCGTTGGCAACGCGGGAGCGGCAGAGCCGCCGCCTAGGTGAATTTGATGGCAGCCCTAGACGAACAAACAAGAAGATAAATAAAAGAAAGGAAAGAAAAGGAATCAAACAACGAAGAAAAAGGACTCACCCGGCTGCCTCTGGAACCTTCTTGGGCGCCAGCCGGCTGCTTCTTGGCCTTAGCCTCCAGCGCGGCCGTGGACCCGCCCGCCGGCTCGCTTCTTCCTTGGCGCGAAGTCGCCGAGGCGGCGGGCGGCCTCATGCGCGAGAGGCACCGCGGGATCGGCCCCGTAGCGGACTTCGCCGGCTCCTCCTCCTCTGTTGATCGGCGAAGGCGGCGGGTTGTGCTCCCACAGCCGCCTGGTCGGGCACCTCGAGCAACTCGTCGTCACCGGCTTGGTCGCCGGCCGGGTCAGCCGGATCAACATGATCCGGCGCCTAGACCTTCTGCTCCAGGTCCGTCCTCGAGGCCTTGGCGGTCGAAAAGCTGAAAACAAACAAAGGCAGTAAATATCAAAGTCGGCCACGCAGCCGCAAGCCGAAAGCCGGCCAAAGCACAAAAACTTACAAGCTCAGGCGGCGACGCCCGGTCGTGAGGCATCAGCCCCCAGTCCCAGTTCTCCGGCATGTTGGCCTTGGTGACATTGTTCACCGGCGGGCGACACAGGCCTTGGTGAGCTCGATCTTGGACGTCCGAGTTGGATCAAGCCGGCCAGACATGTGCCCAATTTTGTGGACACGCATCTGGAGCGGCAGCACCCGGCGCTCGGTGTAGGTGCAGAGGAGGTCCTCGGCGCTCAGCCGGCCCTCTGCGACACTGCCCCCGGAAATCACAGAAGGTTTACCTCTCGTCCGAGTCCGTTGTCTGGCGTTAGGCCCAGTTGAGTCGGCCGACTGGCGGCGCCGGGTTGTACTCCGGCAAGTTGAGCCGATCGAAGGCCGGGTTGTCGTTCCGCACATAGAAAAAGGACATTTGCCAATTCTTCACCGAATCCACCGTCGGGATCCTCGGAAATGGCGTGCCCGTGCGAGAATATATCGAGGCGGCGCCGTAGGTCCGCAGGTGGCTGTCAGTCGTCTGCGCCTTGATGTAAAAGAGCCGGCTCCAAAATTCGACATCCGGCCACAAGCCGGCGTAGCCTTCCATGAAAGCCACGTAGCAGCTGAGGAGGATGCAGGCGTTGGCCGGCAGATGATGAGGCTGGAGACCAAAGAAGTCCAAGAACCGGCGGAAGAAGTGCGAAGCCGGCAGACCCAACCCTCGATCGAAGTGCGCTCCGAAGACCACACGCTCGCCGGGGTTCGGCCTGGGCTCGATCTCCTCGCCGGGCACCCTCGTGATCACCTCCGCAGGAATCCGGCGGAGGCGCACAAGACGCGCGATGTCATCCTCGCGCATGTAGGAACCCCTCCAAGAACCGCTTGGTTGGGCCATCGACGAGGAAGAAGAGGAGGAAGACCAAGAAAGACGAAATGGCGAGGAAGAACCACGAGACGGCGGCGATGGCGGCGGCGGAGAGCGTACCGTTGACACGCGCGGCCCCGTGGCGCCGGATTGGCGGAGTGGCGGCGGCGGCTCGGGAAGAACGTCCCGCCGGAGTTCGCCAGCGGGAGGAAGTGCGCCGGAGCAGGAGCTCGAGCGCGAGGAGAGAGCGAAGCGGGAGCGCGAGGAGGAAGAAGGGGCAAGTGGCCGCCTCGATGCCTCCCCCGCGGCATTTATAGCCCCTGCCGCGGGCGGTTGGCCTCCAAGTGGCAGTCGTGGGCCACGTCCCCGGATTTACTGCGCCGTAACTCCTCCCACGACCACAACGGTTACCGAAAACGGCCACACCACGTCCCCCACGACCGCACCGGATCCGGAGGAGACATTGATGTGACCAGACGAAGCAGCCGCAGCAACCGGCCGTCAGACCAGTCAAGTCGGGCGCAGGGCCCGAGGTGGCGGAGACTCCGGCGCGCCCAAGCCGGAGCCGGACATTAAATTCAATCCGGCCCCAAACTCTCTTAGCAAGACGGAGACGAAGTCAACACTTGTAAAAAAGCAAAAGCTGCAGAAGCGAAAATAGCATCCGGCTAGAAGCAGCCGGACAAAGCGAGCCGGATGAGGGCGCAGCCGGCTGAATAAAAATTCTCAGTCGGCCCCTCCGAGTGCCGCTGAACACATTCAAGAGATATCTAAAAGCCAGGGAAACCTGCCTAGGTCCCTCTTAACGCAGGACCTTGCCAGCTTCGGGGGCTAATGTCGGGGGGAAGACCCCGGGTAGGGCAATGGACGCGGAGCAGCCGGCTTGAGGTTGGCCGGCTCGCGGCAAAGCCGGCTGAGGAGCAGCCGGCTGGAGCCGTGGCCGGCTGCCTCGGGAGCCGGCTGGCTCTAAGTCCTAGTCGGCCTGGCTGCGGCCTCCAACGCTGTAGCTGGGCCGGCTTCTACAAGCCATATCCGACTGGGGTTTGTACTCTAGACCGACTCGAGGCTGGCGAGTCTTGCATGAGAAGGAACTGGGTAGGTGGTCCGGGCTCAAAGGTCCACGCTGACCTCACCTCCCGTAAAGCGCGGGGCACTGTGGAGCAACAGTGCCACGCGGCGGACAGGCCATCATGGCGTACGTCGGTCCGTACCGGCTACAGGGAATGATGGCGACAGGGACATCTCCTCGCCATGCCGCTGACTCCCGCAGGCGAACAAGACAGGCCACTACGCCTCAACGGCTCCAAGCCGGCCACTAGACTATAGGGACTTCTATGTAAAGTGCCAGTGCCTATATAAGCTGGGCTACCCCCCTCGTGCGGGGGACGATCGATGATTCTCACTTCATTCTAGTCTTAGCGCTACTCTGTGAGAGAGACCTTCGTCTACCTTAGCCTCCCCGAGCAGCCGGATACAGCTCAAGGAGCACCATTGTACTGTGTGATTACCATATACACTCATAGCAGGAGTAGAGGTGTTACCTCCATCGGAGGGCCTCGAACCTGGGTACGTCGACCGTGTCACTCGTCCCCATACCCGCATCCGGATACCGCCGTGAGACCACTAGGAACCACTTCGATTAGCCACCCTATGGCATATGCCGTGACGATACCACGACATTCTCGGGGGCCACCACCTCAAGTGCGATGTGCCTATTCGGAAAGGCGGATGTGGGTTGGTTGTGGCATCGCCGCTTGGCCCATGTCAACATGAGAACTTTGCAAAGTCTTCACAAGGGGAACCATATTGTGGGACTAATGGAAAATGTTTCTTTTGCCAAAGATCGTGTTTGTAGGGCTTGTGTTGAAGGCAAAATGCATGACTCTCCGCACCCAAGCAAGACTATCATCTCTTCCAAGAGGATCTTGGAGCTCCTTCATGTGGATCTCTTTGGTCCTACCACTCATGCAAGTCTTGGTGCGAAGAAATATTGCTTGGTAATTGTTGATGACTATTCAAGATACACTTGGGTCTACTTTCTCAAGAAGAAAGATGAGACTCAACAAATCTTCATTGACTTTGCTACCGAGGTGCAACGTCAACACAACCTCCTTATAATGGCAATAAGAAGTGACAACGGCTCCGAGTTCAAGAACTACACACTCAATGATTTTCTTAGTGATGAGGGGATAAGACATCAATATTCCGCTGCATACACCCCTCAACAAAATGGTGTTGCGGAGAGGAAGAACCGGACTCTTATGGATATGGCAAGATCTATGATGGCGGAATATAAATCCCGCTATAATTTTTGGGCCGAAGCCATCTCCACCGCTTGCCACTCTTCTAACCGGCTCTATCTCCGTAAGGGCTTGAACAAGACTCCATATGAAATACTCACCGGCAACAAGCCTAATATCTCATACTTCAAGGTGTTCGGGTGTAAGTGTTTCTATAAAATCAAAGGAGTTCGTTTATCTAAATTTGCTCCTAAAGCTTTGGAGGGTATATTTGTTGGTTACGGTGCCGAATCTCACACTTATAGAGTCTTTGATATATCTTCCAAGATTATCATCGAATCTTGTAGTGTGAAGTTCGAAGAAAATGATGGCTCCCAAGTGGGGCAAGTTGATGTTTGTGCAGGTGATGAAATACCTCAAGATGCCATAGTAAGAATGGGTGTGGGATTTTTCCGCCCCATTGAGGGACACGGTGTGGCGTCTCGGGAAGGACTATGCTCTACCACGGTGGAGCCCTCATCTTCTCAACATCAACAAACTCCATCTCTTGAAGCTAATGATGCACCAACCCAAGAACAAGAAGAAAACCCTCCCTCTCATGTACAAGATCAAGGACAAGATCAATCTAGGATTCATGATGGATCCGATGAGTATCCATTCAATATTGTCATCTCACCAAATAATGTCCAAGATCAAGCACATGATGTTGAGCACTCTCAAGAAATTGAGGAAGCTCAAGTTGAAGGTCAAGACGGGGACCCAAATGATCAAGTTGATCAAGTGATACCTCCAAGGCCAAGAAGAACCAAGGAGGAGATCGAGGCCCGTCGTCTAGCAAGAAGAGATAGGAACTTGGAAATTCTTGGACACACTCATGACAAGGTCCTAAGTGATGTAAGAGGAAGAGTTTCCACAAGAAGGCAATTGGCTAACTTTAGCAATCATCATGCTTATATCTCCTTAGTGGAACCCAAGAAAGTATTTGAAGCCCTTGAAGATTCGGATTGGTTGGAACCTATGCACGATGAACTCAACAACTTCAAGCGCAACAAAGTATGGACTCTAGTAGAGAAGCCAAAGGAGTGCTGCAATGTTATAGGCACTAAATGGATTTTCAAGAACAAGCAAGATGAGTTTGGAAATGTTGTGAGGAACAAGGCAAGATTGGTGGCTCAAGGTTTCTCTCAAATTGAAGGAATTGACTTTGGAGAAACTTATGCTCCCGTGGCTCGCCTTGAGTCCATCCGTATCCTTCTTGCTTATGCATCACATCATAACTTTAAATTACAACAAATGGATGTGAAAAGTGCATTTCTTAATGGTCCTTTGCATGAAGAGGTTTATGTTAAGCAACCCCCGGGGTTTGAGGATCTCGACTTTCCTAACCATGTCTATAAGCTTGATAAAGCACTTTATGGTCTCAAACAAGCTCCTAGAGCTTGGTACGAGCACCTTAAAGAATTGTTGATAGACCGTGGGTTTGATGTTGGGCTAATCGATCCCACTCTTTTTACTAAGAGGGTCAATGGGGAGCTTTTCGTTTGCCAATTATATGTTGATGATATTATCTTTGGCTCTACTAACAAAGCTTTCAATGATGAATTCTCAAAGCTTATGACCGATAGGTTTGAGATGTCTATGATGGGAGAGATGAGGTTCTTTCTTGGTTTTGAGATCAAGCAATTGAGAGAAGGGACTTTCATCAATCAAGCAAAATATCTCCAAGACATGCTCAAGAGGTTCAAGATGACGGAGATGAAGGGTGTAGCCACTCCAATGGTTACTAAATGTCATCTTGCACTTGATCCCAATGGTAAAGAGGTGGATCAAAAGGTATATCGCTCCATGATTGGATCCTTGCTTTACCTTTGTGCATCTAGACCGGACATAGTGTTGAGTGTTGGTGTGTGTGCAAGGTATCAAGCTTCTCCTAAGGAGAGTCACATGATGGCTCTCAAAAGAATCTTTCGATATTTAGTTGATACCCCAAGATATGGTCTTTGGTATCCTAAAGGCTCAAGTTTCTTTCTCAATGGATACACCGATGCGGATTGGGCGGGAGACAAGGATGATAGGAAATCAACCTCCGGGGCTTGCCAATTCCTTGGTAGGTCCTTGGTGTGTTGGTCTTCTAAGAAGCAAAATTGTATATCTCTCTCCACCGCCGAAGCCGAATATGTTGCCGCCGCAAGTGGATGCACTCAATTGTTATGGATGAGGCAAACTTTAAAGGAATACGGTGTCACTTGTGACAAAGTGCCTCTATTATGTGACAATGAAAGTGCCATCAAGATTGCCTATAGCTCCTTGTGACGGTAGCCAGGAAGGTATGATGAGCACAGCAGCAAGTTTTCCCTCAGTAAGAAACCAAGGTTTATCGAACCAGTAGGAGATGAAGGCCACCTGAAGGTTGTTGGTGAAGGAGTGTAGTGCGGCGCAACACCGGTAATTCCGGCGCCAACGTGGAACTGCACAACACAATCAAACTACTTTTCCCCAACTTAACAGTGAGGTTGTCAATCTCACCGGCTTGCTGAAACCAAAGGATTAAACGTATGGTGTGGAGAATTATGTTTGCTTGCAGAAAACAAAAGAGAACAATGATTGCAGTAGATTGTATTTCAGATGTAAAAGAATGGACCGGGGTCCACAGTTCACTAGTGGTGTCTCTCCAATAAGATAAATAGCATGTTGGGTGAACAAATTACATTTGGGCAATTGACAAATAGAGAAGCATATACATATCATGATGACTACTATGAGATTTACTTAGGGCATTACGACAAAGAACATAGACCGCCATCCAGCATGCATCTATGCCTAAAAAGTCCACCTTCGGGTTAGCATCCGCACCCCTTCTACGGGTGCTTCTATTCTTGTAGACAGTGTTGGGCCTCCAAGAGCAGAGGTTTGTAGAACAGCAGCAAGTTTCCCTTAAGTGGATCACCCAAGGTTTATCGAACTCAGGAGGAAGAGGTCAAAGATATCCCTCTCAAGCAACCCTGCAACCACAAAGCAAGAAGTCTCTTGTGTCCCCAACACACCTAATAGGTGCACTAGTTCGGCGAAGAGATAGTGAAATACAGGTGGTATGAATAAGTATGAGCAGTAGCAATGGCACCAGAAAAGTGCTTTGCTGTCCAGGACTGGCGTGTGGTTGATGGTGGTAATATTGCAGATGCAGTAAAATAGTAAACAAGCAGCGATAGCAATATTTAGGAACAAGGCCTAGGGATCATACTTTCACTAGTGGACACTCTCAACATTGATCACATAACAGAATAAATAGATAGATGCTAGACTCTACACCCTCTTGTTGGATGATGAACACCACTAACTGTGTAGGATTACACGAACCCTCAATGCCGGATTTAACAAGCTCCACAATATTCAATGTTCATATTTAAATAACCTTAGAGTGCATAACAGATCAACATAACCAAACCAAGTACTAACATAGCATGCACACTGTCACCTTCACACTACGAAAGGAGGAATAGATCACATCAATACTATCATAGCAATAGTTAACTTTATAATCTACAAGAGATCACAATCATAGCTGATACGTCTCCAACGTATCGATAATTTCTTATGTTCCATGCTACTTTATTGATGATACCTACATGTTTTATGCACATTATATGTCATATTTATGCATTTTCTGGAACAAACCTATTAACAAGATGCCGAAGAGCCAGTTGCTGTTTTTGTTTTTGGTTTCAGAAATCCTAGTAAAGAAATATTCTCGGAATTGGACGAAACTTTCGCCCGGGGTCCTATTTTTGCAAGCTTCGAAGACCGAAGAGATAACGAAGTGGGGCCACGAGGCGGCCGGAGGGGGTGGCGGCGCGGCCCAAGCCCCGGCCGCGCCGACCTGCCCCCTGGGCCCCTCGTGTGCCCCCCGCGTTGACCCTCCGCCTACTTAAAGCGTGAAACCCCCAGTACGAGAGCCACGATACGGAAAACCTTACAGAGACGCCGCCGCCGCGAATCCCATCTCGGGGGATTCAGGAGATCGCCTCCGGCGCCCTGCCGGAGAGGGGATTCATCTCCCGGAGGACTCTACACCGCCATGGTCGCCTCCGGAGTGATGAGTGAGTAGTCCACCCCTGGACCATGGGTCCATGGCAGTAGCTAGATGGTCGTCTTCTCCTTGTTGTGCTTCATTGTTGGATCTTGTGAGCTGCCTAACATGATCAAGATCATCTATCTGTAATACTATATGTTGTGTTTGTCGGGATCCGATGGATAGAGAGTACTATGATTATGGTGATTATCAATCTATTGTTCATGTGTTGTTTATGATCTTGCATGCTCTCCGTTATTAGTAGAGGCTCTGGCCAAGTTTTTACTCTTAACTCCAAGAGGGAGTATTTATGCTCGATAGTGGGTTCATGCCTCCATTGAATCTGGGACAGTGACAGAAAGTTCTAAGGTTGTGGATGTGCTGTTGCCACTAGGGATAAAACATTGATGCTATGTCTAAGGATGTAGTTGTTGATTACATTACGCACCATACTTAATGCAATTGTCTGTTGCTTTGCAACTTAATACTGGAGGGGGTTCGGATGATAACCTGAAGGTGGACTTTTTAGGCATAGATGCAGTTGGATGGCGGTCTATGTACTTTGTCGTAATGCCCTGATTAAATCTCACTATATTTATCATATCATGTATATGCATTGTTATGCCTTTCTCTATTTGTCAATTGCCACTGTAATTTGTTCACCCAACATGCTTTTATCTTATGGGAGAGACACCTCTAGTGAACTGTGGACCCCGGTCCTATTCTTTACATAGCATACAATCTACTGCAATTGTTTTACTGTTTTCTTTGCAAACATCTTCCACTCGATACGTTTAATCCTTTGTTACAGCAAGCCGGTGAGATTGACAACCCCACTGTTTCGTTGGGGCAAAGTACTTGGGTTGTGTTGTGCAGGTTCCGCGTTGGCGCCGGAATCCCTGGTGTTGCGCCGCATCACATTTCGCGACCATCAACCTTCAACGTGCTTCTTGGCTCCTACTGGTTCGATTAAACCTTGGTTTCATACTGAGGGAAAACTTGCCACTGTGCGCATCATACCTTCCTCTTGGGGTTCCCAACGGACGTGTACATCTACGCGCATCAAGCACTTTTTCTGGCGCCGTTGCCGGGGAGATCAAGACACGCTGCAAGGGGAGTCTCCACTTCTCAATCTCTTTACTTTGTTTTTGTCTTGCTTTATTTTATTTACTACTTTGTTTGCTGCACTAAATCAAAACACAAAAAATTAGTTGCTAGTTTTACTTTATTTACTGTCTTGCTCTCTATATCAAAAACACAAAAAAAAAAAAAATTAGTTACTTGCATTTACTTTATCTAGTTTGTTTTATTTACCGTTGCTAAAATGAATACCCCTGAAAATACTAAGTTGTGTGACTTCACAAATGCAAATAATAATGATTTCCTATGCACACCTATTGCTCCACCTGCTACTACAGCAGAATTCTTTGAAATTAAACCTGCTTTACTGAACTTGGTTATGAGAGATCAATTTTCTGGTGCTAGTTCTGATGATGCTGCTGCCCATCTCAATAATTTTGTTGAACTTTGTGAAATGCAAAAGTATAAAGATGTAGATGGTGATATTATTAAATTGAAAGTGTTTCCTTTCTCATTAAGAGGAAGAGCTAAAGATTGGTTGCTATCTTTGCCTAAGAATAGTATTGATTCATGGACTAAATGCAAGGATGCTTTTATTGGTAGATATTATCCTCCCGCTAAAATTATATCTTTGAGAAGTAGCATAATGAATTTTAAACAATTAGATACTGAACATGTTGCTCAAGCATGGGAGAGAATGAAAACTTTGGTAAAGAATTGCCCAACCCATGGACTGACTACTTGGATGATCATCCAAACCTTCTATGCAGGACTAAATTTTTCTTCGCGGAATTTATTGGATTCAGCTGCTGGAGGTACCTTTATGTCCATCACATTGGGGGCGGCTACAAAACTTCTTGATGATATGATGATAAATTACTCTGAATGGCACACGGAAAGAGCTCCACAAGGTAAGAAGGTAAATTCTGTTGAAGAAACCTCTTCCTTGAGTGATAAAATTGATGTGATTATGTCTATGCTTGTGAATGGTAGATCTAATGTTGATCCTAATAATGTTCCTTTAGCTTCATTGGTTGCTCAAGAAGAAAATGTTGATGTGAATTTCATTAAAAATAATAATTTCAACAACAATGCTTATAGGAACAACTCTGGTAATAACTATAGGCCATATCCTTCTGCTAATGGTAATGGTTATGGTAATTCTTATGGGAATTCTTACAATAATAATAGGAGTGTACCCTCTGGTCTTGAAGCCATGCTTAAAGAATTTATTAGTACACAAACTGCTTTTAACAAATCTGTTGAGGAAAAGCTTGATAAAATTGATACTATCGCTTCTAGAGTTGATAGACTTGCCTGATGTTAATCTTTTAAAATTGAAAGCTATGCCTAATAATGATATTGATAATAAGATTACTACTACAGCAAATGCCATCCAAGTTAGAATTAATGAGAATATAAGATTAATGGCTGAACTGCGTGCTAGGTGGGATAGAGAAGAAAATGAAAAACTAGCTAAAGAGAATAATGTAGCTAAAGTTTGGACTATTACCACCACTAGTAATGCTAATTCTCCACATGTTGCTGCACCTCCTACTATCAATGGTAAAATAATTGGTGTTGGTAATGTTTCTACTCCTAGTGCAAAGCGTACAAAACTGCCTGAAATTGCTAAAACTGCTGAAACTGCTTGTGATAAAACTGCTGAAATTTTTTCCAACCTTGGGAACAATGATCCCATTGCTGTAGCTCATAATGATTTAGATTTTGATGATTGCCACATCTCTGAAGTTATAAAGTTCTTACAAAAACTTGCTAAAAGTCCTAATGCTAGTGCTATAAATTTAGCATTTACAAAACATATTACAAATGCTCTCATAAAAGCTAGAGAAGAGAAACTAAAACTTGAAACTTCTATTCCTAGAAAGTTAGAAGATGGTTGGGAGCCCATCATTAAAATGAAATTCAATGACTTTGAATGTAATGCTTTATGTGATCTTGGTGCAAGTATTTCTGTTATGCCTAAAAAGATTTATGATATGCTTGACTTGCCACCATTGAAGAATTGTTATTTGGATGTTAATCTTGCCGATAATGTTAAAAAGAAACCTTTGGAGAGGATTGATAATGTGCATATTACGGTTAACAATAACCTTGTCCCCGTTGATTTTGTTGTCTTGGATATCGAATGCAATGCATCTTGTCCTATTGTGTTGGGAAGACCTTTTCTTCGAACTGTTGGTGCTGTTATTGATATGAGGGAAGGTAATATTAAATATCAATTTCCTCTCAAGAAAGGTATGGAACACTTCCCTAGAAAGAGAATGAAGTTGCCTTTTGATTCTATTATTAGAACAAGCTATGATGTTGATGCTTCTACTCTCGATGTTACTTGATTTGCACTTTGCGCCTAGCTGAAAGGCGTTAAAGAAAAGCGCTTATGGGAGACAACCCATGTTTTTACCTACAGCAATTTTTTGTTTTGTTGAGTCTTGGAAGTTGTTTACTACTGTAGCAACCTCTCCTTATCATGTTTTTGTGCCAAGTAAAGTTTCTATGTCAAAGTTGATGTTATATTTGGGATTGCTGCGCAGAAACAGCATTGCTGTCTGTCACGAATCTGGGCACAGTTCCCTGTAGAAAATTCGAAAAAATCTGCCAATTTACGAGCGTGATCCTCAGATATGTACGCAACTTTCATTAGTTTTGAGTTTTTCCATTTGAGCAAGTCTAGTGCCAGCTTTAAATTCGTCTTTACGGACTGTTCTGTTTTTGACAGATTCTGCCTTTTATTTCGCATTGCCTCTTTTGCTATTTTGGATGCATTTCTTTGATCCATTAATGTCCAGTAGCATTATGCAATGTCCAGAAGTGAAAATAATGATTGTGTCACCTCTGAATGAGTGAATTATTAATGATGCACTAACCCTCTAATGAGTTTGCTTGAAGTTTGGTGTGAAGGAAGTTTTCAAGGGTCAAGAGAGGAGAATGATATACTATGATCAAGAGGAGTGAAAGCTCTAAGCTTGGGGATGCCCCCGTGGTTCACCCCTGCATATTTTAAGAAGACTCAAGCGTCTAAGCTTGGGGATGCCTTGGGCATCCCCTTCTTCATCGACAACATCATCAGGTTCCTCCCCTGAAACTATATTTTTATTCAATCACATCTTGTATTCTTTACTTGGAGCGTCGGTTTGTTTCGTTTTTGTTTTTGTTTGAATAAGATGGATCCTAGCATTCACTTTGTGGGAGAGAGACACGCTCCGCTGTTGCATATGGACACATGTGTCCTTAGGCTTTACTCATAATGTTCAAGGCGAAGTTTCTTCTTCGTTAAATTGTTATATGGTTGGAATTGGAAAATGCTACATGTAGTAATTCTAAAATGTCTTGGATAATGTGATACTTGGCAATTGTTGTGCTCATGTTTAAGCTCTTGCATCATATGCTTTGCACCCATTAATGAAGAAATACATAGAGCTTGCTAAAATTTGATTTGCATATTTGGTTTCTCTAAGGTCTAGATAATATCTAGTATTGAGTTTTGAACAACAAGGAAGACGTGTAGAGTCTTATAATGTTTACAATATGTCTTTTATGTGAGTCTTGCTGCACTTGTTCATCCTTGAGTTTGCTTCAAATAACCTTGCTAGCCTAAACCTTGTATCGAGAGGGAATACTTCTCATGCATCCAAAATCCTTGAGCCAACTACTATGCCATTTGTGTCCACCATACCTACCTACTACATGGTATTTCTCCGCCATTCCAAAGTAAATTGCTTGAGTGCTACCTTTAAAATTCCATCATTCACCTTTGCAATATATAGCTCATGGGACAAAATAGCCTTAAAAACTATCGTAGTATTGAATATGTACTTATGCACTTTATATTTTATTAAGTTGCTTGTTGTGCGATAACCATGCTTCTGGGGAACGCCATCAACTATTGTTGAATATCATGTGAGTTGCTATGCATGTCCGTCTTGTCTGAAGGATCTATCATTTTAGTGGTTGGAGCATGCAAAATTGTTAGAGAAGAACATTGGGCCGCTAACTAAAGCCATGAATCATGGTTGAAGTTTCAGTTTTGGACATATATCCTCAATCTCATATGAGAATAATAATCATTGCTACATGCTTATGCATTTAAGAGGAGTCCATTATCTGTTGTCCATGTTGTCCCGGTATGGATGTCTAAGTTGAGAATAATCAAAAGCGAGAAATCCGAAATGCGAGCATTCTCCTTAGACCTTTGTACAGGCGGCATGGAGGTACCCCTTTGTGACACTTGGTTGAAACATGGCATGCAAAGATCCGGTAGTCCAAGCTAAGTAGGACGAGGTGCGGACACTATTAGTATACTATGCATGAGGATTGCAACTTGTAAGATATAATTTACATAACTCATATGCTTTATTACTACCATTGACAAAATTGTTTCATGTTTTCAAAATAAAAGCTCTAGCACAAATACAGACAATCGATGCTTTCCTCTTTGAAGGACCATTCTTTTACTTTTATTGTTGAGTCAGTTTACCTATCTCCTTCCACCTTAAGAAGCAAACACTTGTGTGAACTGTGCATTGATTCCTACATATTTGCATATTGCACTTGTTATATTACTTTATGTTGACAATATCCATGAGATATACATGTTATAAGTTGAAAGCAACCGCTGAAACTTCATCTTCCTATGTGTTGCTTCAACACCTTTACTTTGATTTATTGCTTTATGAGTTAACTCTTATGCAAGACTTATTGATGCTTGTCTTGAAGTACTATTCATGAAAAGTCTTTGCTTTATGATTCAGTTGTTTACTCATGTCATTACTTTTTTTGATCGCTGCATTCATTACATATGTTTACAAATAGTATGATCAAGATTATGATGGCATGTCACTTCAGAAATTATCTTTGTTATCGTTTTACCTGCTCGGGACGAGCAGAACTAAGCTTGGGGATGCTGATACGTCTCCAACGTATCGATAATTTCTTATGTTCCATGCTACTTTATTGATGATACCTACATGTTTTATGCACATTATATGTCATATTTATGCATTTTTGGAACTAACCTATTAACAAGATGCCGAAGAGCCAGTTGCTGTTTTCTGCTGTTTTTGGTTTCAGAAATCCTAGTAAAGAAATATTCTCGGAATTGGATGAAACTTTCGCCCAGGGTCCTATTTTTGCACGAAGCTTCCAGAAGACCGAAGAGATAACGAAGTGGGGCCACGAGGCGGCCGAGAGGGTGGCCGGCGCGGCCCAAGCCCTGGCCGCCGACCTGCCCCTGGGGCCCTCGTGTGGCCCCGCGTTGACCCTCCGCCTACTTAAAGCAGTCGCGACCCCAGTGCAGAGCCACGATACGGAAAACCTTACGAGACGCCGCCGCCGAATCCCATCTCGGGGGATTCGGGAGATCGCCTCCGGCGCCTGCCGGAGAGGATTCATCTCCGGAGGACTCTACACCGCCATGGTCGCCTCCGGAGTGATGAGTGAGTAGTTCACCCCTGGACCATGGGTCCATAGCAGTAGCTAGATGGTCGTCTTCTCCTTGTTGTGCTTCATTGTTGGATCTTGTGAGCTGCCTAACATGATCAAGATCATCTATCTGTAATACTATATGTTGTGTTTGTCGGGATGGATAGAGAGTACTATGATTATGGTGATTATCAATCTATTGTTCATGTGTTGTTTATGATCTTGCATGCTCTCCGTTATTAGTAGAGGCTCTGGCCAAGTTTTTACTCTTAACTCCAAGAGGGAGTATTTATGCTCGATAGTGGGTTCATGCCTCCATTGAATCTGGGACAGTGACAGAAAGTTCTAAGGTTGTGGATGTGCTGTTGCCACTAGGGATAAAACATTGATGCTATGTCTAAGGATGTAGTTGTTGATTACATTACGCACCATACTTAATGCAATTGTCTGTTGCTTTGCAACTTAATACTGGGGGGTTCGGATGATAACCTGAAGGTGGACTTTTTAGGCATAGATGCGTTGGATGGCGGTCTATGTACTTTGTCGTAATGCCCTGATTAAATCTCACTATATTTATCATATCATGTATATGCATTGTTATGCCTTTCTCTATTTGTCAATTGCCCGACTGTAATTTGTTCACCCAACATGCTTTTATCTTATGGGAGAGACACCTCTAGTGAACTGTGGACCCCGGTCCTATTCTTTACATAGCATACAATCTACTGCAATTGTGTTTACTGTTTTCTTTGCAAACATCTTCCACTCGATACGTTTAATCCTTTGTTACAACAAGCCGGTGAGATTGACAACCTCACTGTTTCGTTGGGGCAAAGTACTTGGGTTGTGTTGTGCAGGTTCCGCGTTGGCGCCGGAATCCCTGGTGTTGCGCCGCATCACATTTCGCGACCATCAACCTTCAACGTGCTTCTTGGCTCCTACTGGTTCGATTAAACCTTGGTTTCATACTGAGGGAAACTTGCCTTTGTGCGCATCATACCTTCCTCTTGGGGTTCCCAACGGACGTGTACATCTACGCGCATCATAGCCTACGCCAAGTACTACACGATGCACACACTGTCACCATTACACCGTGCAGGAGGAATAAACTACTTTAATAACATCACTAGAGTAGCACACAGATAAATTGTGATACAAAACACATTGCAATCATAAAGAGATATAAATAAGCACTTCACTATGCCATTCATAACAGTGAATAAGTATTCTGTGAAATATAGCCTAAGAGACCCACACGGTGCACACACTGTCACCTTTACACACGTGGGACAAGGAGTCTTCGGAGATCACATAAGTAAAATCCACTTGACTAGCATAATGACATCTAGATTACAAGCATCATCATATGAATCTCAATCATGTAAGGCAGCTCATGAGATTATTGTATTGAAGCACATAGGAGAGAGATTAACCACATAGCTACCGGTACAGCCCCGAGCCTCGATGGAGAACTACTCCCTCCTCATGGGAGACAACAGCGTTGATGAAGATGGCGGTGGTGTTGATGGAGAAGCCTTCGGGGGCACTTCCCCGTCCGGCGGCGTGCCGGAACAGAGACTCCTGTCCCCCAGATCTTGGCTTCGCGATGGCGGCGGCTCTGGAAGGTTTTCTCTGGTTTCGTCGAACGTGGTAGGGTTTTCGCGACGGAGACCTTAAGTAGGCGGAAGGGCAGCCTCGGAGGGGGCCTGGTGGGCCCACACACTAGGGGCGCGGCCCCCCCCCCGGCCGCCCGGGTGTTGTGTGGGGCCCCCAGGGCTCCCCTCTGGCGGCTCTCGGGTGTTTGGAAGCTTCGTCCAATTATAAGACTCTGGGCATTGATTTCGTCCAATTCCGAGAATATTTCCTTACTAGGATTTCTGAAACCAAAAACAGCAGAAAACAGCAACTGGCCCTTCGGCATCTCGTCAATAGGTTAGTTCCGGAAAATGCATAAATATGACATATAATGTGTATAAAACATGTAGATATCATCAATAATGTGGCATGGAACATAAGAAATTATCAATACGTCGGAGACGTATCAGCATCCCCAAGCTTAGTTCTGCTCGTCCCGAGCAGGTAAACGATAACAAAGATAATTTCTGGAGTGACATGCCATCATAACCTTGATCATACTATTGTAAGCATATGTAATGAATGCAGCGATCAAAACAATGGTAATGACATGAGTAAACAACTGAATCATAAAGCAAAGACTTTTCATGAATAGTACTTTCAAGACAAGCATCAATAAGTCTTGCATAAGAGTTAACTCATAAAGCAATAAATTCATAGTAAAGGTATTGAAGCAACACAAAGGAAGATTAAGTTTCAGCGGTTGCTTTCAACTTATAACATGTATATCTCATGGATAGTTGTCAATGCAAAGTAATATAACAAGTGCAATATGCAAGTATGTAGGAATCAATGCACAGTTCACACAAGTGTTTGCTTCTTGAGATGGAGAGAAATAGGTGAACTGACTCAACATAAAAGTAAAAGAAAGGTCCTTCAAAGAGGAAAGCATCGATTGCTATATTTGTGCTAGAGCTTTTATTTTGAAAACATGAAACAATTTTGTCAACGGTAGTAATAAAGCATATGTATCATGTAAATTATATCTTACAAGTTGCAAGCCTCATGCATAGTATACTAATAGTGCCCGCACCTTGTCCTAATTAGCTCGGATTAACACGGATTATCATTGCATAGCATATGTTTCAACCAAGTGTCACAAAGGGGTACCTCTATGCCGCCTGTACAAAGGTCTAAGGAGAAAGCTCGCATTGGATTTCTCGCTTTTGATTATTCTCAACTTAGACATCCATACCGGGACAACATAGACAACAGATAATGGACTCCTCTTTAATGCATAAGCATACAACAACAGTTAAAATTCTCATAAGAGATTGAGGATTAGTTGTCCCACACTGAAACTTCCACCATGAATCATGGCTTTAGTTAGCGGCCCAATGTTCTTCTCTAACAGTATGCATACTCAAACCATTTGATCATGAAAATCGCCCTTACTTCAGACAAGACAGACATGCATAGCAACTCACATGATATTCAACAAAGTGTTGATGGCGTCCCCAGAAACATGGTTATCGCACAACAAGCAACTAAATAAGAGATAAAGTGCATAAGTACATATTCAATACCACAATAGTTTTTAGGCTATTTGTCCCATGAGCTATATATTGTAAAGATAAAGAATGGAAATTTTAAAGGTAGCACTCAAGCAATTTACTTTGGAATGGCGGAGAAATACCATGTAGTAGGTAGGTATGGTGGACGCAAATGGCATAGTGGTTGGCTCAAGGATTTTGGATGCATGAGAAGTATACCCTCTCGATACAAGGTTTAGGCTAGCAAGGTTATTTGAAACAAACACAAGGATGAACCGGTGCAGCAAAACTCACATAAAAGACATATTGTAAATATTATAAGACTCTACACCGTCTTCCTTGTTGTTCAAACTCTTTACTAGAAATTATCTAGACATTAGAGAGACCAATTATGCAAACCAAATTTTAGCAAGCTCTATGTATTTCTTGATTAATGGGTGCAAAGTATATGATGCAAGAGCTTAAACATGAGCACAACAATTGCCAAGTATCAAATTATCCAAGACATTTTAGAATTACTACATGTAGCATTTTCCGTTTCCAACCATATAACAATGAACGAAGCAGTTTCAACCTTCGCCATGAACATTAAAAGCTAAGAACACATGTGTTCATATGAACCAGCGGAGCGTGTCTCTCTCCCACACAAGCATTTATTCAAAAAAACACAAACAAACGCACACAGACGCTCCAAGTAAAGTACATAAGATGTGACCGAATAAAAATATAGTTTCAAGGGAGGAACCTGATAAATTTGTCGATGCTTGAGTCTTCTTGAAATATGCAGGGATGAACCACGGGGCATCCCCAAGCTTAGACTCTTCACTCTTCTTGATCATAGTATATCATCCTCCTCTCTTGACCCTTGAAAACTTCCTCCACACCAAACTCGAAACAAACTCATTAGAGGGTTAGTGCATAATAAAAATTCACATGTTCAGAGGTGACACAATCATTCTTAACACTTCTGGACATTGCCCAAAGCTACTGGAAGGTAATGGAACAAAGAAATCCACCCAACACAGCGAAAGAAGCAATGCGAAATAAAAGGCAGAATCTGTCAAAACAGAACAGTCCGTAAAGACGAATTTTAAAGTGGCACCAGACTTGCTCAAATGAAAATGCTCAAATTGAATGAAAGTTGCGTACATATCTGAGGATCACTCACGTAAATTGGCATAATTTTCTGAGTTACCTACAGAGAATTAGGCCCAGATTCGTGACAGCAAGAAATCTGTTTCTGCGCAGTAATCCAAATCTAGTATGAACCTTACTATCAAAGACTTTACTTGGCACAACAATGCAATAAAATAAAGATAAGGAGAGGTTGCTACAGTAGTAACAACTTCCAAGACTCAAATATAAAACAAAAGTACTGTAGTAAAATAAACACATGGGTTATCTCCCAAGAAGTTCTTTCTTTATAGCCATTAAGATGGGCTCAGCAGTTTTAATGATGCACTCGCAAGAAATAGTAGTTGAAGCAAAAGAGAGCATCAAGAGGCAAATTCAAAACAAATTTAAGTCTAACATGCTTCCTATGCATAGGAGTTTTGTAAATAAACAAGTTCATGAAGAAAAAAGTAACAAGCATAGGAAGATAGAACAAGTGTAGCTTCAAAAATTTCAGCACATAGAGAGGTGTTTTAGTAACATGAAAATTTCTACAACCATATTTTCCTCTCTCATAATAACTTTCAGTAGCAACATGAGCAAACTCAACAATATAACTATCACATAAAGCATTCTTATCATGAGTCTCATGCATAAAATTATTACTCTCCACATAGGCATAATCAATTTTATTAGTTGTAGTGGGAGCAAATTCAACAAAGTAGCTATCATTATTATTCTCATCATCAAATATAGGAGGCATATTGTAATCATAATCAAATTTATCCTCCATAACAGGCGGTACTAAAAGACCAATATCATTATAATCATCATAAATAGGAGGCAAAGTATCATCAAAGTAAATTTTCTCCTCAATGCTTGGGGGACTAAAAATATCATGCTCATCAAAGCCGCTTCCCCAAGCTTAGAATTTTCCATATCATTAGCAACAATGGTGTTCAAAGCGTTCATACTAATATGTTCCATAGGTTTTTTAATTTTCGCATCAAACCATCCATGTCTTAAATCAGGAAATAGAATAAGAAGCTCATTGTTGTCCATTATGCCTAACTAGTGTAAACAAGAAACAAAAAGATGCAATTGCAGGATCTAAAGGAAATAGCTTCGAGCACACACACAACGGCAACAGAAAAGTACTTTACCTGGGACCGGAGTATGAGAGCCTTTTACCTTTCCTCCCGGCAACGGCGCCAGAAAATAGCTTGATGTCTACGGGTGCTTCTATTCTTGTAGACAGTGTTGGGCCTCCAAGAGCAGAGGTTTGTAGAACAGCAGCAAGTTTCCCTTAAGTGGATCACCCAAGGTTTATCGAACTCAGGGAGGAAGAGGTCAAAGATATCCCTCTCAAGCAACCCTGCAACCACAAAGCAAGAAGTCTCTTGTGTCCCCAACACACCTAATAGGTGCACTAGTTCGAAGAGATAGTGAAATACGGGTGGTATGAATAAGTATGAGCGTAGCAATGGCACCAGAAAAGTGCTTTGCGGTCCGGGGGGCGTGTGGTTGATGGTGGTAATATTGCAGGAAGTAAAGATGCAGTAAAACGAAACAAGCAGCGATAGCATATTTAGGAACAAGGCCTAGGGATCATACTTTCACTAGTGGACACTCTCAACATTGATCACATAAGAATAAATAGATAGATGCTAGACTCTACACCCTCTTGTTGGATGATGAACACCACTAACTGTGTAGGATTACACGAACCCTCAATGCCGGAGTTAACAAGCTCCACAATATTCAATGTTCATATTTAAATAACCTTAGAGTGCATAACAGATCAACATAACCAAACCAAGTACTAACATAGCATGCACACTGTCACCTTCACACTACGAAAGGAGGAATAGATCACATCAATACTATCATAGCAATAGTTAACTTTATAATCTACAAGAGATCACAATCATAGCCTACGCCAAGTACTACACGATGCACACACTGTCACCATTACACCGTGCAGGAGGAATAAACTACTTTAATAACATCACTAGAGTAGCACACAGATAAATTGTGATACAAAACACATTGCAATCATAAAGAGATATAAATAAGCACTTCACTATGCCATTCATAACAGCGAATAAGTATTCTGTGAAATATAGCCTAAGAGACCCACACGGTGCACACACTGTCACCTTTACACACGTGGGACAAGGAGTCTCCGGAGATCACATAAGTAAAATCCACTTGACTAGCATAATGACATCTAGATTACAAGCATCATCATATGAATCTCAATCATGTAAGGCAGCTCATGAGATTATTGTATTGAAGTACAGAGAGATTAACCACATAGCTACCGGTACAGCCCCGAGCCTCGATGGAGAACTACTCCTCCTCATGGGAGACAACAGCGTTGATGAAGATGGCGGTGGTGTTGATGGAGAAGCCTTCCGGGGCACTTCCCCGTCCGGCGGGTGCCGGAACAGAGACTCCTGTCCCCCAGATCTTGGCTTCGCGATGGCGGCGGCTCTGGAAGGTTTTCTCTGGTTTCGTCGAACGTGGTAGGGTTTTCGCGACGGAGACCTTAAGTAGGCGGAAGGGCAGCCTCGGAGGGGGCCTGGTGGGCCCACACACTAGGGGGGCGCGGCCCCCCTCTGGCCGCGCCAGGGTGTTGTGTGGGGCCCCCAGGGCTCCCCTCTGGCGGCTCTCGGGTGTTCTGGAAGCTTCGTCCAATTATAAGACTCTGGGCGTTGATTTCGTCCAATTCCGAGAATATTTCCTTACTAGGATTTCTGAAACCAAAAACAGCAGAAAAAACAACTGGCCCTTCGGCATCTCGTCAATAGGTTAGTTCCGGAAAATGCATAAATATGACATACAATGTGTATAAAACATGTAGATATCATCAATAATGTGGCATGGAACATAAGAAATTATCGATACGTCGGAGACGTATCACACCCCTTCCAGTATTAAGTTGCAAACAACAGACAATTGCATTAAGTACTGTGCGTAATGTAAACAATACAAATATCCTTAGACAAAGCATTGATGTTTTATCCCTAGTGGCAACAGCACATCCACAACCTTAGGGGTTGCTGTCACTCCCCTAGATTCAATGGAGACATGAACCCACTATCTAGCATAAATACTCCCTCTTGGAGTCACAAGTATCAACTTGGCCAGAGCCTCTACTAGCAACGGAGAGCATGCAAGAACATAAAAAACACATATATGATAGATCAATAATCAACTTGACATAGTATTCCATATTCATCTGATCCCAACAAACACAACATGTAGCATTACAAATAGATGATCTTGATCATGATAGGCATCTCACAAGATCTAAACATGATAGAACAAGAGGAGAAGACAACCATCTAGCTACTGCTATGGACCCGTAGTCCAAGGATGAACTACTCACGCATCGTCCGGAGGCGGGCATGGTGATGTAGAGCCCTCGGTGATGATTCCCCTCTCGGCAAAGTGCGGAGGCGATCTCTGAACCCCCCGAGGTAGGGCTGACGGCGGCGGCGTCTCTGGAACTATTCTTGTATCGTGGCTCTCGGTGATAGGGTTTCGCGACGGAAGGAATAAATAGGCGAAGGGGCAGAGTCGGGGGACGCCCGAGGGGCCCACCCCATATGGCGGCGCGGCCAGGGGTGGGGCCGCGCCCCCTATGGTGTGGCCGCCTCGGGCCCCTCTTCGTCTCCTCTTCGGTGTTCTGGAAGACTCCGTGGAAAATAAGACCGTGGGCTTTTGTTTCGTCCAATTAGGAATATCCGTAAACTAACTTTTCTGAAATCAAAAACAACAGAAAACAGGAACTGGCACTGCGGCATCTTGTTAATAGGTTAGTCCCGGAAAATGCATAAAAATGATATAAAGTATGACTAAAACATGTAGGTATTGTCATAAAACAAGCATGGAACATAAGAAATTATAGATACGTTGGAGAAGTATCAAGCATCCCCAAGCTTAGTTCCTACTCGCCCTCGAGTAGGTAAACGATAAAAATAATAATTTCTGAAGTGACATGCTACCAACATAATCTTGATCAACACTATTATAAAGCATATGAGATGAATGAAGTGACCCAAAGCAATGGTCTATAGTTTGCTAACAAAAAGATAATGACTAAACAACTGAATCATATAGCAAAACTTTTCATGAATAGTACTTTCAAGACAAGCATCAAAAAGTCTTGCATAAGAGTTAACTCATAAAGCAATAGATTCTTAATAAGAGGTTTTGAAGCAACACAAAGGAAGATTTAAGTTTCAGCAATTGCTTTCAACTTTCAACATGTATATCTCATGGATAATTGTCAACACAAAGTAATATAATAAGTGCAATAAGTAAACATGTAAGAATCAATGCACACAGTTGACACAAGTGTTTGCTTCTAAGATAGAAAGAAGTAGGTAAACTGACTCAACATAAAGTAAAAGAAAGGCCCTTCGCAGAGGGAAGCAGGGATTACTCATGTGCTAGAGCTTTTTATTTTGAAAACATGGAAACAATTGTGTCAACGGTAGTAATAATTCATATGTGTTATGCATAAAACTTCCTATAAGTTGCAAGCCTCATGCATCGAATACTAATAGTGCCCGCACCTTGTCCTAATTAGCTCGGATTTCCATGGATTATCATTGCATTACATATGTTTCAACCAAGTATCACAAAGGGGTACCTCTATGCCACCTGTACAAAGGTCCAAGGAGATAAATCGCATTTGATTTCTCGATTTTGATAGATCTCAACTTGAGGACATCCATACCGGGACAACATAGAAAACAGATAATGGACTCTGATACGTCTCAAACGTATCTATAATTTCTTATGTTCCATGCTACTTTTATGATGATACTCACATGTTTTATACACATTATATGTCATTATTATGCATTTTCCGGCACTAACCTATTGACGAGATGCCGAAGAGCCAGTTCTGTTTTGCTGTTTTTGGTTTCGAAATCCTAGTAAGGAAATATTCTTGGAATTGGACGAAATCAAAGCCCAGGGGCCTATTTTTCCACGAAGCTTCCAGAAATCCAGAAGCGAAGTGGGGCCACGAGCGACGCCACACTAGGGCGGCGCGCCCAGGGCTTGGCCGCGCCGGCCTGTTGTGTGGGCCCTCGTGCCCCTGACCTACCTCTTCGCCTACATATAGTCTTCGTCGCGAAACCCCCATACCGAGAGCCACGATACGGAAAACCTTCCGGAGACGCCGCCAATCCCATCTCGGGGATTCAGGAGATCGCCTCGGGACCTGCCGGAGAGGGGAATCATCTCCCGGAGGTCTCTTCATCGCCATGATCGCCTCCGGATCGATGTGTGAGTAGTTCACCCTGGACTATGGGTCCATAGCAGTAGCTAGATGGTCGTCTTCTCCTCATTGTGCTATCATGTTCGATCTTGTGAGCTGCCTATCATGATCAAGATCGTCTATTTGTAATCCTTCATGTTGTGTTTGTTGGGATCCGATGAATATTGAATACTATGTCAAGTTGATTATCAATCTATCATATATGTTGTTTATGTTCTTGCATGCTCTCCGTTGCTAGTAGAGGCTCTGGCCAAGTTGATACTTGTGACTCCAAGAGGGAGTATGCTCGATAGTGGGTTCATGCCTCCATTGAATCTGGGACAGTGACAGAAAGTTCTAAGGTTGTGGATGTGCTGTTGCCACTAGGGATAAAACATCGATGCTTTGTCTAAGGATATTTGTGTTGATTACATTACGCACATACTTAATGCAATTGTGTTGTTTACAACTTAATACTGGAGGGTTCGGATGATAACCTGAAGGTGGACTTTTTAGGCATAGATGCATGCTGGATGGCGGTCTATGTACTTTGTCGTAATGCCCTGATTAAATCTCATAGTACTCATCATGATATATGTATGTGCATTGTTATGCCTTCTTTATTTGTCAATTGCCCAACTGTAATTTGTTCACCCAACATCTGCTATCTTATGGGAGAGACACCACTAGTGAGCTGTGGACCCCGGTCCTATTCCTTACATCTGAAATACAATCTACTGCAATTGTTCTTTACTGTTCTTCGCAAACAAACATCATCATCCACACTATACATCTAATCCTTTGTTTACAGCAAGCCGGTGAGATTGACAACCTCTGTTACGTTGGGGCAAAGTTCTGTGATTGTGTTGTGCAGGTTCCACGTTGGCGCCGGAATCCCTGGTGTTGCGCCGCACTACACTCCTCCGCCATCAACCTTCAACGTGCTTCTTGACTCCTACTGGTTCGATTAAACCTTGGTTTCTTACTGAGGGAAACTTGCTACTGTGCGCATCACACCTTCCTCTTGGGGTTCCCAACGGATGTGTCAACTACACGCATCAAGCAAATTTCTGGCGCCGTTGCCGGGGAGATCAAGACACGCTGCAAGGGGAGTCTCCACTTCAATCTCTTTACTTTGTTTTTGTCTTGCTTTATTTTATTTACTACTTTGTTTGCCGCACTAAAACAAAACACAAAAAAATTAGTTGCTAGCTTTACTTTATTTACTGTCTTGTTCTCTATATCAAAAACACAAAAAAATTAGTTACTTGCATTTACTTTATCTAGTTTGCTTTATTTACTATTGCTAAAATGAGTAATCCTGAAGTTGAAGTTCGCTCTTTTAAGCAACAAGGTGGAGAAAGTTTTAAAGATGCTTGGTATAGAATTAGTGATGCTCATCATAGGTGCACTAAGAAACACTCCACTATTATCCTACTTAGGAACTTTTATGTTGGTATATCTAGTTGGAATAGGTATGTTCTTGATACTCTTTCGGGGGGTAATTTCCTAGGTACTCCTGCTTTAGAAGCTAGTTGCATCATTGAGAGTCTAGTTGGAATACCACCTGTTAATGAAACTAAAATTGAAATCTCTCTTGAGGACGTCATGAAAAAGTTGGAAGCCATAGAGAAAAATCTTCCAAGTGTTGAGACTAAATTGGGGGTATTACTTGATAATACTGATAAACTTGATAAATCCCTAGGAGGAATTAATGAAAGAATTGCTACTTTAGAAACTTGTGCTATCCATGATAATCAAACCCATAGAATTGGTAAACTTGAAGAAGCTATGGGAAAATTGGGTTCAACTTTTTCTTCTCTTAAATTTAAGGAGAAAGCTTATGTGGGCAAGGAGCAAAAATTCATGTATGTCTCTAAGGTGCCTAAGCCAAAGAATTATTATAAGCCTAAAATTGATAAAACCCTTAGTACCACTATGGGAAATTTAGATAATGGAGCATCTAAGGTACCCTCTGCAACAAGTCTTGTTTGTGAGAGAATTTTTGATGTCAATGCTTCGTCTCTTGATAATACTTGATACACACTTTCTGCGCCTAGCTGAAAGGCGTTAAAGAAAAGCGCTTATGGGAGACAACCCATTATTTTACTTCTGTACTTTATTTTATATTTGAGTCTTGGAAGTTGTTTACTACTGTAGCAACCTCTCCTTATCTTTATTTTATTGCATTGTTGTGCCAAGTAAAGTCTTTGATAGCAAAGTCAATACTAGATTTGGATTACTGCGCAGGAACAGATTTCTTGCTGTCACGAATCTGGGCAGAATTTTCTGTAGGTAACTCAGAAATATCTGCAAATTTATGCGTGATCCTCAGATATGTACGCAACTTTCATTCAATTTGGGCATTTTCATCTGAGCAAGTCTGGTGCCACTTTAAAATTCGTCTTTACGGACTGTTCTGTTTTGACAGATTCTGCCTTTTATTTCGCATTGCCTGTTTTGCTATGTTTGATGGATTTCTTTGTTCCATTAACTTTCAGTAGCTTTGTGCAATGTCCAGAAGTATTAAGAATGATTATGTCACCTCTGAATATATGAATTATGCACTGACCCTCTAATGAGTTTGTTTCGAGTTTGGTGTGGAGGAAGTTTTCAAGGGTCAAGAGAGGAGGATGATACAATATGATCAAGAAGAGTGAAAAGTCAAAGCTTGGGGATGCCCCGTGGTTCATCCCTGCATATTTTAAGAAGACCCAAGCGTCTAAGCTTGGGGATGCCCAAGGCATCCCCTCTTCATCGACAACATTATCAGGTTCCTCTAGTGAAACTATATTTTTATTCCGTCACATCTTATGTGCTTTACTTGGAGCGTCTGTTTGTTTTTGTTTTTTTTTTTTGTTTGAATAAATCGGATCCTAGCATTCTTTGTTTGGGAGAGAGACACGCTCCGCTGTTTCGTATGAACACATGTGTTCTTAGCTTTATCTTTAATGTTCATTGCGAAAGTTGGACTATTTCATTCATTGATATATGGTTGGAAACGGAAAATGCCGCATGTGGTAAATGGTATAATGTCTTGAATAATTTGATACTTGGCAATTGTTGTGCTCATATAGATCATGTTTAAGCTCTTGCATCATGTACTTTGCACCTATTAATGAAGAACTACATAGAGCTTGTTAAAATTTGGTTTGCATGATTGGTCTCTCTAAGTCTAGATATTTTCTGGTTGAGGTGTTTGAACAACAAGGAGACGATGTAAAGTCTTATAATGCTTACAATATGTTTATATGTGAGTCTTGCTGCACCATTTCATACTTGAGTTTGCTTCAAACAACCTTGCTAGCCTAGCCTTGTATTGAGAGGGATTCTTCTCGTGCATCCAAATCCTTGAGCCAAATCCATGCCATTTGTGTCCACCATACCTACCTACCACATGGTATTTCTCCGCCATTCCAAAGTACATTACTTGAGTGCTACCTTTAAACTTCCATTCTTTGCCTTTACAATACATAGCTCATGGGAAAATAGCCTTAAAAACTATTGTGGTGAAGAATATGTACTTATGTATCTTATTTCTTAATAAGTTGCTTGTTGAGTGGTAACCATGTTTCTGGGGACGCCATCAACTTTTACCTTTGTTGAATATCATGTGAGTTTCTATGCATGTTCGTCTTGTCTGAAGTAAGAGCGATTTTCATGATCAAATGGTTTGAGTATGCATATTGTTAGAGAAGAACATTGGGCCGCTAACTAAAGCCATGAATCATGGTGGAAGTTTCAGTTTGGACATAAAACCTCAATCTCTTATGAGAATATTATCTGTTGTTGAATGCTTAAGCATTAAAAGAGGAGTCCATTATCTGTTGTCTATGTTGTCCCGGTATGGGTGTCTAAGTTGAGAATGATCAAAAGCGAGAAATCCAATGCGAACTTTCTCCTTAGACCCTTGTACAGGCGGCATAGAGGTACCCCTTTGTGACACTTGGTTGAAACATATGTTATGCAATGATAATCCGTGTTAATCCGAGCTAATTAGGACAAGGTGCGGGCACTATTGGTATACTATGCATGAGGCTTGCAACTTATAAGATATCTTATACATAACACATATGATTTATTACTACCGTTGACAAAATTGTTTCTATGTTTTCAAAATGAAAAGCTCTAGCACAAAAATAGTAATCCATGCTTCCCTCTGCGAAGGGCCATTCTTCTACTTTATTGTTGAGTCAGTTTACCTACTTCTTTCTATCTTAGAAGCAAACACTTGTGTAAACTGTGTGCATTGATTCTTACATGTTTACCTATTGCACTTGTTATATTACTTTGTGTTGACAATTATCCATGAGATAAACATGTTGAAGTTGAAAGCAACCGCTGAAACTTATATCTTCATTTGTGTTGTTTCAAAGCTTTCTACTAAGAATTTATTGCTTATGAGTTAACTGTTATGCAAGTCTTATTGATGCTTGTCTTGAAAGTATTATTCATGAAAAGTCTTTGCTATATGATTCATTTGTTTAATCATTATCTTCATCATTGCTTCGAATCGCTGCATTCATCTCATGTGCTTTACAATAGTATTGATCAAGATTATGATAGCATGTCACTTCAGAAATTATCCTTGTTATCGTTTACCTACTCGAGGGCGAGTAGGAACTAAGCTTGGGGATGCTTGATACGTCTCAAACGTATCTATAATTTCTTATGTTCCATGCTACTTTTATGATGATACTCACATGTTTTATACACATTATATGTCATTATTATGCATTTTCCGGCACTAACCTATTGACGAGATGCCGAAGAGCCAGTTGTTGTTTTTTGGTTTCAGAAATCCTAGTAAGGAAATATTCTCGGAATTGGACGAAATCAAAGCCCAGGGGCCTATTTTTCCACGAAGCTTCCAGAAGTCCGAAGAGGAAACGAAGTGGGGCCACGAGGCGATGCCACACTAGGGCGGCGCGGCCAGGGCTTGGGCCGCGCCGGCCTGTTGTGTGGGCCCCTCGTGACGCCCCCTGACCTACCCTTCCGCCTACATATAGTCTTCGTCGCGAAACCCCCAGTACCGAGAGCCACGATACGGAAAACCTTCCAGAGACGCCGCCGCCGCCAATCCCATCTCGGGGGATTCAGGAGATCGCCTCCGGCACCCGCGGAGAGGGGAATCATCTCCCGGAGGTCTCTTCATCGCCATGATCGCCTCCGGATCGATGTGTGAGTAGTTCACCCCTGGACTATGGGTCCATAGCAGTAGCTAGATGGTCGTCTTCTCCTCATTGTGCTATCATGTTCGATCTTGTGAGCTGCCTATCATGATCAAGATCGTCTATTTGTAATCCTTCATGTTGTGTTTGTTGGGATCCGATGAATATTGAATACTATGTCAAGTTAATTATCAATCTATCATATATGTTGTTTATGTTCTTGCATGCTCTCCGTTGCTAGTAGAGGCTCTGGCCAAGTTGATACTTGTGACTCCAAGAGGGAGTATTTATGCTCGATAGTGGGTTGATGCCTCCATTAAATCTGGGACAGTGACAGAAAGTTCTAAGGTTGTGGATGTGCTGTTGCCACTAGGGATAAAACATCGATGCTTTGTCTAAGGATATTTGTGTTGATTACATTACGCACCATACTTAATGCAATTGTCTGTTGTTTACAACTTAATACTGGAAGGGGTTCGGATGATAACCTGAAGGTGGACTTTTTAGGCATAGATGCATGCTGGATGGCGGTCTATGTACTTTGTCGTAATGCCCTGATTAAATCTCATAGTACTCATCATGATATATGTATGTTCATTGTTATGCCTTCTTTATTTGTCAATTGCCCAACTGTAATTTGTTCACCCAACATCTGCTATCTTATGGGAGAGACACCACTAGTGAACTGTGGACCCCGGTCCTATTCCTTACATCTGAAATACAATCTACTGCAATTGTTCTTTACTGTTCTTCGCAAACAAACATCATCATCCACACTATACATCTAATCCTTTGTTTACAGCAAGCCGGTGAGATTGACAACCTCGCTGTTACATTGGGGCAAAGTTCTGTGATTGTGTTGTGCAGGTTCCACGTTGGCGCCGGAATCCCTGGTGTTGCGCCGCACTACACTCCTCCGCCATCAACCTTCAACGTGCTTCTTGGCTCCTACTGGTTCGATTAAACCTTGGTTTCTTACTGAGGGAAACTTGCTACTGTGCGCATCACACCTTCCTCTTGGGGTTCCCAACGGACGTGTCAACTACACGCATCAGACTCCTCTTTTATGCTTTTAGCATTCAACAACAATAATATTCTCATAAGAGATTCTGAGGATTAATGTCCAAGCTGAAACTTCCACCATGATACATGGCTTTGGTTGGCGGCCCAATGTTCTTCTCTAACAATATGCATACTCAAACCATTTAATCATGAGAAATCTCCCTTACTTCAGACAAGACGAACATGCATAGCAACTCACATGATATTCAACAAAGGTGTGACAGGTTGATGGCGTCCCCAGAAACATGGTTACCGCTCAACAAGCAACTTATAAGAACTAAGATACATAAGCGACATATTCATTACCACAATAGTTTTTAGGATACTTTCCCATGAGCTATGTATTGCAAAGACAAGGAATGAATTTTTTTAAAGGTAGCACGCAAGCAATTTAGTTTGGAATGGTAGAAAAATACCACATAGTAGGTAGTTATGGTGGACACAAATGGCATAGGTTTTGGATCAAGGTTTTGGATGCACGAGAAGCATTCCCTCTCAGTACAAGGCTTTGGCTAGCAAGGTTGTTTGAAGCAAACACAAGTATAAACCGGTACAGCAAAACTTACATAAGAACATATTGCAAGCATTATAAGACTCTACACTGTCTTCCTTGTTGTTCAAACACTTTTACCAGAAAATATCTAGACCTTAGAGAGACCAATCATGCAATCCAAATTTCAACAAGCTCTACGGTAGTTCTCCACTAATAGATTTAAACTACATGATGCAAGAGCTTAAACATGATCTACTTGAGAGCTCAAAACAATTGCCAAGTATCAAATTATTCAAGACAATATACCAATTACCACATGAAGCATTTTCTGTTTCCAACAAAATAACAATAAGTGCAGCGGCTTTCAGCTTTCGCCATGAACATGAATTAAGAACACAAGTGTTCAAATGAAAAAGCGGAGCGTGTCTCTCTCTCACACAAGGATTGCTAGGATCTGAATTTATTCAGAGAATTAAAATAACAAAACGAAAATAAAAGCACACAGACGCTCCAAGTAAAGCACATAAGATATGACGGAATTAAAATATAGTTTCACTAGAGGTGACCTGATAAGTTGTTGATGAAGAAGGGGATGCCTTGGGCATCCCCAAGCTTAGACGCTTGAGTCTTCTTGAAATATGCAGGGATGAACCACGGGGCATCCCCAAGCTTAGACTTTCACTCTTCTTGATCATATCATATCATCCTCCTCTCTTGATCCTTGAAAACTTCCTTCACACCAAACTCAAAGCAATCTCATTAGAGTGTTAGTGCATAATCAAAAATTCACATGTTCAGCAAGGACACAATCATTCCCAACACTTCTGGACATTACCCAAGGCTACTGAAATTTAATGGAGCAAAGAAATCCACTCAACACAGTAAAAGAGGCAATGCGAAATAAAAGGCAGAATCTGTCAAAACAGAACAGTCCGTAAAGACGAATTTTTTCGAGGCACTTAACATGCTCATATGGAAAAGCTCCAGTTGAATGAAAGTTGCGTACATATCTGAGGATCACGCATGAATTTTTTCAGCATTTTACGAGTTTCCTACAGAGAGATCAACTCAAATTCGTGACAGCTAAAAATCTGTTTCTGCGCAGAAATCCAAATCTAGTATCAACTTTTCTATCAAAGACTTTACTTGGCACAACAATGCAATAAAATAAAGATACAAAGGTATTGCTACAGTAGTAACAAGTACCTTGACGCAAATATAAAACAAAAATTGCCGAAATAAAATAATGGGTTGTCTCCCATAAGCGCTTTTCTTTAACGCCTTTCAGCTAGGCGCAGAAAGTGCAAATCAAGTAACATTGCTGGCGTGCAATTGACACACGTCCGTTGGGAACCCCAAGAGGAAGGTGTGATGCGTACAGCAGCGAGTTTTCCCTCAGTATGAAACCAAGATTATCGAACCAGTAGGAGTCAAGGAACACGTGAAGGTTGTTGGTGACGGAGTGTAGTGCGGCGCAACACCAGGGATTCCGGCGCCAACGTGGAACCTGCACAACACAATCAAAGTACTTTGCCCAAACGTAACAGTGAGGTTGTCAATCTCACCGGCTTGCTGTAAACAAAGGATTAAACGTATGGTGTGGAAAATGATGTTTGTTTGCGAAGAACAGTAAAGAACAGAGTTTGCAGTAGATTGTATTTCAGATGTAAAAGAATGGACCGGGGTCCACAGTTCACTAGTGGTGTCTCTCCCATAAGATAAATAGCAGGTTGGGTGAACAAATTACAGTTGGGCAATTGACAAATAGAGAGGGCATAACAATGCACATACATATCACGATGACTACTATGAGATTTAATCAGGGCATTACGACAAAGTACATAGACCGCTATCCAGCATGCATCTATGCCTAAAAGTCCACCTTCAGGTTAGCATCCGCACCCCTTCCGGTATTAAGTTGCAAACAACAGACAATTGCATTAAGTATGGTGCGTAATGTAATCAACACAAATATCCTTAGACAAAGCATTGATGTTTTATCCCTAGTGGCAACAGCACATCCACAACCTTAGAACTTTCTGTCACTGTCCCAGATTCAATGGAGGCATGAACCCACTATCGAGCATAAATACTCCCTCTTGGAGTTACAAGTATCAACTTGGCCAGAGCCTCTACTAGCAACGGAGAGCATGCAAGAACATAAACAACACATATATGATAGATTGATAATCAACTTGACATAGTATTCCATATTCATCGGATCCCAACAAACACAACATGTAGCATTACAAATAGATGATCTTGATCATGATAGGCAGCTCACAAGATCTAACATGATAGCACAATGAGAGAAGACAACCATCTAGCTACTGCTATGGACCCATAGTCAGGGGTGAACTACGACACATCAATCCGGAGCGATCATGGTGATGAAGCGTCCTCCGGGAGATGATTCCCCTCTCCGGCAGGTGCCGAGGCAATCTCCTGAATCCCCGAGATGGGATTGGCGGCGTCTCTGGAAGGTTTTCCGTATCGTGGCTCTCGGTACAGGGGTTTCGCGACGAAGGCTATAAGTAGGCGGAAGGGTAGGGTTGGAGGCGGCGCGGGGGCCCCACACCATAGGCCGGCGCGGGCCCCATGCTGGCCGCGCCGCCCTATGGGTACGGGCCCTCGTGGCCTCACTTCGTATCCCCTTCGGTCTTGGAAGCTTCGTGGAAAAATAAGACCTGGGCGTTGATTTCGTCCAATTCCGAGAATATTTCCTTTGTAGGATTTCTGAAACCAAAAACAGCGAAAACAAGCTGGCTCTTCGGCATCTCGTTAATAGGTTAGTGCCGGAAAATGCATAATAATGACATAAAGTTTGTATAAAACATGTGAGTATCATCATAAAAGTAGCATGGAACATAAGAAATTATAGATACGTTTGAGACGTATCAAGCATCCCAAGCTTAGTTCCTACTCGCCCTCGAGTAGGTAAACGATAACAAGGATAATTTCTGAAGTGACATGCTATCATAATCTTGATCAATACTATTTTAAAGCATATGAGATGAATGCAGCGATTCGAAGCAATGGTAAAGACAATGATTAAACAACTGAATCATATAGCAAAGACTTTTCATGAATAGTACTTTCAAGACAAGCATCAATGAGACTTGCATAAGAGTTAACTCATAAAGCAATAAATTCTTAGTAGAAAGCTTTGAAGCAACACAAAGGAAGATATAAGTTTCAGTGGTTGCTTTCAACATGTATATCTCATGGATAATTGTCAACATAAAGCAATATAACAAGTGCAATAGGTAAACATGTAAGAATCAATGCACACAGTTGACACAAGTGTTTGCTTCTAAGATAGAAAGAAGTAGGTAAACTGACTCAACATAAAGTAAAAGAATGGCCCTTCGCAGAGGGAAGCATGGATTACTATTTTTGTGCTAGAGCTTTTCATTTTGAAAACATAGAAACAATTTTGTCAACGGTAGTAATAAATCATATGTGTTATGTATAAGACATCCTATAAGTTGCAAGCCTCATGCATAGAATACCAATAGTGCTCGCACCTTGTCCTAATTAGCTTGGATTAACACGGATTATCATTGCATAACATATGTTTCAACCAAGTGTCACAAAGGGGTACCTCTATGCCGCCTGTACAAAGGTCCAAGGAGATAGATCACATTTGATTTCTCGTTTTTGATAGATCTCAACAAGGACATCCATACCGGGACAACATAGAAAACAGATAATGGACTCCTCTTTAATGCATAAGCATTCAACAACAGATAAAATTCTCATAAGAGATTGAGGATTAGTGTCCAAACTGAAACTTCCACCATGATTCATGGCTTTAGTTAGCGGCCCAATGTTCTTCTCTAACAATATGCATACTCAAACCATTTGATCATGAAAATCGCCCTTACTTCAGACAAGACGAACATGCATAGCAACTCACATGATATTCAACAAAGGTGTAAAAGTTGATGGCGTCCCCAGAAACATGGTTATCGCTCAACAAGCAACTTATAAGAAGTAAGATACATAAGCTACATATTCAATACCACAATAGTTTTTAAGGCTATTTTCCCATGAGCTATGTATTGCAAAGACAAGGAATGGAATTTTAAAGGTAGCACTCAAGTAATGTACTTTGGAATGGCAGAGAAATACCATGTAGTAGGTAGGTATGGTGTACACAAATGGCATAGTTTTTGGCTCAAGGATTTGGATGCACGAGAAGTAATCCCTCTCAATACAAGGCTTAGGCTAGCAAGGTTGTTTGAAGCAAACTCAAGTATAAACCGGTACAGCAAAACTTACATAAGAACATATTGCAAGCATTATAAGACTCTACAGTGTCTTCCTTGTTGTTCAAACACCTTAACCAGAAAATATCTAGACTCAGAGAGACCAATCATGCAAACCAAATTTTAACAAGCTCTATGTAGTTCTTCATTAATAGGTGCAAAGTACATGATGCAAGAGCTTAAACATGATCTATATGAGCACAACAATTGCCAAGTATCAAATTATTCAAGACATTATACCAATTACCACATGAAGCATTTTTTGTTTCCAACCATATAACAATGAACGAAGCAGTTTTAACCTTCGCCATGAACATTAAAAGTAAATGCTAAGAACACCAGTATTCATATGCAACAACGGAGCGTGTCTCTCTCCCATACAAAGAATGCTAGGATCCGATTTTATTCAAACAAAAATAAAAACAAAAAACAAACAGACGCTCCAAGTAAAGCACATAAGATGTGACTGAATAAAAATATAGTTTCACTAGAGGTGACCTGATAAGTTGTCGATGAAGAAGGGGATGCCTTGGGCATCCCCAAGCTTATGCTTGAGTCTTCTTGAAATATGCAGGGATGAACCACGGGGGCATCCCCAAGCTTAGACTTTTCACTCTTCTTCATCATATTGTATCATCCTCCTCTCTTGACCCTTGAAAACTTCCTCCACACCAAACTCAAAACAAACTCATTAGAGGGTTAGTGCATAATCGAAAATTCACATATTCAGAGGTGACATAATCATTCTTAACACTTCTGGACATTGCACAAAGCTACTGAAAGTTAATGGAACAAAGAAATCCATCAAACATAGCAAAACAGGCAATGCGAAATAAAAGGCAGAATCTGTCAAAACAGAACAGTCCGTAAAGACAAATTTTTCTGGGGCACTTAACTTGCTCAGATGAAAAATCTCAAATTGAATGAAAGTTGCGTACATATCTGAGGATCACGCACGTAAATTGGCAGAATTTTCTGAGTTACCTACAGACGGGGCTGCTAAATTTCGTGACAGCAAGAAATCTGTTTCTGCGCAGTAATCCAAATCTAGTATCAACATTACTATCAAAGACTTTACTTGGCACAACAATGCAATAAAATAAAGATAAGGAGAGGTTACTACAGTAGTAACAACTTCCAAGACTCAAATATAAAACAAAAGTGCTGTAGTAAAATAATGGGTTGTCTCCCATAAGCGCTTTTCTTTAACGCCTTTCAGCTAGGCGCAGAAAGTGTGAATCAAGTAACATCAAGAGATGAAGCATCAACATCATAATTTTCACAATTTGTCACATTAGGTATCTTAGATGCTCCATTATCTATAGTGGTACTAAGGGCTTTGTCAATTTTAGGCCTATAATAGTTTTTTGGCTTAGGCACCTTAGAGACATACATGAACTTTTGCTCCTTACCCACATAAGCTTTCTCCTTAAACTTAAGAGAAGAAAAAGTTGAACCCAAGGTTCCCATAGCTTCTTCAAGTTCACTAATCCTATGGGTTCGATTATCATGAGTAGCACAAGTTTCTAACACGGCAATTCTCTCATTGATTCCACTTAGAGTTTTATCAAGTTTATCAGTGTTATTAAGTAATATACCCAATTTAGTCTCAACACTTGGAAGATTTTTCTCTATGGCCTCCAACTTTTTCATGACATCTTCAAGAGAGATTTCAATTTTAGCTTCATTAATAGGTGGTATTCCAACTAGACTCTCAATAATGCAACTAGCTTCTAAAGCAGGAGTGCCTAGGAAATTACCTCCCGCAAGAGTATCAAGAACATACCTATTCCAGCTAGAGATACCAACATAAAAGTTCCTAAGTAGGATAATAGTGGAGTGTTTCTTAGTGCACCTATGATGAGCATCACTAATTCTATACCAAGCATCTTTAAAACTTTCTCCACCTTGTTGCTTAAACGAACGAACTTCAACTTCAGGATTACTCATTTTTAGCAGTAGTAAATAAAGCAAACTAAATAAAGTAAATGCAAGTAACTAATTTTTTTTGTATTTTTAATATAGAGAACGCAAACAAGATAGCAAATAAAGTAAAACTAGTAACTAATTTTTTTGTATTTTTGATATAGAGAACAATCAAAGCAGTAAATAAAATAAAGTAAAGCAAGACAAAAACAAAGTAAAGAGATTGGATGTGGGAGACTCCCCTTGAAGCGTGTCTTGATCTCCCCGGCAACGGCGCCAGAAAAATCCTTGCTGGCGTGCAATTGACACACGTCCGTTGGGAACCCCAAGAGGAAGGTGTGATGCGTACAGCAGCGAGTTTTCCCTCAGTATGAAACCAAGGTTATCGAACAGTAGGAGTCAAGGAACACGTGAAGGTTGTTGGTGACGGAGTGTAGTGCGGCGCAACACCAGGGATTCCGGCGCCAACGTGGAACCTGCACAACACAATCAAAGTACTTTGCCCCAACGTAACAGTGAGGTTGTCAATCTCACCGGCTTGCTGTAAACAAAGGATTAAACGTATGGTGTGGAAAATGATGTTTGTTTGCGAAGAACAGTAAAGAACAGAGTTTGCAGTAGATTGTATTTCAGATGTAAAAGAATGGACCGGGGTCCACAGTTCACTAGTGGTGTCTCTCCCATAACATAAATAGCATGTTGGGTGAACAAATTACAGTTGGGCAATTGACAAATAGAGAGGGCATAACAATGCACATACATATCACGATGACTACTATGAGATTTAATCAGGGCATTACGACAAAGTACATAGACCGCTATCCAGCATGCATCTATGCCTAAAAAGTCCACCTTCGGGTTAGCATCCGCACCCCTTCCAGTATTAAGTTGCAAACAACAGACAATTGCATTAAGTATGGTGCGTAATGTAATCAACACAAATATCCTTAGACAAAGCATTGATGTTTTATCCCTAGTGGCAACAGCACATCCACAACCTTAGAACTTTCTGTCACTGTCCCAGATTCAATGGAGGCATGAACCCACTATCGAGCATAAATACTCCCTCTTGGAGTTACAAGTATCAACTTGGCCAGAGCCTCTACTAGCAACGGAGAGCATGCAAGAACATAAACAACACATATATGATAGATGATAATCAACTTGACATAGTATTCCATATTCATCGGATCCCAACAAACACAACATGTAGCATTACAAATAGATGATCTTGATCATGATAGGCAGCTCACAAGATCTAACATGATAGCACAATGAGGAGAAGACAACCATCTAGCTACTGCTATGTACCCATAGTCCAGGGGTGAACTACTCACACATCAATCCGGAGGCGGTCATGGTGATGAAGAGTCCTCCGGGAGATGATTCCCCTCTCCGGTAGGGTGCCGGAGGCGATCTCCTGAATCCCCCGAGATGGGATTGGCGGCGTCTCTGGAAGGTTTTCCGTATCGTGGCTCTCGGTACAGGGGTTTTCGCGACGAAGGCTATAAGTAGGCGGAAGGGTAGGGTTGGAGGCGGCGCGGGGGCCCACACCATAGGCCGGCGCGGGCCCCATGCTGGCCGCGCCGCCCTATGGGTACGGGCCCTCGTGGCCCCACTTCGTATCACCTTCGGTCTTCTGGAAGCTTCGTGGAAAAATAAGACCCTGGGCGTTGATTTCGTCCTATTCCGAGAATATTTCCTTTGTAGGATTTCTGAAACCAAAAACAGCAGAAAACAGCAACTGGCTCTTCGGCATCTCGTTAATAGGTTAGTGCCGGAAAATGCATAATAATGACATAAAGTGTGTATAAAACATGTGAGTATCATCATAAAAGTAGCATGGAACATAAGAAATTATAGATACGTTTGAGACGTATCAAGCATCCCCAAGCTTAGTTCCTACTCGAGTAGGTAAACGATAACAAGGATAATTTCTGAAGTGACATGCTATCATAATCTTGATCAATACTATTGTAAAGCATATGAGATGAATGCAGCGATTCGAAGCAATGGTAAAGACAATGATTAAACAACTGAATCATATAGCAAAGACTTTTCATGAATAGTACTTTCAAGACAAGCATCAATAAGACTTGCATAAGAGTTAACTCATAAAGCAATAAATTCTTAGTAGAAAGCTTTGAAGCAACACAAAGGAAGATATAAGTTTCAGTGGTTGCTTTCAACTTCAATATGTATATCTCATGGATAATTGTCAACATAAAGCAATATAACAAGTGCAATAGGTAAACATGTAAGAATCAATGCACACAGTTGACACAAGTGTTTGCTTCTAAGATAGAAAGAAGTAGGTAAACTGACTCAACATAAAGTAAAAGAATGGCCCTTCGCAGAGGGAAGCATGGATTACTATTTTTGTGCTAGAGCTTTTCATTTTAAAAACATAGAAACAATTTTGTCAACGGTAGTAATAAATCATATGTGTTATGTATAAGACATCCTATAAGTTGCAAGCCTCATGCATAGAATACCAATAGTGCTCGCACCTTGTCCTAATTAGCTTGGATTAACACGGATTATCATTGCATAACATATGTTTCAACCAAGTGTCACAAAGGGGTACCTCTATGCCGCCTGTACAAAGGTCCAAGGAGATAGATCGCATTTGATTTCTCGTTTTTGATAGATCTCAACAAGGACATCCATACCGGGACAACATAGAAAACAGATAATGGACTCCTCTTTAATGCATAAGCATTCAACAACAGATAAAATTCTCATAAGAGATTGAGGATTAGTGTCCAAACTGAAACTTCCACCATGATTCATGGCTTTAGTTAGCGGCCCAATGTTCTTCTCTAACAATATGCATACTCAAACCATTTGATCATGAAAATCGCCCTTACTTCAGACAAGACGAACATGCATAGCAACTCACATGATATTCAACAAAGGTGTAAAAGTTGATGGCGTCCCCAGAAACATGGTTATCGCTCAACAAGCAACTTATAAGAAATAAGATACATAAGCTACATATTCAATACCACAATAGTTTTTACGGCTATTTTCCCATGAGCTATGTATTGCAAAGACAAGGAATGGAATTTTAAAGGTAGCACTCAAGTAATGTACTTTGGAATGGCAGAGAAATACCATGTACTAGGTAGGTATGGTGTACACAAATGGCATAGTTTTTGGCTCAAGGATTTGGATGCACGAGAAGTAATCCCTCTCAATACAAGGCTTAGGCTAGCAAGGTTGTTTGAAGCAAACTCAAGTATAAACCGGTACAGCAAAACTTACATAAGAACATATTGCAAGCATTATAAGACTCTACACTGTCTTCCTTGTTGTTCAAACACCTTAACCAGAAAATATCTAGACTTAGAGAGACCAATCATGCAAACCAAATTTCAACAAGCTCTATGTAGTTCTTCATTAATAGGTGCAAAGTACATGATGCAAGAGCTTAAACATGATCTATATGAGCACAACAATTGCCAAGTATCAAATTATTCAAGACATTATACCAATTACCACATGAAGCATTTTCTATTTCCAACCATATAACAATGAACGAAGCAGTTTTAACCTTCACCATGAACATTAAAAGTAAATGCTAAGAACACTAGTATTCATATGCAACAGCGGAGCGTGTCTCTCTCCCATACAAAGAATGCTAGGATCCGATTTTATTCAACCAAAAATAAAAACAAAAAACAAACAGACGCTCCAAGTAAAGCACATAAGATGTGTTGAATAAAAATATAGTTTCACTAGAGGTGACCTGATAAGTTGTCGATGAAGAAGGGGATGCCTTGGGCATCCCAAGCTTACATGCTTGAGTCTTCTTGAAATATGCAGGGATGAACCACGGGGGCATCCCCAAGCTTAGACTTTTCACTCTTCTCGATCATATTGCACTACAAGAAAAGTTCTGATAGACAACGTCTCAAAATCGTCCGCTAAGGGGTATTTTTCGTCGCCTATGGGCCTAACCCGACGATATGGGTTCTGTTGTCGAAACTGCGTCAGGCAAAGTCCTACGACGATTTTTTCGGTCCGTCGCGCTTGGGCGCCCTTCCGCCACGGAAAATCGGACCGTTGCCCAAGTGTTTCCGGGAGCCCGTTGACTGCGACGTCATGCAAACGACACGTGGCGACGCCGTTAATGCAGTTAACGGCGTTAACCGGCTGAAACCCCGTGGTAGATGGTAGGCCCACACGTGGCCTGCCACGTCTTAAGGCCGGCCCATTAAGTTTGCGGGCGGGCCAGCTGACTTAGTTTGACCGGTCAACTATATATGGGCTGGTCCATTAGTTACGTGGGCCGGGCCTAACCTCTAAGGTTGACTGGTCAAAACTTTAATGGGCCGGCCCACTAAGCATGTGGGCCGGGCCGAATGCACTCGTTTGACCGGTCAACAGGCAAAAGGGCCGGCCCACAAGACATGTGGGACCCACTTTCCTGTTATCGGGCCGGCCCATTTACCAAGTGGGGTCCACCTTAAAACAAGTGGGCCGGCCCAAGAAGTTATTGGGCCGGCCCAATTAGCATGTGGGTCCCACTCTCCTGCTATCGGGCCGGCCCATTTAGTACGTGGGGTCCACATTAGATCAAATGGGCCGGCCCAACAAGCCAGTGGTCGGGCCAAAAGGTGGGTCCCACTTTCCTGCTAAAGGGCCGGCCCATTTAGTATGTGGGGTCCACCATATAGCAAGTGGGCCGGCCCAACAAGATAGTGGGCCGGGCCAAAAACACAGGTGGGTCCCACACTCCTATTAAAGGGCCGGCCTATTTAGTATGTGGGGTCCATCATATAGCAAGTGGGCCGGCCCAACAAGATAGTGGGCCGGGCCAAAAGCACAGGTGGGTCCCACTTTCCTGTTAAAGGGTCGGCCCATTTACTTCGTGGGGTCCACCATATAGCAAGTGGGCCGGCCCAACAAGCTAGTGGGCCGGGCCAAAAACACAGGTGGGTCCCACTTTCCTCATAAAGGGTCGGCCCATTTAGTATGTGGGGTCCACCATATATCAAGTGGGCTGGCCCAACAAGATAGTGGGCCGGGCCAAAAGCACAGGTGGGTCCCACTTTCCTGTTAAAGGGCCGGCCCATTTAGTATGTAGGGTCCACCATATAGCAAGTGGGCCGGCCCAACAAGATAGTGGGCCGGGCCAAAAACACAGGTGGGTCCCACTTTCCACTTAAAGGGCCGGCCCATTTAGTATGTGGGGTCCACCACAAAAGCAATTGGGCTGGCCCAACTAGTTAGTGGGCCGGCCCAGTAGTGGGTGGGGTCCACATTAAAGCAAGTGGGCCGGCCCAATTAGAGTGTGGGGTCCACCGTAAATCAAGTGGGCTGGCCCAATAAGTAAGTGGGCCAGCCCGTTTAGTTGATGTTTATATGCCGGCATAATAGGCGCTTTAGGATTTTGCGGGCCGGCACATATGTGATTTCGCTTAATTGGGCCGTTTAAGGGATGGGAATTCGTGATTTAGATACTGAGAATATTTACGCAGCATTGATTTCTGTCGGATAGCCTCACTTACCACAAGCACCAAAGAAAAAATGCGCGAAAGAACTATAAAAACTAACTAAATATTACATCAGCTGCAAGGCTTTGAAAAAATATTACAGAACCCAGAGAAATTGAATGGTAATTAAACCTAGCAATACAATGAAGCGATCCGGCAATCTTTTAAGTTGTCCATGCAGCACCTATATCTGAAACAAAGACATTACAAGTTAAGACAACAACAATGGAAAGGCAAAGACACTACAATATTGTTTGCCAAAGAATTTGGAACTCATCATTTCGTCGTTATAAGAAGATCATTGTAATGCGCACAATAAGCAAACAAAGAGTGCATGCCGCATACCAACAGCCAATATAACAGAGCATGTTAGAATGAAACAGCAGACTTACTACTGTCGAGTCCCATGCAAACCAACATGTTCAGGGAGTACAAAATTGGCATGAACAACATAGTAGCAGGCTATAAATTTTGTAACAACGACTGAGCAAGATGAAGTTATGATGGCTACATCTACAGAGCAGGGAATGTAAACCAAAAATAGAAGTTACGATGGCAAAAGCTAAAGAGGAGGGAATGTGAACCAACATGTGCCAAGTGCAATTACTTCATTTTGGCCGTGAACTAAATAATACTCCTGAACTTATAGTGAAGGGGATGCAAATCAAGATGTTTCGGGATATAAACTTGTAATGAGCAACACATAGAGGATAGTTAATGCTGGAGCTTAGGATGGACCAGATACAAAATATAGTGGGATCACCTGTGAACTTGTATAAGAGGGAATGCAAACCAATATGTTCAGCATTCCATATGTGAGCGTCATGCCAAGTCAGAGAAACAAGTCAATAATGCAGCTTTTGAAGAACAAGATGGCACGCAAAATTATTATCTAGTAGTATGACAAGTTTATTTGTACTACAGGCTAGATAGCAGAGTGATAGCATGCCAAACTAAGTCCTTACTTTGTTAGCTTACAATGAACTAGATACAAAACAATGGCATCACCTGTAGTACAGGGAATGCAAGCCAACATGTTCATGGAGTAAAAAATTGGCACAAACAACATAGTAGCAGGCCATAATTTTGTAACAACGACTGAGCAAGATAAAGTTATGATGGCTAGATCTACAGAGCAGGCAATGTAAACCAAATATAGAAGTTACGATGCCAAAAGCTATAGAGCAGGGAATGCGAACCAACATGTGCAATTACTTAAAAGGGATTTCTATTTTCGTGCCCTCGGGTCCTTAGTTGTGCTCAGTTTTCTCCAGCTCCTTAGTTTTTCCTCAGTTTTACCCAAGCCTTTGTCTGAAACCATCACACGTGATGTAACGGCCGGTTGCCCGACGGTTGACCGTTATCTTCTGACTAGTGGGGCCATGTAGAGCCTGCAAAGACACGTCAGACCATCCATCTTTGTTTGACCGTAAGCATCGGTGTATCCCTGACCAAAACGCGCACGAGTGGGGCTTCGGTATATCGAATGACAAGTGGGCCATGGCGCTGATACAATGGGCAATACACGGGTAGGAATAGATTTTTAAACGGAGCTCTACAGCGATGGCACGGAGGAGGTGGCATGCGGGGTGCCGAGATGAGATCGACGTCCACAAAGAACTGCATGAGGCGAGACCAGACGCATTAGATAGATATGAACTAGACGCGTTTAACCATGCAAAGAAGAGAAGAAATGGTCGACGACATCGACGACTACCTCAAAACTTTGACTGACCGTGTCCGACACGAACGCGAGCAATGTAGAGAAAACTAGTGTCTCTCCTTTCTGGCGTGTATAGATGGGTGCTAGAAGAGTGTGGTGGCGAAGGGAAAGACCTCGCGGTGGTCTGTGGCGTCCAGCATAGCGGGTCGGCGTGGCCGTGCCCACAGCGGCGTGCATGCATGTTCGGCATTGGCATCAGCATGTACGTTCGGCATTGGCCTCGGCGGTATCTCTGGTGTGTCAGTGATCGAATGAGGGGACGGGATTGACGGTGCATCCCGACGGTGACCTAGCAGTGGCGGCGAGCATAGTCGTTCTGACCATGCCGATATCGGCATCGGCATCGTTTGGAGGCTGTGGTGCTCGAATCAAGGTGGGATTTGTTTCTTGTACGCCAAAAGTGATTTGAAACAAGTTTCGTGTTGAAGGTTAGGTAACGAAAGTTTGTAACTAAGCCCAAAATTATACTAGCGCCATGGTGAGGTTCTTTTTGATAGAGCTATACGGTTGGGCAAACTTTTTTGACACTTTTTAGATAGGGTTCCTTGTTGTTACACGTATGGCATCATGTATGGCAAATTTGGGGTCATTTGGAGATGTTCGAAAAAATCACTTTGCTTAAACGCATGCCGTTTCGTCTCACTGAAACCAGCTTTTCTAACAAGGTGATTTTTTCTACATTCTCTAAATAACCTCAAATTTCATACAGCTGATCTTCTATACATAGATAGATAGATGGTTTCGTTTTTACATTTTTCGAACTTTTTATTTCCCTTTATAATACCCAATTGATTTTCAGATTTTGTAACAAGTTATGGCATCATGTATGGCATCATTTTCGCCCTAAATTTCAAATTTTGTGAAACTTTCCCTTTTAGATATTCCTTGTTGTTATAGATATGGCATCATGTATGCCAAATTTTGTTAGGTCTCACTGAAACCAGCTTTTGTAACAAGTTAGGTTTTTTCGACCTTCTCAAAAGGGATTTTTTTCTACCTTCTCTAAATGACCTAAAAAATCATACAGACGATCTTCTATACAAAGATAGGTAGATTTTTTGCGTGAAAAGTAATGGCTACAACAAATCGGTGATGGTTTATCATTTTTTCGTGAAAATTAATGGCTACAACAAATCGGTGATGGTTTATCATTTTTTGCGTGAAAATTAATGGCTACAACAAATCGGTGATGGTTTATCATTTTTTGCGTGAAAATTAATGGCTACAACAAATCGGTGATGGTTTATCATTTTTTGCGTGAAAATTAATGGCTACAACAAATCGGTGATGGTTTATCATTTTTTGCGTGAAAATTAATGGCTACAACAAATCGGTGATGGTTTATCATTTTTTGCGTGAAAAGTAATGCCTAAAAGAGTTTATAATTTTTAGCGCGTGAAAATGAATACAGAAAACCGCCCTTTAGCATACTTAGAGAGTGGAAGGTAACCGCCGACAGAGAGAGAGAGGGGTTATCCTGCCCGTTAGATCATACGATCAACGGTCGGCGGGCACGATCCGCGTGACATGGGCTAGACCAATCAGGGCAATGTTGCACGTCTGCGAGAATTTGTGGAGGGAGAGGGCAAAACTGAGTAGTATCAAGAAACCAAGGGCACCTGTGTAATAAACAGACTAAGGGATTCAAATATGAGATTTAAAAAATGGAAAATGTGTGTTTTGTACAATGAAACCCATCTTGGCCTACCTCAAACTATTTGCAATACAAATATACATGAGTGTGAGAATTGTGGCCTCATTTAGACAAAGTATGTTTTGGGGAAAGCTGTTTTGGGAAGGGCTTATTGTGGAAAACCATGCACCTTCATAGCTACTAGGTGATTTGAGAAGGCCTTTGAGAAGTGGCAATTTGTGGTAAAACTTGATTTATCTATGACTTATCTATGTTTTGAGAACTGGAAATTTGTGGTAAAGACTCCATGAGTATGTGCCACTATTTTTCGGAATTTTTTGCACATTAAATGACTCATTTAACTAGTTAATCCCATTTGTTGACTCTCTGTTGACCAGCCACTTGAGGGTAAAACTGAGCATATTGCACTAGCCAGTATTAGCACTCAAGGGGAAAACTGAGCACACAAAAAATGCTAGTATATGACTCGAGGTTATATCTGAGTATATCTAAATTTCCAGGGTTAGACTCGAGGACGCGTGTTGCGGTGCAGAAATGGAAGACGTGCAATTGTTGACGCGTAGACGCGGGTCGCGGTGCAGAAGTCGAAGACGTGCAATCGTGGACGCGTGTCGCATTGCAGAAGTCCAAGACGTGCAGACGTGCAGCGGTGGACGCGTAGGACGCGGGTCGCATTAACCACCCCTCGCCTTTATAGACGCCTCCTCCCACTATCTCTGTCACTCTCACTCGCCCACGCAACGACGCCTCTCTCACGTCCCATCATCTTCTCCAAAGCAAAAAACCCTCTCCCTCTCCCTCTCCTCTGCCGGCGAGATGGACAAGGAGAATGCCAATCCCATCGTCCACGGCGCCGTCGGCTCCAAGCGCGACGCCTCCCTCTTCGACGCCGTCCCCTCAACGGACGTCGCCGCCGCCTCCGCCGGTGCATCGGAGGCTGCTGCCGCCGGTGGCGGTCAGATCCCGCCGGGATATGACCCCTATGAGCCGGTGCCGTACGTCCCGCCCCCGAACCCCTACGACACCTTCCTGGAGGACCCATGGAGCGAGGTAACTACGGTTTGCTTCCTTTTTTGTTCCCCATTCCTTTTTGAACCCTATTTTTGCTGGTGTAGATGGATCTGTAGATGGATGAGCATTGGGCTAATATTTGCGCCGATTTTATTCCATTTTGTTTTGATCACTTCTTGATTTCCTTTAAGATTTGGGGTTCGGCCGTTCGGTTAATTTATGCAAGTAATAATTGGATCTCAATCAGTTAATTTATGCAAGTAATCATGGGATCTCAATCAGTTATTTTATGCACTAATCGAAAGATATCAACCGTTTAATTTTGCAAATAATCTGGAATGTGTTCAAGTTCAGATCTGGAATCTGTTTCTTTGCCTATGATGAATCGTTGGGCACAAATTTTTACAGGGAGGGTTCAGCGAACCATTGCTGTGTACAAATCTGTTGTGCATGAGCTTTGGTTCGCTTACACCTTCCCTGTAGATATATAATCGTGCCCACTCTAACTGAGGCAGACTCTGTTTTTCCTAACTTTGTTATCATGCACGTTCGTCATCGTTGCAACTCATTCACTCATAGTTTCTGTTTGATATGGATCAGATGTCTGGCAGCGACGTCGGCAGCGACGACGAGGAGGAGGACGTCAAGACTCGCCAGGTGCTGCGGAGGCTGCAGGTCGGCCAGTACATCTCCTACTTCGCCAAGGGTGTCTACAGGTGCCCCTTCTGCACTAGGAGACTCGGCGGCACGGACTTCAACTGCCTCGTCACGCATGCTGAGAACATCAGCAACACCTTCCCCAAGGTCGGCATGACGGTGAACGTCTACTCCTTCCGCGCCAAGCACAGGGCGCTCGGCATGCACCTCCGCAGCATGCAGCGGGTGGAGATCTCCGCCGGGCGCATGCCTCCGCTCAAGCCCAAGGCTCCCAAGGGGAGGAGAGAGCCAGATGGGGTAGGCGGAGTCCTGGACGTGTGCTGCTGCTGCCTCCTATTTTGTTGTTGGGATCCCTTTGTTGTTAGTTAGGGATCCCTTGTTGTTATGTTGTTTGTATGATGGTGCTGTGAAGAACCTGTTACTATGTTGGCTGCTGTGTATGCAGCTTATTATCTAGGGAGGGATCCCTATTATCTATCCCTATTCTACTATATTTTGTTGGCCCTACTTTGTTTTCTCGATTTACTATGACTGTGAATTTATCGTACATTACCCTGGATCCCTACTAGATTTGCTGCCATATTGGGCAAACAACGAGGGCCAAAAGGCACAAATAATTGAAGAAAGACAAAAATGCAAACTTCTCTAGATTTGATACTTATTTGGTGAAAAGGACAGAGAGAAAAGAGGGGAAAAAGGTGCTCTTAATAATGCCAATTTGGGGCCGAGAGAGACAGAACCCAGCTCCTGCTCACGTGCGCAACCAAACGCGGTCTCGTCCTGTCCCACGCGGTCCCTTTCTACCGGCCCCACACGACGCGGCCCCACACGTGACAGAACGGTCAACTAAACGGGAATCCTGCCGTCTGAGCTGCTTCTGCGGGTTTCAAACAAGGGCTTGGAGAAAACTGAGGAAAAACTAAGGAGCTGGGGAAAACTGAGTACAACTAAGGACCTGAGGGCACGAAAATAGAAATCCCTACTTAAAATTGGCCATGAACTAAATAATAGCTATAATTTTTGTAACAACGACTGAGCAAGATAGAAGTTATGATGGCTACATCTACAGAGCAGGGAATGCAAACCAAAATGTTCAATCGCTTAAAGTTAGCAATGAAGTAGAAAATAGCAACGTGTTACGGTCATAGCTAGGAATGAACTAAAAGAGCTTCAGACAAACAAGCATCTGAACCCAGAACATGGCGCTAAAACAAGGGACTTACATTAGGAGAAGCACTCTGTGGGAGTCACAGCAGATCTTCCTGGGGTTGATAGATCCGGTGATGAAGTACGCTACATGTGCTACTTGGGGTTGGAGAGACGGCCATTACACTTCATGGTTACTCATCTCATCTGCAAAAACGTAACGGCGCGTCGTTAGCACAAACAGGTTCCCCCAAGATTAAACAAGAACTTGCAGGCAAGCAATAGAAAAGCGACAGTAGAAGAGTTTAGATCATGCACGGCGCCGGTGAAGCAGATCCGGTTCATGCACAGCGGTGTCGGTGAGCAAGATCCGATGCGGTGGACGACGGATCCGGCGAAGCGGCTCAGCTGAAGCGACTGCGGTAGACTGCTGGATGAGCATATGGTTTCGAGGTACGGCGGGGATGATCCGGTCCGGTTGATGACGGCGTTGATGAAGCGGCTCCGGCAGGCAGCCGGATGACGAGGATCGCGAGGGCTCGGGTAGGCCAGGGAAGTCCGGCGGGGATGTTCCGGTGCGGTGGTCGTGGAGGTGGGAGAGAGGGACTTGGGAAGTTCCGGTGGGTGGTCTGAGGGAAATGAATTTTTTTGGGAGGGTTTCCGGGCTAGGGAGGTGGTGATCCAAAAAATGACGGGCATACCCCCCACCAACCGACTTTTGTCATCTCCACAGGGGTAGAATGGGAATTTGGAAGCGTGTGAAATTTTTGTATTTTGTGGGCGGGAAGTTTTGCCGCTATGAGATTTTGAATTTGGCTACCGTCCAAGTATAATGATAAAAAATTGTGACACCGTACTAGTACCTCTGTTCAAGGCCGAGTGCAAAATCAAATCATCATCACATTAAATACCGGTCACTACCATGATCATGATCTATCTCTGAAATTAGCGTATCCGCTAGATCTTGCAAAGTATAATGATAAAAAGAATTGTGAGACCGTACTAGTACTTCTCTTCTAGGCCGAGTGCAACAACAAATCATCATCACGTTGAAAATTTGTTACAATGATCATGATCTATCTCTGAAATTGGCGCATCCGCTATATCTTGCAAAGTATAATGATAAAGAATTTGTGAGACGGTACTTCTGTTCAAGCCCGAGTGCAACATCAAATCATCATCACGTTGAAAATTTGTTACCATGATCATGATCTATCTCTAAATTTGGCGCATCCGCTAAATCTTGCAAAGTATAATGATAAAGAAATTGTGAGACAGTAGTAGTACTTCTGTTCAAGGTCGAGTGCAACATCAAATCATCATCACGTTGAAAATTTGTTACCATGATCATGATCTACCTCTGAAAATGGGTGCATCCGCTAAAACTTGCAAAGTATAATGATACAAAATTGTGAGACCGTACTAGTACTTATGTTCAAGGTCGAGTGCAACATCAAATCATCATTACATTGAATATTGTGTTACCATGATCATGATCTATCTCTGAATTTGGCGCATCCGCTAAATCTCGCAAAGTATAATGATAAAAAAAATTGTGAGACTGTACTAGTACTTATGTTCAAGGCCGAGTGCAGGATCAAATCATCATCACGTTGAAATTTGTTACAATGATCATGCCATATCTCTAAAATTGGCGCATCCGCTAAATCTTGCACGTGGCGCATCTCGGTGCGGAGCAACAAGCCGGTGATATCAAGGTTGAGGCGTCGATAGCGTCATCGGGCTCTCTTCTCTTGATAGATCTTCTACATGGCGCGGCGCACCGCCTGCCGAGAAGAAGTCACATTTGAGACCGAGGTGGAGACGTCGCCGGCATCCTCGAGGCGCGGCCGCCCTTCTACGAGCCAGCCTCGACTCAAGGTATGAATCCATGCGTTGTCGCGCCCTTCTGCCAATGAAGTGGGGTGCCTTAGATTTATTGTTCTTCTCTTACAATTATTTCGAGCCGAACATGTGTGCTCTTTCTCTGAATATATTGCTTGAAAAGCTAACCAAGTTACTTAAATTCACTTTGTTCTTAATCTTGCGTGCTAATTTTGTTATTTTTGCTGACGGTGGTGCGCGCAATGAGATTTATTTGTGGGTGTGTTGAGCTGTTAGGCCTAAGTCGAAATCCTCAGCTAAACGAGGCCTCAGCTTAACACATAAAAAAGGTGTTCAATCTCGCCCACAATGTCCTCTTCTTTCCTCTTCCTTTATTGGAACTTGTTTTGCAGACAAGGAAAGTGACACGTGTAATGTGAGTAAAACCCTCTTAGCCAAAATTAGCTACGAGCAATATTTTCTGTATTGTAGATGCCCCAATTGACTCTCATCCCCAGTGTAGTCTTTTTTTATGTCAGTATAGACTTCTTTACTGGATGTATACTATCGTACATGGCATGCATTTGCCTAATGAGCAGCATTGTATTGCTATTCTAGCCAACCTGATCGATCTGTCAAGCTTCATGCACGAGATGCCATGTTTAATTTACTCCCTCGCTCTGAACTTTAAACAGGACCAGGAGCATGAGGGCCACATTAACCCACGATCCTGAAAAACTGTTGGTCTATCCCGAGAAACGAGGAGGTTTAAGGAAACGAGGAGTCCAGCGCGTGCGGAAGGTGCTTTAATCGTGCGAGCATGCAGGGGCAAAATGAGGAAACTAGCGATTACTTTCTCTCCTGCCAGTCTTATACCTTAATAAATGGGCAAACTGAGCACGTTGTAGCTAATCCTTTTATTAATTAAGCAGCTATATTAGTCAATAAGATTGCCTTATGTTTTTCCTCAGTTTTCCCCAAGCCCTTATTTGTAACCCGCAGAAGGAGCTCAGACGGGAGGATTCCCGTTTAGTTGACCGTTCCGTGCTGACGTGTGGGGCTAGTAGAAAGGGACCGCGTGGGACAGGACGAGACCGCGTTTGGTTGTACATGAGCAGGAGCTGGGTTCTGTCTCTCTCGGCGCGAATTGGCATTTTTAAGAGCACCTTTTCCCCCTCTGTCTCTTTGTCTTTTTTAACCAAATTAGTATCAAATCTAGAGAAGCTTGCATTTCTGTCTTTCTTCAATTATTTGTGCCTTTTGGCCCTCGTTGTTTGCCCAATATGGCAGCAAATCTAGTACTCCCTCTGGTCCATATGTATGTAGTTAAATCTAGAAGCAAATCTCCAGGGTAATGTACGACAAATTCACAGTCATAGTAAATCGAGAAAACAAAGTAGGGCCAACAAAATATAGTAGAATAGGGATAGATAATAGGGATCCCTCCCTAGATAATAAGCTGCATACACAGCAGCCAACATAGTAACAGGTTCGAGGTTCTTCACAACACCATCATACTAACAACATAACAAGGGATCCCTAGCTAACAACAAAATAGAAGCTGCTTTGCAGCAGCAGCACACGTCGAGGACTCCGCCTACCCCATCTGCCTCCACTTGTTGCTCCCCTTGGGAGCCTTGGGCTTGAGCGGAGGCATGCGCCCGGCGGAGATCTCCACCCGCTGGAAGCTGCGGAGGTGCATGCCGAGCGCCATGTGCTTGGCACGGAAGGAGTGGGGGTTCACCGTCGCGCCGACCTTGGGGAAGGTGTTGCCGATGTTCTCGGCATGCGTGAGGAGGCAGTTGAAGTCAGTGCCGCCGAGCCTCCTAGTGCAGAAGGGGCACCTGTAGACACCCTTGGCGAAGTAGGAGACGTACTGGCCGACCTGCAGCCTCCGCAGCACCTGGCGAGTCTTGATGTCATGGTGCTCGTCGTCGCTGCCGACGTCGCTGCCAGACAGCTGATCCATATCAAACGGGAACTATTAGTGAATGAGTTGCAACGATGACTAACGTGCATGATAACAAAGTAAGGAAAAACAGAGCCAGCCTCAGTTAGAGTGGACACGATTATATGTCTACAGGGATGGAGTAAGTGAACCAAAGCTCATGCACAACAGATTTGTACACAGCAATGGTTCGCTGAACCCACCCTGTAAAAATTTGTGCCCAACGATTCATCATAGGCAAAGAAACAGATTCCAGATCTGAATTTGAACACATTCCAGAATATTTGCAAAATTAAACGGTTGATATCTTTTGATTCGTGCATAAAATAACTGACTGAGATCCCATAAATTAACTGATTGAGATCCCATTATTACTTGCATAAATTAACCGAACGGCCGAACTCCAAATCTTAAACGAAATCAAGAAGGGATCAAAGCAAAATGGAATAAAATCGGCGCAAATATTAACCCAATACTCATCCATCTACAGATCGGCGCTAATAGTTACTAGGGAACCAGCAAAAATAGGGTTCAAAGAGGAATGGGGAACAAAAAAGGGAGCAAACCATAGTTACCTCATTCCATGGGTCGTCCATGCAGGTGTCGTAGGGGTTCGGAGGCGAGATGTACGGCACCTCCTCATAGGGGTCCCATCCCGGCGGGATCCGACCGCCACCGGCGGCGGCGACGGCCGTTGAGGGGACGGCGTCGAAGAGGGAGGCGTCGCGCTTGGAGCCGACGGCGTCATGGACGATGGGATTCGCATTCTCCTTGCACATCTCGCCGGCAGAGAGGGAGAGGGTTTTTTGCTTTGGAGAAGATGATGGGACGTGAGAGGAGGCGTTGCATGAGCTAGTGTGAGTGACAGAGAGAGTGCGAGGAGGCGTCTATAAAGGCGAGGGCTGGTTAATGCAACCCGCGTCCTACGCGTCCACCATTGATCGTCTGCACGTCTTGGGCTTCTGCAACGCGACACGCGTCCACGATTGCACGTCTTTGACTTCTGCACCGCGACCCGCGTCTACGCGTCAACAATTGCACGTCTTCCACTCCTGCACCGCAACACGCGTACTCGAGTCTAAACCTGGAAATTTAGCATTTTTTGTGTGCTCAGTTTTCCCCTTGAGTACTAACTAGCCGGGTGGCCCGTGCATACTGCACGGCTAGACTTGTTTCATTTTCATGTGACAAAATTGGTTTTTTCAATCTGTCTATCTTCAGCTCAATGCATATTTTTTTATTGATTACCTACTATAATATCTGATGCGCAATGTAGTTCAAAAACTGATCATCTTTATGGAAACAAAAAAACAGAAATCCAATATAATATATGAGGACATATATACTCACTCTTATACGTTCTTTGCTAACTTTTGGGTCTTAGCGTTATGGGGTAGAAAATATCATTCAGTTGAGAAGGCACTCATATATGTCAATACCTTACCTCGATATGAAATAAAGTATGGCACACTATGCAGTCTGACAGTAATGATTTCAGATGTATTAGCATAAAAAGGTGACTACTTCGGTATCATCATATTTGGATAAACATATGTTATAAGCATCGTTCTTAATTTACGATTGTTAATCCTATTTTGCTTGTATTTGAAATGGCAATACCATGCATAAGTTTTGTGAGTATTAAATAGAAATTTACTGTAAGTGCATATAAATATCTTACCTCAAATGACGAAGATCACTTGTTCAAAAAAAAAATATGACGAAGATCATCCAAGGATAGAACATTTACACAACTCTAAAACATCTCATGTTCTTGGGCCTTTCTGTTATATAAGATGACATAGAAAACGGGTACCATATTGGGAGTTTTGGACTTGATTAACAATATTCTTAAATTATATTTTCTTCTACCCCAGTACCGTCCGCGGTACCCATTTTCTGCCTCCCAAATTCCCTTCAAAACCACAATTTTAGGATTATAAAAAAGCTGGGTGGAAAATTAGTCTGTCATCTATAATTTCAACTTTGGCAATTCAGATTAAATCTTCCATTGCTCTGTATAATTGTATTTGAACTGTATTTCAGATCGTGGGTCAGTCGTCAACCCGTGACAGAGAGTCGCAAAATAATATAGAATTAAATGCACAATATTCTGTCAGTCTCTGAGATTCAGAACTGATGGTAGAAAAGAAAACCGAGATTATTTACAATATTCTTCCCCTCGCGTTCCCCAGCGCGGGGCGGCGTCGACCCGGCGGAGCTGCATCGGGAGGCCGCGGCGGCGGCGCTGCTTCGGGAGGCCGCGGCGGTGGGCGGGTCCCGATTTGGGCCTGTCGGGCCATGCGGGCCGCGGCCGCTGTTGGCGCAGGGCGGCGTCTCCTTCGTGGCGCAGGGGCAGCGCGGTGCTGGCCATGGTCCTGGGCCGGGATGGCAGTACGGTGGCGGCTGCGGGTGTGCGGGGAGCTCATGTCTGAGGGTTTCAGCGTTCATCCTCGAGCCCCGTGTCGGTGTTGGTCGGCGCCCCCTATATGTGGTGTTCCGGCGGCATCCACGGTGCTCTTCGGCTTGGCTTCAGGCTGTGCAGCCCGCTACGCGGCGGCAGCTTGAGGTTGGCCAGGTGGTTGCTGCAAGAAGTCGAGCGTTTCAGGCTACGGGGCGGGGCGCGTACGGCGGCTCTCGTGGGTCACAATGCGGCGAATGTAGTGGATGGTTTGTGCCGGTCCTTGTTGGGCGGGCGCGAGGTCTTGGGACTCTTCGCTGGGCGAAAGCTCTGTCTTGGCGGCCGGCCAGGACCGACGACGGTGACGCCCGTGGGCGCCGCATCCTTCTTGAAGGCGTCGTCGAAGCGGGTGTTTCTTGATCTCCGCCCGGGCTCTCCGGGGGAAACCCTAGATCCCTCGTGGGATCGGGCGTTGGCGGCACTCTTGTGTCACTTTGCCTCTTGGGGCCTCGCTTTGGATGTCCACCGGAAATAGGGACTTGTGGAGTGTTTTGGTGGTTCGGCGGAGGCGGGTTCGTCTTCGGCCAGGCGGGGCGCGGCCTTGGGGCCGGCGTGGTAGTTGGAGCGGTGGCTCCGGTCTTTCGCCTCCGCCTGTTGCGTTGAGGTGTGGTGTCGACCTGGTTGGTCGTCGACCCGTGTGGAGTGCAGCCTCGGGGCTGGCGTGTGGTGTCGTGTTGTAACGATTTTTCGGCCATTTTTTCTCGTAAACGTGCCAACTCTCTTTTCCCCTATATCAATGAAAGGCAAAGCTTTTGCCTCGTTCAAAAAAAAAAAGGAGTAATTTACCCAGCATTTATTTATCAGTATGCTCCACCATGAATCACTGGAGATCTGTTGAGACGATCCAACAATAAATAAAATATATCCAACAACACTATAGTCTAAGAAAATATTTATATGTAGAAACCTGAAACAATTAAATATGGTAGCATACTTGTATACATCAAAGATTTTTTTACTCCCTGACGGTTCAGATAATGAAAAATAGTGCCCAGAAATACATACCTTAGAATCTTGTTTTGCTCCAGATCGTATTGAGATTTTACTACGGAATAATTTCCATGATGAGCTGCTGTGGACTGGCCGATAAGATTTCACACGTGCGCCTATATGCACAGTCGCTCGAGGCTTGCATGGAGCCGTAAGACATCGTGCTTCCGAGCTATTCATTCAGAAGTGTAATCAGCATGTAGACCCGACATAGCTTGCTTGAGTTGATCCGTGTGAAATAAGAGCCTGGTGGTACTACCATTGATGACTTAGCTCTGATTAGGATCTCTACATCTTTACAGATCTCTCACGTCTGGATTTACTGCCTCACACTTCGCTTTCTCTCCGCTGCTGCAACCGGTTGAGGATCTGGATACATCGTACGCACGCAGCCTTGGCATGGTGTTGGATCGGCGACTGTGGATATTGAGAGATCTATGATACAGTCGAAGTCTTTAAGTCAGGCTGGGGATGTTGATGCATCGCATGCGCGGAGCTCGGGCATGGTTTTGGATAGCAGATTCGCAACTCCATGAAGCATCGTGAAACTGTCCACGTTGATCGATCTGTGATATCGATGCAGTCGGTTATTTTAAGTCGGGATATGATGAATCTATCTGTTATAGTGTGGATGTCTCCTCCTGTTTATTATGGTTGTATATTACGTGGGGAAAATCTAATCCGTTTGTTTTGCAATGCTTAATCTCCACCATTGGTTGTCTTGTACTTTAATAATATAATAGATACTGCCTAGTGCAATATACTCCGTACTCAGTTTTACCTCAAGTGGATGGTCAACAGAGAGTCAACAAATGGGATTAACTAGTTAAATGAGTCAACAAATGGGATTATCAAGCTTACTTATTCGTTTTCACGTGTTAAACTTGTCTAAATCTTGGTCAAACCTAGGATTTGACCAAGATTCAAATGGGCAGAAAATTCAAAAAAAAAACAGAAAAATGTAAAACCAAAGCACATAGTCTTGTTATGTCATATAGTAAGCATTATAGTTGATAAACAAGGTCTAGACAAATTCAAACCATACAAATCATGTATCTACCCTCTAACCCCTAAACTATGTCTTATGAAGTCAAGCATGAAGAGAAGTGGTTTTGGGTTTTAAACATGGAAATTTCAAAAACCTCCCAAAAACTTCATTTTATAGTGACTAAGAAGGATACATGCTTCCCTTTTCATTTTCATGTTTTAAACTTGTTTAAATCTTGGTCAATCCTAGTATTTGACCAAGATTCAAATGGGCATCAAATTTAAAAAAAACAGAAAAATGAAAAACCAATGCACATAGTTTTCTTATGTCATATAGTAAGCATTCAAGTTGATAAACAAGGTCTATACATATTCAAACCAGACAAATCATGTATCTATACCCCTAACCCCTAAACTTTGTCTTATTAAGTCAAGCATGAAGAGAAGTGGTTTTGGGTTTCAAACATGGAAATTCAAAAACCTCCCAAAAGCTTCATTTTAGAGTGACTAAGAAGGATCCATGCTTAATTTTGCATTTTCATATTTTAAACTTGTTTAAATCATTGTCAAACCTAGGATTTGACCAAGATACAAATGGGAACAAAATTAAAAAAATCAGAAAAATGGAAAACAAAAGCACATAGTCTTCTTGTGTCATATCGTAAGCATTCAGGTTGATAAACAAGGTCTAGATATATCCAAACCAGACAAATATGTATCTACCCCCTGTCGATCTTATGAAGTCTAGCATGAAGAGAAGTCATTTTGGGTTTCAAACATGGAAATTTCATGAACTTCCCAAAAGCTTCATTTTAGAGTGACTAAGAAGGATCAAGGCTTACCTTTTCATTTTCATGTTTTAAACTTGTTTAAATCCTGGTCAAATCTAGGATTTGACCAAGATTCATATGGGCATAAAATAAAAAAATAAAAAAAATGAAAAACCAAAGCACATAGTCTAGCTTCTTATGTCATATAGTAAACATTAACGTTGATAAACAAGGTCTGGACATATTCAAACTAGACAAATCATGTATCTACCCCCTAACCCTAAACTCTGTCTTATGAAGTCAAGCATGAAGAGAAGTGCATGGTTTTGGGTTTCAAACATGGAAATTTCAAAAAACTCCCAAAAACTTCATTTTATAGTGACTAAGAAGGATACATTTTCCCTTTTCATTTTCATGTTTAAACTTGTTTAAATCTTGGTCAAACCTAGGATTTTGCAAGATTCAAATGTGCATCAAAATTCCAAAAAAATCAGAAAAATGAAAAACCAAATCACATAGTTTTCTTATGTCATATAGTAAGCATTAAAGTTGATAAACAAGGCCTAGACATATTCAAACAAGAAAAATCATGAATCTACCCCACCCCTAAACTTTGTCTTATGTAGTTAAGCATGAAGAGAAGTGGTTTTGGGTTTCAAACATGGAAATTTCAAAAACCTCCCAAAAGCTTTATTTTAGAGTCACTAAGAAGGATCCATGCTTACCTTTTCATTTTCATATTTTAAACTTATTTAAATCATTGTCAAACATAGGATTTGACCAAGATTCAAATGGGCATAAAATTAAAAAAGATCAGAAAAATGAAAAACAAAAACACATAGTCTTCTTATGTCATATATATAGTAAGCATTCAAAAGTTGATAAACAAGGTATAGACATATTCAAATAATACAAATCATGTATCTACCCCTAACCCTAAACTCTGTCTTATGAAGTCAAGCATGAAGACAAGTGGTTTTTGGTTTCAAACACGGAAATTTGAAAAACCTCCCAAAAGCTTCATTTTAGAGTGACTAAGAAGGATCCAGGCTTACCTTTTCATTTTCATGTTTTAAACTTGTTTAAATCTTGGTCAAACCTAGGATTTGACCAATATTCAAATGGGCATAAAATAAAAAATAAAAAACCAAACCACATAGTCTTCTTATGTCATATAGTAACCATTCAAGTTCATAAACAAGGTCTAGACATATTCAAACCAGACAAATCATGTACCCCTAACCCTAAACTCTATCTCATATATGAAGTCAAGCATGAAGAGAAGTGTGGTTTTGGGTTTCAAACATGTAAATTTCAAAAACCTCCCGAAAGCTTCATTTTAATTAGACTTACTTATTAATTAAGAAGGATCCAGGATTAATTACCTTTTTATTGTCACTTTTAAACTTGTTTAAATCTTGGTCAAACCTAGGATTTGACCAAGATTCAAATGGGCATAAAAAGTCAGAAAAAAAACGAAAGAATGAAAAACCAAAGCACATAGCCTTCATATGTCATATAGTAAGCATTCAAATTGATAAACAAGGTCTAGACATATTCAAACCAGAAAAATCATGTATCTACCCTAAGCCCTAACCCTAAACTCTGTCTTATGAAGTCAAGCATGAAGAGAAGTGGTTTTGGGTTTCAAACATGGAAATTTCAAAAACCTCCCAAAAGCTTCATTTTAGAGCAACTAAGAAGGACCGATGCTTACCTTTTCATTGTCATGTTTTTAACTTATTTGAATCTTGGTCAAATCCTAGGTTTGACCAAGACTTAAACAAGTTTAAAACATGAAAATGAAATGGGAAGTCTGTATCCTTCTTAGTCTCTAAAATGAAGCTTTTTCTTGAAATTTCCATGGTTGACTTCATAAGAGTTTAGGGTTAGGGTAGACATATACATGATTTGTCTGGTTTGATTATGTCTAGACCTTGTTTATCAACAATGCTTACTATATGACATAAGAAAACTATTTGCTTTTGTTTTTAATTTTTCTTTTTTTATTTTGATGCCCATTTGAATATTGTCAAATCCTAGGTTTGACCAAGATAATTTAAACAAGTTTAAAACATGAAATGAAAAGGGAAGCATGTATCCTTCTTAATCACTCTAAAATGAAGTTTTTGGGAGGTTTTTGAAATTTCCATGTTTGAAACCCAAAACCACTTCTCTTCATGCTTGACTTCATAAGACAGAGTATGTGATTTGGTTTTTCATTTTTTTCTGCCCTTTTGAATCTTGGTCAAATCCTAGGTTTGACCAAGATTTAGACAAGTTTAACACGTGAAAACGAATAAGTAAGCCTGGATCCTTCTTAGTCACTACAAAATGTACCAATTGATAGATGTGTTAACTTTGCTACATGAAAAAATAATGTCATGTAAATGAGTTAACTTGGATTTCCTACCCTTGAATCCATAGGAAACTTTTTTCTAATGCACTATAATAATCAATCGAGTTTTTACACCAATAGGTCTGTCACTTACGTGTGGTGCCCACTTATGAGGTCCCACACTTTAGTGAGCACAAGTCACGTGCAATAGGTACGCAAACTCCCAACCATCTTCTTTGTCCAGAGAAGAAGCATCAGGATGCGTAATGGTTGTCCCTCTCACAAAAAAATCCTATTAACAGAGGTTCGAGTGACGCCAAACATCCAAATCCAGATGCAACCCAACTTGCTACTATCTCCTTCCCTAATTACGATACATATATTTTTTCAGCCAAGTCAAAATTCAAAAGATTGAGGAACTCTACATAAAAAATATCAACATCTACAATTTTAGAAGCACATACTACGAAAGTATTATTCAGAGGGGGTACTGAATAATACATTTTTAGCGAGTACAAATAATGTCAGTTGGAACTAGACTTGTAAGGCACATGGCCACAAATCTTTCGTCAGAAGAGTCGAATCTGCAAATCAGTAGTTACAAAAGCGACCCAGCTTAGGGATGGATAATAAGACTTAGGCAATATAAACGTTGAAATATATGTATCTTGACATATTTCAGTTGTAGATACATCCATTTTAACATCAAGTAATATGGATCGGAGGGCTAGCTAAAGAACAATGAGAGTCAGTGCTTCTCTCCCCCAGCCTACCTGGCGGAGCGGCCCTCCTTCAGGTCAGGTGGTGATTCCGCTTCTCTCGTTGGAATTCCTTATCCCCCAGCCTACTCGGCGACGTGCGCTCCTCAGTGACCTGCGCGAGGGCGCCTCGGCGACCTACGCAAAGGTGGCTGGACTCGGAGCACATCGACTTCCTTCTGCGGTGCCTGGATTGGATCGACCATCCCGCGCGTGTCCTCCACCATATTGTTTTTCTTCAAGATGCTGTCATCCATCATCTTCTTCACCGCATCATGTTGGGTGTTGAGGCTCCCGTTGAGAGCTTGAACGCACCTGTTTGATAGCTCGACGTTTTCTTCGCGAAGAAAGCCGCACTCGATCTTAAGCATCAAATTCTCGCCCTTGAGCTTCTTGATGACAGAGTTCGTTTCCTCACTTGATGGAACGCTCACATCATGCAGCTTGCCCCGGCCGGTGACCTCGTCCTTCAAAGTATCGAGATCATCGCGAAAGTTGGAGGCGAGTTCCACGAGAGTTTTAAGCTCATCTCTGAAACACGCCGACGCTTCCTGCATGGCAATATCATCAGTACCAAACAAAGTGTGACGAGAGGAAGACGAAAATGTCCAATCAGTGGTAACCTCTAAGCGCAGGAGACAGGGGTTGAAGTCGTCATGAGAAGATGGCAGGGTGCGTCGTGGGGCACTGAGATATGTATAAAAAGGATTAATACGGAATAAAGAGTTGGGACCTCCGGGCCAGGAAGAATCAAGAAACATGGCGATGGAAACCAACCAGGAATCTTCGACCGCACGACGGACGCCGTTCCGAGACGAGCGCGAAGCAGGGCCTTCGTTTTCTGGCGGGTCCTTTCTCGCGGCCAGCATCTGGATAGACCGCCGGCGGGAACTCTCCGCGTCCCTGGTCAACACTAGATGGTGCTTCTTCAAGCGAGATGGTGGCCTTGACTTCGGAGGCATCGCTGGAAGTGGAAGGAGACTGGAAGTGAAGCAAGAAGGGAATGGAAGAAGTACTCCCCCCTATTAAAACCAGACAGCCGTCTCCTGCCCTCGCTTCGAGCAACCTGGTCCGCCCATCCTAAATCAACGGCCGAGAGGGGGCTCCCTTGCGAACTCAGATCCAGTGACTTGACCCAACAGAAGTTACCATGAACTTTACCTATACGAGCCATCAGATTAAGATCCAACGCACATGGTTGATCTAAAATTTGAAATTAAAATTTATGTTGCTCAGAAAAAAAAGAAAATCCCTTTATCGAAAAAAAAAGTTTACATTAAGACTTTACATTAAGAGTATTCTCGGAAAGTTCCAGTCCATTTAAAATATTAGTTTAGTTTAAGTTCGAAATTTGGATCAACCGCGAGCGTTGGATCTTGATCGAATGGCTCACGTGTGTAAAGTCGCATGGTGACTTCTCTTACTGAAGTCACTGGATCTCAGTCCCTGGTCAGGACTCGGGAGCAGAAGCAAATGAATCGAGAGCGGTCCGGAGTAGTACGTATGCTTCAACACAGAGACGTTCTATCCTGTCCGTCCACCGTAAATCAACGGGACAGAGCGGCTACCTTCTCTTCGAAGGCTCTGGCGCGCAACCCGAGGAATGGACATCTGTCGGCTAGTATAGAATTTTATAGCACGCCATTAATCGAGCTAGCAGTACTGTACTACTGACTACTACTACTCTGATGGACGTCCAAAGCTCTGAATAGTCAGGGGAAACAATGAATGCGCGCCAGGGTAGTACTGTAGTAGTGAAGCAATGGGGATTATCTGGAGCAAGTACGGAGTACCGAGTACAGTACTACAAAAGTGCTGTTCGTTGTTTTCGCAGTTCATTTTAGCGTAACGTCCAGGTACAAAAATGTGGGTTTTCTGGAGCAAGTACTGCTGCGCATTGATATAGTGTGCACGTGATGTCTGGTGCCCAGCTGCATATAAAATCACCATGGTACATATTTGATGGATTAAATTTAACTACTCCTACCTTATCACTTCTAAAATGATTGATATGGATTATCAAGATTTGCATATGTCATATAGTAAGCATTCAAGTTGATAAACAAGGTATAGACATATTCAAACCAGAAAAATCATGTATCTAGCCCTAACCCCTAAACTATGTCTTATGGAGTCAAGCATGAAGAGAAGTGGTTTTGGGTTTCAAACATGGAAATTTCAAAAACCTCCCAAAAGCTTCATTTTAGAGTGATTAAGAAGGATCCAGACTTACCTTTTCATTTTCATGTTTTAAACTTGTTTAAATCTTGGTCAAACCTAGGATTTGACCAAGATTCAAATGGGCATAAAAAAACATGAAAAAACAGAAAAATGAAAAACCAAAGAACATAGCCTTCTTATGTAATATATAGTAAGCATTCAAGTTGATAAACAAGGTCTAGACATATTCAAACCAAAAAAATCATGTATCTACACCTAACCATAAACTCTATCTTAAGTGGTTTTGGGTTTCAAACATGGAAATTTCACAAACCTCCCAAAAGCTTCATTAAACAGTGACTAAGGAGGATCCAGGCTTACCTTTACATTTTCATGTTTTAAACTTGTTTAAATCTTGGTCAATCCTAGGATTTGACCAAGATTCAAATGGGCATAAAAAATCAGAAAAAATGAAAAACCAAAGAACATAGCCTTCTTATGTCATATATATAGTAAGCATTCAAGTTGATAAACAAGGTCTAGACATATTCAAACAGAAAAAGCATGTATCTACCCCTAACCCTAATCTCTGTCTTATGAAGCCAAGCATGAAGAGAAGTGATTTTGGGTTTCAAACATGGAAATTTCAAAAACCTCCCAAAAGCTTCATTTTAGAGTGACTAAGAAGGATCCATGCTTACATTTTCATAGCCATGTTTTAAACTTGTTTTAACCTTGGTCGAACCTAGGATTTGACCAAGATTCAAATGGGCATACAAAATTCAAAAAATTCAAAAAAAATTGAAAAACCAAAGCACATAGTCTTCTTATATATGTCATATAGTAAACATTCTAGTTGATAAACAAGGTCTAGACATATTCAAACCAGAAAAGCATGTATCTACCCCTAACCCTAAACTCTGTCTTATGAAGCTAAGCATGAAGAGAAGTGGTTTTGGGTTAATTTCAAGCATGGAAATTTGAAAAACCTCCCAAAAGATTCATTTTAGAGTGAGTAAGAAGGGTCCATGCTTACCTTTTCATTTCATGTTTTAAACTTGTTTAAACCTTGGTCAAACCTAGGATTTGACCAAGATTCAAATGGGCGTAAAAATTCAAAAAAAAAAAAAATAAAAAACCAAAGCACATATATAGCCTTCTTATGTCATATAGTAAGCATTCAAGTTGATAAACAAGGTCTAGACATATTCAAACCAGAAATATCATGTATCATATCTACCCCTAACCCTAAACTCTGTCTTATGAAGTCAAACATATGAAGAGAACTGGGGTTTTGGGTTTCAAACATAAAAATTTCAAGTACCTTCATTTTAGAGTGACTAAGAAAGGATTCATGCTTACCTTTTCATTTTCATGTTTTAAACTTGTTTAAACCTGAGTCAAACCAAGGATTTGACCAAGATTTAAATGGGCATAAAAATTCGAAAAAAATCAAAAAATGTAAACCCAAAGCACATATATAGCCTTCTTATGTCATATAGTAAGCATTCAAGTTGATAAACAAGGTCTAGACATATTCAAACAAGAAAAATCATGTATCTACACCTAACCATAAACTCTATCTTAAGTGGTTTTGGGTTTCAAACATGGAAATTTCACATACCTCCCAAAAGCTTCATTTTACAGTGACTACTTAATTAAGCAGGATCCAGGCTTACCTTTTCATTTTCTTGTTTTAAACTTGTTTAAATCTTGGTCAAACCTAGGATTTTACCAAGATTCAAATGGGCATAAAAATTTAGAAAAAACAAAAAGAATGATAAACCAAAGCACATAACATTCTTTATGTCATATAGTAAGGCATTAAAGTTGATAAACAAGGTCTAGACATATTTAAACCAGAAAATCATGTATATATCTGCCCCTAACCTTAAACTCTTTCTTAATTATGAAGTCAATCATGAAGAGAAGTGGTTTTGGGTTTCAAACATAAAAATTTCAAGAACATCCCAAAAGCTGCTTCATTTTAGAGTGATTAAGAAGGATCCAGGCTTACCTTTTCGTTTTCATATTTTATACTTGTTTAAATCCTGGTCAAAAACCTAGGATTTGACCAAGATTCAAATGGGCATAAAATTCAAAAAAATTAGAAGAATGAAAAACAAATCACATAGTCTTCTTATGTCATATAGTAAGCATTCAAGTTGATAAACAAGGTTTAAAAATATGTTCAAACCAGACAAATCATGTATCTACCCCTAACCATAAACTCGGTCGATCTTATGAAGTCTAGCATGAAGAGAAGTCGTATGGGTTTCAAACATGGAAATTTCAAGAACATCCCAAAAGCTTCATTTTAGAGTGACTAGAAAAGATCCAGGCTTGCCTTTTCATTTTCATGTTTTAAAATTGTTTAAATCTTGGTCAAACCTAGCTAGTATTTGACCAAGATTAAAATGGGCATAAAATTCAAAAAAAAAAACTAAAGCACGTACATAGCCATCTTATGTCATATATATATAGTAAGCCTTCAAGTTGATGAACAAGGTCTAGACATATTCAAAACAGAAAAAGCATGTATCTACCCCTAACCCTTAACTATGTCTTATGAAGTCAAGCATGAAGAGAAGTGGTTTTGGTTTCAAACATGGAAATTTCAAAAACTTCCCAAAAGCTTAATTTTAGAGTGAGTAAGAAGGATCCAAGCTTACCTTTTCATTTTCAGGATTTATGCTTGTTTAAATCTTGGTCAAACATAGGATTTGACCAACACACATATAGTCTTCTTATGTCATATAGTAAGCATTCAAGTTGATAAACAAGCATGCATGTCTAGACATATTCAAACCCGACAAATCATGTATCTACCCCAAACCCTAAACTCTGTCTTATGAAGTCAACCATGAAGAGAAGTGGTTTTGGGTTTCAAACATTGAGATTTCAAGAACCCCCAAAAGCTTCATTTTAGAATGACTAAGAAGGATCCAGGCTTACCTTTTCATTTTATGTTTTAAACTTGTTTAAATCTTGGTCAAACCTAGGATTTGACTAAGATTCAAATGGGCATAAACATTCATAAAAAAACAAAAAATGAAAAACCAACGCACATATAGTCTTCTTATGTCATATAGTAAGCATTCAAGTTGATGAACAAGGTCTAGACATATTCAAAACAGAAAAAGCATGTATCTACCCCCTAACCCTTAACTTTGTCTTATGAAGTCAGGCATGAAGATAAGTGGTTTTGGGTTTCAAACATGGAAATTTAAAAAACATCCCAAAAGCTTAATTTTAGATTGACTAAGAAGGACCCAAGTTTAATTTTTCATTTTCATGTTTATGCTTGTTTAAATCTTGGTCAAACATAGGATTTGACCAAGATTCAAATGGGCATAAACATTCAGAAAAAATTAAAAATAAAAAACCAACGCACATTAGTAGCCCAAAATCGAACCAGTAGTTGGATATTTTTGAACTTGATCTGTAGTAGTGGGCAAAACCCTAGATTAACCTTTTAATGGAGTACTTTTTTATTATTACTATGCAGCACATGTGTGTTTGCCCGTCGAGTGAAACTCGGAGGAAGAGGGATCACTCGGATGGAGAGAAGAAGGGAGTGCATTCTGGTGTCTCCCCTTTTTCGGGTGATGATGTTGACTGTTGTGCAGGTTTTGTCGATTGAGCGGGAGGTGCGAGCGGCGAGCGAGCGAGTCTAGCGAGAGAATGAGATTCTTTTTTTTGTGAGGAGGGACAACCGAAGGATCCTGAAGGACCCAGAGACTTCCAATACGCATCCTGATCGTCTTCTCTTGACAAAGAAAATGGCTGGGAGTTTGCGTACCTATTGCACGTGACTTGTGCTCACTGAAGTGTGGGACCTCACGCATGGGCACCACACGTAAGTGACAGACCTGTTGGTGTAAAAACTCGCTTGATTATTATAGTGCATTAAAACAAAGTTTCCTATGGATTCAAGGGTAGGAAATCCAAGTTAACTCATTTACATGACATTAATTTTTCCATGAAGCAAAGTTAACACATCTACAATTGGTACATTTTGAAGTGACTAAGAAGGATCCAGGCTTACTTATTCGTTTTCACGTGTTAAACTTGTTTAAATCTTGCTCAAACCTAGGATTGGACCAAGATTCGAATGGGCATGAAAATAAAAAAATGAAATACCAATCCACATAGTCTTCTTATGTCATATAGTAAGCATTCAAGATGATAAACAAGGTCTAGACATATTCAAACCAGGCAAATCATGTATCTACTCCCTAATGACCCTAAACTCCGTCTTATGAAGTAAGGCATGAAGAGAAGTGGTTTTGGGTTTCAAACATGGAAATTTCAAAACCTCCCAAAAGCTTCATTTTAGAGTGACTAAGAAGGTTCGAGGCTTACCTTTTCATTTTCATGATTTAAACTTGTTTGAATCATGGTCAAACCTAGCTAGTATTTGACCAAGATTCTAATGGGCATAAAATTAAAAAAATCAGAAAAATGAAAAACCAAAGCACATAGCCTTCTTATGTCATAAAGTAAGAATTCAAGTTGATAAACAAGGTCTAGACATATTCAAACCAGAAAAAGCATGTATCTACCCCTAACCCTAAACTCTGTCTTACGAAGTCAAGCATGAAGAGAAGTGGTTTTGGGTTTCAAACATGGAAATTTCAAGAACCTCCCGAAAGCTTCATTTTAGAGTGACTAAGAAGGATCCATGGTTACCTTTTCATTTCATGTTTTAAACTTGTTTAAATCTTTGTCAAACCTAGGATTTGACCAAGATTCAAATGGGCATAAAAATTCGGAAAAAAAAAAGAATGATAAACCAAAGCACATAACATTCTTTATGTCATATAGTAAGGCATTAAAGTTGATAAACAAGGTCTAGACATATTCAAACCAGAAAATTATGTATATATCTGCCCCTAACCTTAAACTCTGTCTAAATTATGAAGTCAATCATGAAGAGAAGTGGTTTTGGGTTTCAAACATGAAAATTTCAAGAACATCCCAAAAGCTGCTTCATTTTAGAGTGATTAAGAAGGATCCAGGCTTACCTTTTCGTTTTCATATTTTATACTTGTTTAAATCGTGGTCAAAAACCTAGGATTTGACCAAGATTCAAATGGGCATAAAATTCAAAAAAATTAGAAGAATGAAAAATAAAATCACATAGTCTTCTTATGTCATATAGTAAGCATTCAAGTTGATAAACAAGGTTTAAAAATGTGTTCAAACCAGACAAATCATGTATCTACCCCCTAACCATAAACTCGGTCGATCTTATGAAGTCTAGCATGAAGAGAAGTCGTATGGGTTTCAAACATGGAAATTTCAAGAACATCCCAAAAGCTTAATTTTAGAGTGACTAAGAAGGACCCAAGCTTACCTTTTCATTTTCATGTTTATGCTTGTTTAAATCTTGGTCAAACATAGGATTTGACCAAGATTCAAATGGGCATAAACATTCAGAAAAAATTAAAAAATAAAAAACCAACGCACATTAGTAGCCCAAAATCGAACCAGTAGTTGGATATTTTTGAACTTGATCTGTAGTAGTGGGCAAAACCCTAGATTAACCTTTTAATGGAGTACTTTTTTATTATTACTATGCAGCACATGTGTGTTTGCCCGTCGAGTGAAACTCGGAGGAAGAGGGATCACTCGGATGGAGAGAAGAAGGGAGTGCATTACGGTGTCTCCCCTTTTCGGGTGATGATGTTAAGCTGTTGTGCGAGTTTTGTCGGTGAGCGGGGAGGTGCGAGCGAGCGAGTCGAGCGAGGCCGAGAATGAGATTCTTTTTTTTTGTGAGAGGGACAACCGAAGGATCCTGAAGGACCGAGAGACTTCCAATACGCATCCTGATGCGTCTTCTCTTGACAAAGAAGATGGCTGGGAGTTTGCGTACCTACTGCACGTGACTTGTGCTCACTGAAGTGTGGGACCTCACGCATGGGCACCACACGTAAGTGACAGACCTGTTGGTGTAAAAACTCGGTTGATTATTATAGTGCATTAGAACAAAGTTTCCTATGGATTCAAGGGTAGGAAATCCAAGTTAACTCATTTACATGACATTAATTTTTCCATGAAGCAAAGTTAACACATCTACAATTGGTACATTTTGGAGTGACTAAGAAGGATCCAGGCTTACTTATTCGTTTTCACGTGTTAAACTTGTTTAAATCTTGCTCAAACCTAGGATTTGACCAAGATTCAAATGGGCATGAAAATAAAAAATGAAAAAATGAAATACCAATCCACATAGTCTTCTTATGTCATATAGTAAGCATTCAAGATGATAAACAAGGTCTAGACATATTCAAACCAGGCAAATCATGTATCTACTCCCTAATGACCCTAAACTCCGTCTTATGAAGTAAGGCATGAAGAGAAGTGGTTTTGGGTTTCAAACATGGAAATTTCCAAAACCTCCCTAAAGCTTCATGTTAGAGTGACTAATAAGGATCGAGGCTTACCTTTTCATTTTCATGATTTAAACTTGTTTGAATCATGGTCAAACCTAGCTAGTATTTGACCAAGATTCTAATGGGCATAAAATTAAAAAAATCAGAAAAATGAAAAACCAAAGCACATAGCCTTCTTATGTCATAAAGTAAGAATTCAAGTTGATAAACAAGGTCTAGGCATATTCAAACTAGACAAATCATGTATCTACCCCTAACACTAAACTCTGTCTTATGAAGTCAATCATGAAGAGAAGTGGTTTTGGGTTTCAAACATGGAAATTTCAAGAACCTCAAAGCTTCATTTTAGAGTGACTAAGAAGGATCCATGGTTACCTTTTCATTTTCATGTTTTAAACTTGTTTAAATCTTTGTCAAACCTAGGATTTGACCAATATTCAAATGGGCTTAAAAATTCAGGAAAAACAAAAAAGAATGATAAACCAAAGCACATAACATTCTTTATGTCATATAGTAAGGCATTAAAGTTGATAAACAAGGTCTAGACATATTCAAACCAGAAAATCATGTATATATCTGCCCCTAACCTTAAACTCTTAATTATGAAGTCAATCATGAAGAGAAGTGGTTTTGGGTTTCAAACATGAAAATTTCAAGAACATCCCAAAAGCTGCTTCATTTTAGAGTGATTAAGAAGGATCCAGGCTTACCTTTTCGTTTTCATATTTTATACTTGTTTAAATCCTGGTCAAAAACCTAGGATTTGACCAAGATTCAAATGGGCATAAAATTCAAAAAAAATAGAAGAATGAAAAACAAAATCACATAGTCTTCTTATGTCATATAGTAAGCATTCAAGTTGATAAACAAGGTTTAAAAATGTGTTCAAACCAGACAAATCATGTATCTACCCCCTAACCATAAACTCGGTCGATCTTATGAAGTCTAGCATGAAGAGAAGTCGTATGGGTTTCAAACATGGAAATTTCAAGAACATCCCAAAAGCTTCATTTTAGAGTGACTAGAAAAGATCCAGGCTTGCCTTTTCGTTTTCATGTTTTATAATTGTTTAAATCTTGGTCAAATCTAGCTAGTATTTGATCAAGATTCAAATGGGCATAAAATTCAAAAAAATGAAAAAAAAAAGCACATAGCCTTCTTATGTCATATATATAGTAAGCCTTCAAGTTGATGAACAAGGTCTAGACATATATATTCAAACAGAAAAAGCATGTATCTACCCCTAACCCTTAACTATGTCTTATGAAGTCAAGCATGAAGAGAAGTGGTTTTGGTTTCAAACATGGAAATTTCAAAAACTTCCCAAAAGCTTAATTTTAGAGTGAGTAAGAAGGATCCAAGCTTACCTTTTCATTTTCAGGATTTATGCTTGTTTAAATCTTGGTCAAACATAGGATTTGACCAACACACATATAGTCTTCTTATGTCATATAGTAAGCATTCAAGTTGATAAACAAGCATGCATGTCTAGACATATTCAAACCCGACAAATCATGTATCTACCCCAAACCCTAAACTCTGTCTTATGAAGTCAACCATGAAGAGAAGTGGTTTTGGGTTTCAAACATTGAGATTTCAAGAACCCCCCAAAAGCTTCATTTTAGAATGACTAAGAAGGATCCAGGCTTACCTTTTCATTTTATGTTTTAAACTTGTTTAAATCTTGGTCAAACCTAGGATTTGACCAAGATTCAAATGGGCATAAACATTCAAAAAAAACAAAAAATGAAAAACCAACACACATATAGTCTTCTTATGTCATATAGTAAGCATTCAAGTTGATGAACAAGGTTTATACATATTCAAAACAGAAAAAGCATGTATCTACCCCCTAACCCTTAACTTTGTCTTATGAAGTCAAGCATGAAGAGAGAAGTGGTTTTGGGTTTCAAACATGGAAATTTCAAAAACTTCCCAAAAGCTTAATTTTAGAGTGTAGGAAGGATCCATGCTTACCTTTTCATTTTCATGTTTTAAGTTTGTTTAAATCTTGGTCAAACCTAGGATTTGACCAACAAGATTCAAATGAGCATAAAAAGTTAGAAAAAATCAAAAAAAAGAAAAGAAAAACCAAAGCACATAGTATTCTTACGTCATATATATAGTAAGCATTCAAGTTGATAAACAAGGTCTAGACATATTCAAACCTGGCAAATCATGTATCTACCCCTAACCCTAAACTCTGTCTTATGAAGTCAACCATGAAGAGAAGTGGTTTTGGGTTTCAAACATTGAGATTTCAAGAACCCCCCAAAAGCTTCATTTTAGAATGACTAAGAAGGATCCATGCTTACCTTTTCATTTTCATGTGTTTTAAACTTGCTTAAATCTTGGTCAAATTAACCTAGGATTTGACCAAGATTCAAATGGGCATAAACATTCAGAAAAAATCAAAAAATGAAAACCAGTTGTTGTTTTCTGCTGTTTTTGGTTTCAGAAATCCTACAAAGGAAATATTCTCGGAATTGGACGAAATCAACGCCCGGGGTCTTATATTTCCACGAAGCTTCGAGAAGACCGAAAGGGTTACAGTGGGCGACGGGCGCCGCCACCATAGGGCGCGCGGCCGGAGAGGGGGCCAGCGCCGCCCTATGGGGTGGGCCCCTCCGCCGCCTCAGCCTGCCCTTCGCCTGCTTAAAGTCTTCGTCGCGAGCCCCTGAGCCACGATACGGAAAACCTTCCGGAGACGCAGCCGCCGCCAATCCCATCTCGGGGATTCGGGAGATCGCCTCGGCACCTGCCCGAGAGGGGAATCATCTCCGGAGGGCTCTTCATGATCGCCTCGGATTGATGTGTGAGTAGTTCACCCCTGGACTATGGGTCCATAAGTAGCTAGATGGTTGTCTTCTCCTCATTGTGCTATCATGTTAGATCTTGTGAGCTGCCTATCATGATCAAGATCATTTATTTGTAATGCTACATGTTGTGTTTGTTGGGATCCGATGAATATGGAATACTATGTCAAGTTGATTATCAATCTATCATATGTGTTGTTTATGTTCTTGCATGCTCTCCGTTGCTAGTAGAGGCTCTGGCCAAGTTGATACTTGTAACTCCAAGAGGGAGTATTTATGCTCGATAGTGGGTTCATGCCTCCATTGAATCTAGGACAGTGACAGAAAGTTCTAAGGTTGTGGATGTGCTGTTGCCACTAGGGATAAAACATCAATGCTTTGTCTAAGGATATTTGTGTTGATTACATTCCGCACCATACTTAATGCAATTGTCTGTTGTTTGCAACTTAATACTGGAAGGGGTTCGGATGATAACCTGAAAGTGGAATTTTTAGGCATAGATGCATGCTGGATAGCGGTCTATGTACTTTGTCGTAATGCCCTGATTAAATCTCATAGTAGTCATCATGATATGTATGTGCATTGTTATGCCCTCTCTATTTGTGAATTGCCCAACTGTAATTTGTTCACCCAACATGCTATTTATCTTATGGGAGAGAAACCACTAGTGCTGTGGACCCCGGTCCATTCTTTACATCTGAAATACAACTGCAATACTTGTTCTTTACTGTTCTTCGCAAACAAACATCATCTTCCACACTATACGGTTAATCCTTTGTTTTCAGCAAGCCGGTGAGATTGACAACCTCAGTGTTACGTTGGGGCAAAGTACTTTGATTGTGTTGTGCAGGTTCACGTTGGCGCGATCCTGGTGTTGCGCCGCACTACACTCCGTCACCAACAACCTTCACGTGTTCCTTGACTCCTACGGTTCGATAACCTTGGTTTCTTGAGGAAAACTTGCTACTATACGCATCACACCTTCCTCTTGGGGTTCCCAACGGACGTGTGTTAACTACATAAAGCAAGAGATCTTGCTAGGGCTAAAGCAAAAGTGCTTAAAAAGGAAAAGGCCAAATTTGGTGTTGATCATGAGAAACTTGTGAAGGATCTAGATGATCTAGACAAGGCTCACAAAGCTTTGAAGAGTGAATACTCCATCCTCTCCAAGTCTAATGAGCAACTTCAACTTAGGCTTGCTTCATATGACATACCTAGTTCCTCTACCTCTTCGTGTGATCATGCAAATATTATTGAGGAACATGCTAGGTTGAAGGATGAACTTGCTAAGGCCTCCTCTCCCCAAAGTAAACTTTCTTTGGATGACCTTTTGAGTAAGCAAAGGTCAAACAATGGGAAGGAGGGCCTTGGCTTTAATGCCAAGGCAAAGAAGGCAAACAAGAAGAAGGCCAAGCCCGCACAAGAAAAGAAGAAAGCTATCACTAATGGTGAAGCCCCTAAGGGCAAAACCATTAATGATGATGATGCGGGAATTGCTAACCCTCACTATGTTCTATTTAAAGATTATTATGGTGATGTCTATGCAAAATATGTTGGCCCATATGATGGTTATGTTGCTTGGTCTATTTGGGTCCCAAAGACCCTTGTTGCTAACAAAAGAGGACCCATTGAAAAATGGGTACCTAAATCCAAGAATTGATCTCATGTAGGACTATGCCGCCGGAGGTTCAAAATGGGTGCTTGATAGTGGATGCACAAGTCATATGACCGGCGGCAAGAATCTCGTCAAGGAGTTGAGGCCTAACATAAATAATATCATCGTCTCCTTTGGTGATAATTCTACATCCGAGGTATTGGGTTTTGGCAAGGTTGTGGTTGCTCACAACATTACTCTTGTGGATGTCATGCTCGTCAAAACCCTTGGTTACAATTTATTATCCGTTTCCGCCCTTGGCAAGATGGGTTTCGCCGTCTTTATTGATAATGATATTGTGGTCCTCTTGTGGAGCAAGACTCTAAAAGTCGCTTTCGTTGGGTATCGCGAACATAACTTGTATGTGGTGGACTTCTGTGGGAGGAAGACCAGGTGCAATGGACGCGGAAACGGCAAGCTGAGGTTGGCGGCTGGCGGCCCGGCTAAGGAGCAGCCGGGGAGCCGTGGCGGCTGCCTCGGGGCCGGCTGGCTCTAAGTCCTAGTCGCCTGGCTGCGGCCTCAAGCTGTGGCTGGGCCAGCTTCTACAAGCCATATCCGACTGGGGTTTGCACTCTAGACCGACTCGAGGCTGGCGAGTCTTGCATGAGAAGGAACTGGGTAGGTGGTCGGGCTCAAAGGTCCACGCTGACCTCATCTCCCGTGGCACTGTGGAGCAACGGTGCCACGCGGCGGACAGGCCATCATGGCGTACGTCGGTCCGTGCCGGCTACAGGGCATGATGGCGACAGGGACATCTCCTCGCCATGCCGCTGACTCCCGCGGCGGACGGGACAGGCCACTACGCCTCAACGGCTCCATGACATCAACGCCTTGGGAAGGAGCGGAAGCCGGAGCCGGCCAAGCCGGCCACTAGACTATAGGGACTTCTATGTAAAGTGCCGGTGCCTATATAAGCTGGGCTACCCCCTCGTGCGGGGGACGATCGATGATTCTCACTTCATTCTAGTCTTAGCGCTACTCGTGGAGAGAGACCTTCGTCTACCTTAGCCTCTCCGAGCAGCCGGATACAGCTCAAGGAGCACCATTGTACTGTGTGATCACCATATACACTCATAGCAGGAGTAGAGGTGTTACCTCCATAGGAGGGCCTCGAACCTGGGTACGTCGACCGTGTCACTCGTCCCCATACCCGCATCCGGATACCGCCGTGAGACCACTAGGAACCACTTCGATTAGCCACCCTATGGCATATGCCGTGACGATACCACGACATTTGGCGCCCACCGTGGGGCCTTCAGCGTCCGCGGCCGGTGTCTTCATCCGGACGGGCCTCACCATCACCACCGGCGAGCGGGTCGCTTCAGGCTTGATCTGAGATTCGGCTCCCTCGACTACGTCAGCGACAATGCTGGCTGCTTCGTCGACCGGCCCTTCCCAGCCGGCGGCGCGTCATCTCCTTGGCGGCCACGACGTCTCGTCGCTACCGTCGCACCGCCGCGCTACCCGCGGCAGGTGCTGCGCTGCGCAAGCCCTCCTCCGGAGCCGGCATCAGCAGCGCCCTCGCCAGCCCTGCATCGTGCAAGTCATGCCGCGGCGACGAGCCCACCAAGTCCACGCGCGCCCGTGGCCCGGACCTAGAGCGTCCCGCCGCGGCCGGCGCGTCCGGCGCGGGCCCAAGGCCGCCACCACCACCATCCCGGTGGAAGAAGTCCGGGCAAAGCTGAGCACCCCGCTCACGACTGGCGCCGACGCCGCCACCATCGAGGCGGACTTGGAGGCGCACCGCCAGCTCCTCCTCAAGCACCGAAGAGCTGGCTGCTGCTAAGCGCCAGTGGGACATCACCCAGCGCGAGTACAACCGCGCCCACGGCCTCACTCCAGGCGGCGACGGTCCCAGCCGAGCCGGCCAGATCCGCCGCAGAGGCCGCGACCTAGGCGCCGAGATCGACCGCGACGGCGCGGACGCCGGCTCCGTCAATGGACAAGAACATGCTCGCGGCCGAAGCCGCCGCGAAGAGCTGCACCGCCTCGAAGGCGAAGAGTTACGCCGCCAGACCAGCGGGTGACTGAGCTGTCAAGGCGCCAATCGGCAGATCGAAGGACCCCAGGTATGGTGCTCCCGAGCTTCTTACGCTCGTGGTGCCGCAGGCAACGCCAGGGAAGGTGCCAGAGACACGGCCGAGTCCGCCTCCCCAGCACCAAGCCGGCACCGTGACTCCCGGGCCACGCACGCAAGCTCAAGCCGGCCAAGCCACCAGCCGAGCGGCAGCAGCCGCAGCCGGCCTCCACCAAGCCGGAACCAGGAGCAAGACTCCGAGCCCCGCCGCCAGCACCGGCCGGCTCCAGAAGCAAGCGGCGCACGCCAGCCGGCACGCTCCCGGCTGGGCCCGCGCATCGAGCCAACCGACGCCCGAGATCGCCTCGACCGGCTGGTCGAATCCCGCATCGCGGAAGAAGAAGGGCCAGCCGGCCCAAAGTGCTTCGGGCCGCGGATCCTCAACGAGCCCATGGTCGACGGCTTCCAGCTCCCGCGCGACACCCCCAAGTACGATGGCACCGCCAAGCCGGAGGACTGGCTGCTGGACTACTCCACCGCAGTCGGCATCGCCAAAGGCAACAAGCGCTGGGCCGTGCGCTACTCCCCCCTCATGCTGCTCGGCTCCGCCCGCACATGGCTCAACAACCTGCCAGCCGGCAGCATAAACGGCTGGCTGGACTTCGAAGATGCCTTCGTCAGCAACTTCACCGGCACCTATCGCCGGCCGGGTCCCAACAGCTTGAGATGTGCAAGCAGGGCCCGGACGAGACGGATCGCGCGTACCTGACGCGCTGGTGCGAGATGCGCAACTCCTGCGAGGGCGTGCACGAGATCCAGGCCATCAGCTTCTTCATGGGAGGCTGTCGGCCCAACACCATGCTGTGGCACAAGCTACGCCGCAGCGACCCCAAGTCGATGGCCGCCTTGATGGCCATCGCCGACAAGTACGCGCTGGCTGAGGAAGCCGGCAAGGCTCCGGCTGAATTTCGCCGGCCCCCGCCAGGCGGGACAACAACAAGCCGGCCGAGCACAAGCCGGCCGAGGGCGGCTCGCATGGCAGCCGGCGGGACAACTACCGCGGCAAGCGGCACAGCGACCAGCCGGACCGCCGGTACGGTTCCGCCCATGTGGCAGCCGTGTCGGACCACGCGGCGGCTGGCGGCAGCCGGCGCCAGAAGCAAGACCGGCCCTGGAAGCCGAAGTACACCTTCGAGCAGATGCTCGACTCGCCGTGCAAGTACCACAGCGGCAAGAACCCCTCCAACCACACCACCCGCGACTGCCACTTCATGAAGCGGCTGACAAGCGGCGAACCTCTCCCGCCTCCACCCCCGCCTCCACCAGCCGGCGGGCCGGGTGGCCAAGCCGGCGCAGAGAACGCCAACCTCGAGCACCACGAGGCTAACCAAGTGCACCATGGCCGCTACCTGGCCGAGGATGCTACCTACATCATCTTCACCTCCGAGCCCGAGGACAAGACGAGCCAGCAGAGCCGTTCCCTCGAGGTCAACGCGGTCATACCGCCGGTCCCCCAGTACCTAAACTGGTCAGAGCAGGCCATCACTTTTGATCGCCGCGACACACCGGCTGTCCTGCCGAAGCCGGGCAGCTACGCCATGGTCCTCGACCCCACCATCGGCACAACCCGGCGCAGCGTGCGCTTCTCGCGCGTCCTCATCGATGGGGGCAGCAGCATCAACATCCTCTACCGCGACACCGCCCGCAAGCTGGGCATCCAGGAGGCCGAGTTGCGCCCCACCCCCACCGTCTTCCATGGCATCGTGCCAGGCCACTGCTGCCAGCCGATTGGCCGGATCACGCTGGAGGTGATGTTCGGGAAGCCGGATCACTTCCGCACCGAGAGAATCGAGTTCGAGGTGGTGGACCTCGTCAGTCCCTACCACGCGCTCCTGGGCAGGCCAGCCCTGACCAAGTTCATGGCGGTGCCCCACTACGGGTACCTGAAGATGAAGCTGGCCAAAAGGGGTCATCACCGTAGCCGGCGACTACCGCCGCTCCATGGACTGCGCCACGCAGAGCTCCAAGATGGCCCAGACGCTGGTCATCGCCACCGAGAAGCAGCTCATCCACGACGCTGTCGCCTTGGCCAAGGCCGCGCAGTCGGACATGCCGGCTGTAGGCAACCCGGCTGGGACGACTCACTTCCAGCCGGCCAACAACACCAAGAAGATCCTGCTCGACCCGGCGCAGCCGGACAAGTACGTCACCATCGGTGCCGGCTTGAGCAGCAAATAGGAAAGCGAGCTCACCAGCTTCCTCCGTGAGAATCGGGACATCTTCGCATGGTCTCCAAGGGACATGCCGGGTGTGCCGAGGGAGTTGGCTGAGCACCACCTCCACGTCAGGCCTGAAGCCAAGCCGGTGAAGCAGCCCCTCAGGCGCTTCGCCGAAGAAAGAAGGAAGGCCATCGGTGAAGAAATCGCCCGGCTCCTAGCAGCCGGCTTCATCATGGAAGTGCTGCACCCGGACTGGTTGGCGAACCCGGTCCTGGTTTTGAAGAAGAACGGCTCCTGGCGCATGTGTATCGACTACACCAGCCTCAACAAGGCGTGCCCGAAGGATCCCTTCCCCCTGCCGCGCATAGATCAAGTCATAGATTCGACTGCCGGCTGTGAACTGTTGTCTTTTCTAGATGCCTATTCAGGCTACCACCAGATTCCTTTGAATCCGGCTGATCAAATAAAGACTTCGTTCATTACCCCGTATGGGGCTTACTGCTACACGACTATGCCATTCGGCTTGAAAAACGCAGGCGCCACCTACCAAAGGTGCATGCAAAAGTGTTTGCAGGATCAAATCGGCAGAAATGTTCACGCATATGTGGATGATGTCGTTGTAAAAACCAAGGAGATGCCTACCCTCCTTGATGACAGAGAAACCTTCACCAATCTGCGAAGATTCCGGATGAAGCTCAACCCGGCCAAGTGCACGTTCGGCGTGCCAGCCGGCCAACTCCTGGGCTACCTCGTCTCTCAGCGAGGAATCGAAGCCAACCCGGAGAAGATCAGTGCCATTGAGAAGATGGAGCTGCCGCAGTGCCTCAAGGACGTCCAGAAGTTCACCGGATGCCTGGCCTCCTTGAGCCGCTTCGTCAGCCGGCTGGGGGAGAAGGCACTGCCCATGTACCAGCTGCTGAAGAAATCGGACAAATTCGTCTGGTCACCGCAGGCGGATGAAGCCTTCCGTGACTTGAAGCGCGTGCTCTCGACCGCGCCCATCCTCGCATCGCCGGCTTCAATGGAGCCGATGCTGTTATACATCGCTGCCACCAATCGTGTGGTTAGCGTCGTCCTGGTGGTGGAGCGCAAGGAAGCCGGCAAGGAGCAGTCGGTCCAGCGCCCAGTCTACTACCTAGAGGTGCTGTCCCAGTCAAAGCAAAACTACCCCCACTACCAGAAGGTCACCTACGGCGTATACATGGCGGCCAAGAAGCTCAAGCACTACTTCCAGAGCACCCCATCAAGGTGGTGGCCACAGCGCCCTTGGCGGAAATCATTGGCAGCAAAGACGCCAATGGCCGGGTTGCCAAGTGGGCCCTGGAGCTAGCCGCCCACACCATCCTCTACGAGCCGCGCACGGCCATCAAGTCGCAGATCCTCGCGGACTTCTTCGTCGACTGGGCTGAGATGCAATACCTGCCGCCTGTGCCTGACTCCACGCACTGGAAGCTGCACTTCGACGGCTCGAAGATGCGAAACGGCTTGGGAGCCGGCATCGTCGTCACCTCTCCCAAGGGAGATCGGCTGGACTACGTCCTGCAGATCCACTTCGCCGCATCCAACAATGTGGCGGAGTATGAAGCGCTCATCCACGGGCTGAAGCTGGCCAAGGAGATTGGCGTGCGTCGCATTCTCTGCTTCGGCGACTCCGACTTGGTTATACAGCAAGCATCGGGCGACTGGGACGCGAAGGACGCCAACATGGCCTCATACCGCTTCCACGTCCAGCAGCTATCCGGCTTCTTCGATGGCTGCGAATTCCACCATGTGCCACGAGCAAACAATGAGGCGGCAGATGCCCTATCCAAGATTGGCTCAACCCGGCAAGCCATTCCGCCGGGCGTTGCCTTGGCGATTCTCAAGAAACCGTCCATCATACCGTCACCGGACTCGGATTCCATATTCGTGCCGGCTGACCCGGGGGCTTCTCAGCCGAACCCGGGGGCTAAGTCGGGGGCTTCTCAGCCAAACCCGCCGGCTCCACAGCCGAACCCGGGGGCTTCTCAGTCCAACCCGGGGGCTTCTCAGCCAAACTCGGGGGCTTCTCAGCCGAACCCGCCGGCTCCACAGCCGAACCCGGCGACCATGCAGTCGAACCCGGAAGCTCCGAAGATGGAGGCCTTGGTGGTCAGCGTGTTTGAAATAAAATGCGTACCATCATGGGCACAAGAATTCCTCTCCTACCTCACCGATGGTGTGCTGCCCAATGACAGGGTTCAAGCCAGGCAGATTGAGAGAAGGGCCAAGGCCTATACCATCA